>CM076580.1:1797603441-1798091708 GCA_034641835.2 Pinus albicaulis | reverse complement strand
ATGGTTTACATGACTGAATTGTTGAATTTTGTGATTGTTGCCATTGTTAAGCATTTTGACCGGAACTAGCTGCAGAATGCAGGCATTCTGTAGCTAACCGGCGATTCTGCAGCTACCTTTATGTTTGAGCATGTTCCAGGTGGCCTCTTGAGGAAAAACGCATATGGGCATGATCCACGTCGTGCCTACATGGTGTGTTGCTCGCCATGGAAGAGGAAATGAATTCTGGGTACGGTTATGCACGTGGGAACACATTTGTGAAGGAAGACTCCTACTAGGACTGTCTCAGTCCAGGTGTCTTTTCGCCTTCACGCAGCCACCTCAAAGACTCCTAAGATGATTTGGATAAGGAAAGACATCATTCCTAAATTATTGTAATTATTGTTATTTGCATTTACTTTATAAACTCTTGAGTAGGCCGAGAGCTTAGTTAGAAATTTTGTGTTAGATTTGCTGCTGGATTTTGTGTAAACTCTGTGTTACGTCTTTAAAGACACAGAGCATTATGTTCACACTATTGCATCGTTAATGGAGCAGACAAAATTATCTTGAAGGCGTGATTTAATTTGGAGTTGAATGCCGTCAAGTGGTAGAGGGCCCCTGCCCCTTGCACGGATTTCTTTTGCGTAAACTAGATAAGTTTTTCCTAGCTGTCTTTACGTTTTGCATTTTAATTAGTAGTTGTTTTGTTTTATCTACTGTATTCGTACTCATTCTAGTTCTTCCATAAGAAGACACTCTTCCAACAGACTAAAATGATGAATGTTTAAATGACTATGGTATTGTAGGATAGGAGTTAAATTTATATTTGTTTTAACTAGCTACTGTAGTCATATTCGTTCCAGTTCTTCCACAAGAAGACACTCTTCCAATAGACTAAAATGATGAATGTTTAATGACTATGGTACCGTAGGATAGGAGTTGAATTTGTATTTGCTTTTAATTAGATACTGTAGTTATTTTCATTCCAGTTCTTTCACAAGAAGACATTCTTCCAACAGATCATAACAACGAATGATGAATAGCTATAGTATTGTAGGAATTAGTTGTAGTTTTTAGTCTTCACTATCACAGTTGCACTTGTCCTAATCACTCTTCCACAAGAAGAAATTCTTCCAATACATCCTTAAGAAGTTCAAGATATGACCGTGATGTGACAACTTAGTTTTTCATTTTCTTTCAGTTCATTTGCTTTCAATTGCATACAAGTCCACAGTCAGAATTGTTCTACCTCTTCCACAAGAAGGAACTTTTCCAAAATATCATTAATGATGAAAAAACAGATTGTGTAACTTCATAGAATAATGCATGTTAGTTAGAACGCTCTGGAGTTTCATTTTTAATTTAATTCATGTCCAGCTACTTCGTTTCAAGTTTGATGATGGCTTATAGTTTGACATTGTTCTAGTTCAGAAGCATCTTAAGCTCATGTTTAAATTAATTCATTGCACTTACATCTCATAGTCACATTGTCACCCTTTGCACAGTAGATCACTTTAGTTGATAGGATTCATAAGACATCCTTCATTATTTACAAATATCTTTTTGTTCTGAAAACCACCAGTGATCCATAACCTTAGGAACAGAAGATAACATCATTACAAGGTCTGAAATATCACTGCAAAGTCCTCACCATAAACAGAGCTCTTCCTCAACAGAACTACCTTGAAAAGAAACCAATAACTCTTTGAGTATAAGCTCTGTGACCTTCAATTGAAATTGCACTAGGAACTATTCATGGAATAGATGAGCTTAGAATAGAATGTTACATCATGATTAGTGTCTAACTGTCTAGTTAGAAAACTTGCATATTTAGTGATCATTTCTCAAAGTCTAGTTTGTGTCATTTGTTTAAGAAGTCATCATCAAGCTCTTGTTTCTATTCAGTCATAGTTCAGATGTTGCTTCAGTATTTTTGATTACATTTGCCATCCCATACATTAGGCTCAACTGTGTTTTTGACCACCAATTTCTTTTCATTAATTTTCTAGGCACTTTCATTGTAAACACAAAACTTCAAAAGACCAAAAACATCATAAATCAACATAAAAGATCAAAACATCACAAAACACTACACACAACGCACTAGGAAACACGCACCTAGGTACATATGTTACATTTCACTTCAGCAGTTTACAAATCCTGGTTGACAATTAAATGAACTCAGTTTAGGAGACTAGATTGAGACACAACATTTTGGCGCCGTTGCCGGGGAAGTGAAAACTAGGTAACCTTTGTTTCTTAGCATCCAAAAACAATTTTATGCGTAGGGAGAGAGATTCAAGGGGAAGATTTATAAGCAACAGAGGCAGAAGTTTGACATCTAGAACACCACTTGTTTCATCTAGATCCAGAGCTAGTACACCTTCAACTCAAACCCATCTTCCATCTTTTACTGATCCTGGACTTCTAGAAGATCTAAGGTCACCTATTCCATTAGAGAAACCTTCCACTTCATCCACTAAACCTGCCATAGAAGAGGATCCAAAATTTTTTGTCGAGGATACAAATTTTTCTACTTCCACAGGAGAGTCAACCATGGCAGAAGAAGGAGGAGGAGGAGTTGTTAATGGAGAACACACATTAATTGGAGGAGGTAGAGGTAGAGGTAGAGGAGAAGGAGGAAGAGGAGGTAGAGGTGCAGATGGAGGAAGAGGTAGAATAGGAAACTCTTTTGGGTTCCCTATACTTGATGAAGAGACCAATACAACCATGAAAAACATTTCACCTTCTGTCCTTCCGAACTTCTATGGACTTAAAACTGAGGATCCTGAAACTTTCTTATTCGAATTTGAAGTGCTGTGTAGGACTTATGACTACCTTCAAGATGCTCAAAAATTGAAATTATTTCCTTCAACTCTGAAAGGAGCAGCATTGAAGTGGTTTATGAGCTTAAACAGTAGTTCCATTAGGACATGGGGAGACATGAAACAAGCATTTCTAAAGAGATACTTGGATTATTGTATGCCGGTTAATCATAAGGAAGAAGTGTTCAAGATGTTACAAAAAGAAGATGAAAACTTAGAAGATTTGTTGGAAAGATTTAAATACAACATAAAAAGGGCACAAATGGAAAACCTAGATCAAGACACTTTAAAAGATCTTTTGTTGAAAACCATTAGGGATGAATGGCTGGATATCCTTAACATGATGGGAAAAGGGGATATATCACAACTCACATTACCTGAAATATCTGAGTTATGTATCAACCTTTCCAGAGGGAAATCCAAAACTGTCAAAGGTCCAAGAGATCCCACTCTTGCAAGAGCAAGTAAATCTGCTTCTGGGACAGTAAGTAGATCAGAAATAGGACACATGCTTGATGATTTTAAATCCGACATCTTAGGGAGTCTTAGTGAACAAATAGACACCCTTAAGATACAAAACAAGCAGAAGGCTGAATTTGATGCCTTGGCAATCTTTTGTCCCAAATGTAGAAAGAAACATGCCCTGAGAGAGTGTCCTTTAGATGTAAAAGTTGTAGAGACCTGTGTCATTTGTTCTGAGAAACATGAGACCAAGAATTGTCCTTCTCTTCCTGGTCTCAAGGCTGTTTTTCAGGAAGAAACTCCTACAGACTCCACAGAATCTCTTAACTTTGTATCTAAAAGACCTTGGCAGGGATCTCAGACACAAGGATTCCATGATCAAATGTATAATCAACCTCCACCTTGGAATTCTTGGCAGCAACCTTGGCCCCAATTTCAAAATCAATCTCAAGCTTGGGCACAAGGATCACAAGGTCCCTATGGAAGATACTCTCCATATTATCAGTATTCACCATCCTATCCACCATATCCACAATTTTATCCTCAAAATCTTCAACAAAATTTTCCTCAAAATTTTCAACAAAATTTTCAACAAAATTCTACCAACATCATTGAACCAATCCCCATCACCAACCATCATTAACACTCCCTTACAACTAATCAATTACTTCAGCCAAACATACCAAACTCTAACACAAGAACTCCTGCATTATTATACATATAGCTAATAACAATTTCCAACTTATTTAATACCTCAGACCTAGTGAGTGTTCAACTTAGGTCCTGGAAGGATACCTAGAGAAGAGAAATCCTCTGACATACAAGAACAAGAGATAATTTGAGAATATCTCATTTGGTTATTGGTGTCTTGAGGAAGAAACAAAAACATCCTTTCAAGGCCAAAACATTGAAAAACTGAAACAAAAGATCCAATAAGCCCAACTCCAGTATTAGAGCAACCATCCACATCTACTTCTATACCTCCCTTTCCGGAAAGATTACAAATTGACAAAGGTGTAGAAAAACAAATAATGGTGCCTAATTATGATTTCTTGGATGAATTGAGAAATGCTTGCATTAAAATTCCATTATTGCAAGCCATCAAGGAAATCCCAATTTTAGCCAAAACAATAAAGGAGTTGAGTATGAAGACAACAAAGAAAAGAATAAGAGAAACCAAGAAAATTCAACCGGTAGGACAAATAGCAGACATTATGATGGGTAAGATTACTATTCCAAAGTACCTTGACCCAGGAAATCCAGTTGTCAAAATTCACATCAATGGAATTGAAATTCAAAACACACTCATTGACTTAGGAGCAACAATAAATATCATGAGTAGACAAATCATGGACAAACTGAAACTTCCTAATATTCTCTTTACACCCACACTATTACAATTAGCAGATAGATCTGTGATCAGACCAGATGGGGTAATAGAAGACATTCCAGTGTCCCTAGACTCTTGGGAGTACCCTGTGGATTTCATGATCCTAACACCCAAGAATAATCTAGGAGGCCATCCTATTATACTAGGAAGACCTTGGTTGGCTACAGCTGATGCTTTTATTAGTTGTAGGTCCGGTGATATGTATATTTCTGATGGAAGTTCAACAAATAAATTCACTTTATATCCTCCAGCTAGGACAATTACAGATCTAGATGACACTCAATGGATAGAGGATGAAGAATATTTACAACCACTCTTCACAATTTCAGAAATTATTGAAGATAATCAAATTTTGAATACTCTAGAAAATTTTGAATCTTCTCCAGAGCACAAACAAGAATCATTTCAAGAGAGATCCAATATTGAGTTCTTGTCATCTAGACAGATGTCTCTTCATTCTATGGACAAATTTGGCAGTTCTACAAGTGAAATTTTTCTAGGCAAAACCTTGAACATAAACAAAAACCTGGAAAAATCTCAACAAGAAAAGCTAGTCAAAGTATTACAGAGACATTCTTCTGCATATGCATGGGAATACACTGACATGAAAGGGATAAGTCCCAAGACTTGTACTCATCACATCTATATAGAGGCAAATTGCAAACCAATTAGACAACCGCAAAGACGGATGAATCCAAATCTTAGGGAAATTGTCAAGGAAGAATTACAAAAATTGTTAAATGTTAACTTCATTTATCCTATTTCAGATAGTCAGTGGGTTTCCCCTTTAGTAATTGTACCTAAGAAAAATGGAAAATGGAGGGTGTGTGTTGATTACCGAGAACTGAATAAAGCTACTCTTAAAGACCATTTTCCCTTACCTTTCATAGATCAAGTATTAGATACATTAGCAGGTCAAAAGTACTTTTCATTCCTGGATGGATTTAGTGGTTACAATCAAATCCAAGTAGCACTTGAAGACCAAGATAAAACCACATTTACTTGTCCTTGGGGTACCTATTCCTACCGAGTATTTCCATTTGGATTGTGCAATGCACCTGCAACATTCCAAAGGGCAGTATTAGGAATTTTTTCTGATCTGATACATGACTGTGTAGAGGTGTACATGGATGATTTTACAGTTTATGGGGATACATTTGAAGAGGCTTTAGAAAACTTGGAAAAGTCTTAAAAATATGTCAAGAAGCAAACCTTTCTCTTAGTCATGAAAAATGTTTTATGATGTTCACCGAAGGTATTGTTTTAGGGCACCACATTTCAGGGGATGGGATTAGAGTTGATGAGGCGAAAGTTGAAGTTATTTCTAACCTATCCATTCCAAGTTGTCAAAGAGATGTAAGAAGTTTTCTAGGATTTACGGGGTACTATCGGAGATTTATAGAAAACTTCACCAAAATAGCATCTCCTCTCTTCAAATTACTCACCAAAGATTGTGAATTTAACTGGACTTCTGATTGCCAGTTAGCTTTTGAAACCCTGAAAACCAAAATTTCTGAAGCACCTATATTAAGGGGACCTAACTGGAAGTTACCTTTTCATATCTCGACAGATGCTTCTGATACAGCTCTAGGAGCAGTATTGGGACGTAAAGATTTGATTGATTTAATTCTGAAAGCATCAAATAGGTCTGTAAAATTTCACTCCCGCAGAGTTAAACTATATCAGAATCGAAAAAGGTTTTAGCCTGCTGCTCATGCCACTAACAAATTTAGACACTATATAAAAGTGCAGAAACTTTCATACCACAGACGCATCATTCTCGTCATTAGATATTTAATGAATAAATCAATCATAATGGTATTGTATAAGATATTACATGCACAGCAAGAATTAAACATTACCATTCTAGATAGGCCTGGAAAACAAAACACAGTAGCTGATTTCCTATCTAGACTCCAAAATATCAAAGATGACACTCCTGTTGAAGATCAATTTCCTGATGAATATCTTTTTGCAATTTCTACTCAAACTCCATGGTTTGCTGATATTGCTAATTATTTAGTTTCAGGAAAATTTCCTTCAATAATGAATGCAAGTGATAAAAGAAAAATCATTTATGACAGTGCAAAATATTCATGGGTTGCTAATGAGTTGTACAAGACAGGTCCAGATTTGATCATTAGAAGGTGTGTTCATGAGTGACAGATGCTCAGGTTCTAAGTGCATGTCACATGAACCTTGTGGCTTATTAATTTGTGAGATGACAGTCAGCAGATCCTTAACTTAGGATATTACTGCCATCTTTTGCTGAAGGATGTAAGAATATCGTAAAAAGTAGCACAAATGGCTAAAGTGTAAACTTTCCTTCGTGTGAGATGCCATTACAACCTCAGTACATAATGAACCTTTGAAAATGGCCTTGGATTTTGTTTAGTGGTATAATCATTAGCCCTCCATCCTGACAAAGAAATATTGCTACATTAGTCGCAGATCGATTATGTTACTGCTGGGTAGCTAAACCATTACTTGTTGCTAATGAATCATCTGTAATTACTTTTCTTTTTGAGGATATTTTTACTCGTTTTGGTGTCCCAAGGGAAATTGTTACAGATCAAGGAGCTCAATTTAGATCAAGGCTAGTGGAGCAAATGATGGAGAAGTACAAAATCAGACATAGAACATCTACTCCTTATCATCCACAAGCAAATGGTCAAGTGGAATCCACTAATAAAGTCACTGAAGGAATCCTAACAAAGACTGTTCATCTACATAGAAGAGATTGGGTAGATAGGCTTCCTGAAGCCTTGTGGGCCTATAGAACTACATGGAGAAACACAACAGGCCATACTCCTTATGAGCTTGTTTATGGGAAGCAAGTTTTGTTTCCTATAGAGTTCCAAATTCAAACATTCAAGATGGCAGTTCAGCTAGGACTTGATCTAACGGAGGCACAAAAACATAGACTGGAGCAAATTAATGAATTGGATGAGATCAGACAAGATGCAGTTCAGAAAACAAGTCTAGTCCAACAGCAAAGGGCTAGATGGCATGACAAGTACATCAAAGAGAAGAAATTTAAAGAGGGTGATTGGGCTCTTTTGTTTGATTCAAAATTCAAGAATTTTCAAGGGAAATTTCAGACACATTGGCTTGGGCCATATGAAATTGTTCGAATTTTTGATAATGGGGCAGTAAAAATCAGAACTATAGATGAAGAAGAGGTCACTTTTCTTGTGAATGGCCATAGACTGAAGCTATACCACAAGCCACTCTCAAAAGAAGAGTTTGTCAAGAAGTTCCAAGGAGACAATGATGTGAAGTTAATGAAGAAGAGTCTCTCTTCTTCATCAACTTGATTAAATTTTCTGAAGCATTTCTCTTTTGAAAAAAAAAAAAATAAAAAAAATAAAAATAAATAAATAAATAAAGGTATAAACATGAAAACCAATCACTGATTGGCATGTTTATACAGAAAAGATAGGGTGAAAATCAGAGTCTCTCTGACACTCTAACTTTTCCCATTTTTGTTTCTAAGCAGCTGTTATAAAAATCATAAGTTCAGTGCTATAGTACTTATGATTCATTTCATCTCACTCCATTCACTTATCCATCCATACTTCATCTCATCCATCATTCACATTTCACTCCATTCCACATCTCATTCATTTCACTCCATCTTCCATTCACTTCATTTTCATGTCAAAACATAGAATTTGATATCTTGCTGCAAATGAATAAAATATGTCATGAATTACAGTACAGCCCTTATGTTCCTTCATTCCATGAACTGAATCCATTTTATTCCATTATCCACTTCATACATATCATAATCCATCATCCATTTTCATCCATTTTCATAACATTTCACCCATCCTCCAGAAACACTTCATTTTCATGATTAAAGTGTTCTACATGAACATTCTGCAGCTCAGTGAACATTCTGCAGCTGATCAGCCTTTCTGCAGCCCGACAGTCCTTTCGCAGCTATGAACCCTGAAGGCATCAACCAGCAGACATCAGAATTACAACAAAGTGATCCAGTGAATTCATGAATCAAAATATCAAGAAAATTGTGAAAGATTCCTCCAAAGATGAGCAGAGAAGACAAAGGCTACAAGAACATCAAATAAAGGGCAGAGGTAACAAATTTAAATTACGATGGCACTTCATAAAAGTTTAGCATAGTTTAGTTGTGGATTATTCGAAAAGTTTTTTTAATTGTTTTATTGATCAAACACCAAACAAACCCTCTACAGACCTTGTATTAAAATCCTCCAATTCAAATTTTCTATCCGATAGCATTTAAGCGGTGAAACGGCCAAAGCATTTGAATTTCCCACGACTCTTAACCAAGTTATTTAATGATGAAGATTTTTCCTGCCGTCGTAAATCCTCCGCTGTCTCCTCAATCATTAATACAATCCTCCACCTCACTCCACCACTCTATGTCATGACCATTTGCCATAACATCATTCCGTAGCCAGTATTCCATTCCGAAGGCAGAAGCATTATTATCATCAGGAGCAGATCAAAAGAGGTAAAATTGGAAGTATAACAGTGTGAGAACTCAAAACCACTTGATCCCGTGAACAGATAGCATATCACTCTGAACGAAGTTTGGAGCATTTTCACTGTCAACACAGAATTGTGGCCGTGTAGAGTTTAAAGCATGTTGCTATCAGAAGACAGAGGTGCTAAAATTGAAGACTTTTGCTACCAAAGACAGAGGTGTGGTAGTGATTGAGTTTGAAGTCTGTTGTTACCCGAGACAGAGATGCTGTAGTGTTGAATTTGAAGCATACCATTTGCTATCAGAGACAGAGGTTGAGTTTGAAGTCTGTTGTTACTAGAAACAGAAGTGTTTTTCAGTGATTGAGTTTGAAGTATTTATGTTATCAAGGACGGAGGTATTGCACAAAAAGAAACTTGAAACCATCTACCACTGTCTATCAGAGACATATTAGCTCGAAAATTGAAATTGCTTTCATATCTCTCCAAAGTTCAACAGAAGTACATCAGTCCGAAGGCATTCTTCATTATCAAACAGAGGCATACAAACCAGAGATTTTGAAGACTGTTGCTATTATAAATCAAAGGTATGTCCTTCCAAAATTGAAGCCATTTTCATTTAGAGCTTGAAGCCATTTTAATCCGAAAGTAAAAGACATTGTTTTGTGGGTAGAGAAGAGTGTTAATTTGATATTGAAAAACATCATGGGTTTCATCGTAAGGACTGAGCCTGTGGGATCAAAATATTTAGAAGGTTACCCACAATGCAAGGAGATGTTACAACAAATAGGATGGCTTCAATTCTTGGAAAAATTTAATGGCTTCCATAAGGAATTCACCAAAACATTTGCCAGATCATTCCAAGGTACTGAAGTTGAGATAGGGGATGTCAAGTTTGCTATTACTGAAGTTTTTATAGCAGAGGCTACAGGATTGTCCAGAACTGGGGAAAGATGGTTTAAAAATAGGGAATTCCACAATGACTCATGGAAACAAATTTAAAATCACCAAATATGGATGTTAGTGTGTTCAAGAAAGGAATTCCCAGTACAGCCTTGAAAAGAAAATGGAGAAACATACTACTTCTTTTACAAAAATTTGTCACATGTGAGGGTAGATATGGGACATTTTATGTCTATCACATTAGACTAATGTTGCATTTTCTAGGAGAAGATTTGAATTTACCATATTTCTTGTATCAAAGTCTGAAGAAAATGGCTTCCTGTGTTCAGAGAAGAGTTCAGTTTTTAGAGACAACCCTGTATCATCATGGGTTGGTCAAAATTTTAATTGAGCATCATCTATCTAAAACAAATGATACATGGGATGATTTCTTAATAAGAAATCATTTTTAAGAAGCAAAAGAACTATCACCTGAACCACAGCCCACAAAAAGAAGTAGGAAATGGAGGACTCCAGAAGGTAAAAGTGACAAACCGGTTCAAGAAAGCAGTGAGGAAGTCATTTTGGAGAAGTTGACTCGAATCAAGAGCCAACTAAAGGAAAAAAAGATAATCAAGGAATCTGTTATAGAGAAAGGGGAGGGGTCCTCTCAACTTAGGAGAAGCCACAGATTAAAAGGAAAACTGAAGAAAACATCAATCAAACAAACAGGGGTAATCAATATTGAAGATGAAGAAACATCCATGGAAGAGTATGATGATGAAGATTTTTATGAAGGCACCCCTGAGATTGATCCTGCTCAACAGAAAATCTATGATTATGTGGAAACTTTAGAAAGGACAGCTTCAGAAAGAGAAGAGAGAACCCCCAGTCCTCCACTAACTGAAATTGATATATTGAGGAGGGATAGGTATGAGTTGGAATTGTTGAATAGACACATTAAAAATGAGAATGAAATTCTCAAAGATCAAATCAAGCTCAAGACCGACATGAACTCAACCTTATCCCTGCATATAGACAAAGTGGAGAGGACCAATGAGAAGATGAAGACAAGGAACAAAAAGTTGATCAGGGCACTCACAAACCTCAGGTTCAAACTTGTGATTAGGAAACCCAGAAGACCTCTAACTTTCAGACAAAGGAGAAGAAGGGGATTAGATGTCCTTGCAGAAGCCTCTGAATTCATAGGATAATTTGCATGAGGACATGCAAAGAGACAGCAGTGGGGGTATGTTGAGCCTCAAATTTGTGCTTTCCTTCACCTCATTTTACCTCATTTTCCCTTTTCCATTTCTATCTTAAACCCAATTGATCAATAAATATAGTTAAAATTACTTCTAGAATGATTTACATGACTGACTTGTTGAATTTTGTGATTTTTTCCATTGTTAAGCATTTTGATCGGAACTAGCTGCAGAATGCAGACATTCCGTAGCTAACCGGCGATTCTGCAGCTACCTTTATGTTTGAGCATGTTCCAGGTGGCCCCTTGAGGAAAAACGCATATGGGCATGATCCTATCATCATCGCTCCACATGGTGTGTAAGTGGCCTTGCCTGGAAGATGAAATGAATTCCTTAAAATGTCACACCTGGGAACACATTTGTAAGGAAGACTACCAGGGACTGCTCACCCGTGTTCTTCCTTCACAGCCCACCTCAAAGACTCCTAAGAGATGATTTGGATGCTAGTGGAAAGACATCATTCCAAATATTGTACTTTATTGTTATTGCATTATTTTATAAATCCCTGAGGCAGGTTCATGCTTAAGGAATTCTGTATTAGATTTGCTGCTAGATTTTGTGAAAACTCTGTGTTACGTCTTTGAAGACACAGAGCATTATGTTCAAACTATTGCATCGTTAATGGAGTAGACAAAATTATCTTGAAGGCGTGATTTAATTTGGAGTTGAATGCCGTCAAGTGGTAGAGGGCCCCTGCCCCTTGCACGGATTTCTTTTGCGTAAATTAGATAAGTTTTTCCTAGCTGTCTTTACGTTCTGCATTTGAATTAGTAGTTGTTTTGTTTTATATACTGTAGTCGTACTCATTCTAGTTCTTCCATAAGAAGACACTCTTCCAACAGACTAAAATGATGAATGTTTAAATGACTGTGGTATTGTAGGATAGGAGTTAAATTTGTATTTGTTTTTAACTAGCTACTGTAGTCATATTCGTTCCAGTTCTTCCACAAGAAGACACTTTTCCAATAAATTAAAATGATGAATGTTTAATGACTATGGTACTGTAGGATAGGATTTGAATTTGTATTTGTTTTTAACTAGATACTGTAGTTATATTCATTCCAGTTATTTCACAAGAAGACATTCTTCCAACAGATCATAACAATGAATGATGAATAGCTATAGTATTGTAGGAATTAGTTGTAGTTTTTAGTCTTCACTATCACAGTTGCACTTGTTCTAATCACTCCTCCACAAGAAGAAATTCTTCCAAGACATCCTTAAGAAGTTCAAGATATGACCGTGATGTGATAACTAAGTTTTTCATTTGCTTTCAGTTCATTTGCTTTCAATTGCATACAAGTCCACAGTCAGAATTGTTCTACCTCTTCCACAAGAAGGAACTTTTCCAAAATATCATTAATGATGAACAAACAGATTGTGTAACTTCATAGAATAATGCATGTTAGTTAGAACGCTCCGGAGTTTCATTTTTCATTTAATTCATGTCCAGCTACTTCATTTCAAGTTTGATGATGGCTTATAGTTTAACACTGTTCTAGTTTAGAAGTATCTTAAGCTCATGTTTAAATTAATTCATTGCACTTACATCTCATAGTCACATTGTCACCCTTTGCACAGTAGATCACTTTAGTTGATAGGATTCATAAGACAGCCTTCATTATTTACAAATATCTTTTTGTTCTGAAAACCACCAGTGATCCATAACCTTAAGAACAGAAGATAACATCATTACAAGGTCTGAAATATCTCTGCAAATTCCTCACCATAAACAGAGCTCTTCCTCAACAGAACTACCTTGAAAAGAAACCAATAACTCTTTGAGTATAGGCTCTGTGACATTCAATTGAAATTGCAGAACAGAACTAGGAATTAGTCATGGAATAGATGAGCTTAGAATAGAATGTTGCATCATGATTAGTGTCTAACTATCTAGTTAGAAAACTTGCATATTTAGTGATCATTTCTCAAAGTCTAGTTTGTGTCATTTGTCATCATTAAGCTCTTCCTACGACCACTACAAGTCGCAATCCTCGCTATGTCGCAACCTCTCAATACACAGCTGAAGTCACACATCGTAGAACATCCCAACACATAGTAATACATGGGAGTTTCCTTGGTTTCAGAATCATCACCATTGGGAAGAAACATTAATTGAGAGATAATTGTACATCTCAGTTGTGTGATGAATGTTGATTGGCGTTTCAAGTTTTTCTTTTTCCCCTACATCAGTAAATGAACCCAATATGGACATGCATGAGTTGTGCATACGTTCTTTGTCATATCAGGACTACACAATGGTTCAGGCTAATTTTATTTTGCTGTTCCCTCAACACATCTGCAATTTTTGCTTCCTCACCATATATATATATGTGTGTGTGTGTGTGTGTTCGCTTGCAGGTAACATGAGGAAACTATGATGACGACCCAGACGAAGAAAGTTTCTCACTTCCCCAGGAGTTGCATAACTTGGATTCAAGCCAACAAGAAAACCCACGTTATGTGGATGCTCAGGATCTCGCTCAAAATGAAAAACCACTCTCCCACTTACTGATATATAAAAAATTGCCTTGGCACTATAATGGCATTAATGGAAGATAGAAGTTACAGGTGCATGTGGAAAAATCTAGGGTTGTCCTCTAGCATGCAAGGTCCTAATATCTTCAAGAGGGAAATGCAGAAGAGATAGCCGTAGGTCACAACCTCCCAGGTAGAAACTAATCGCAGGTCACAGATGACCTCAGGTCGCAAGTCGTAGATAACCTCAGGTCACAGGTTGTAGATGACCTCAGGTCACATGTCGCAGATGACCCCAGGTTGCAAGTCTCAGATGACTTTAGGTTGCAAGTTGCAAACAGCCCAAGTCGCAAACTAGCCCAAGAGTCGTGAACACCAAGAGTTAATGGAAACTCAAGATTCATCTCAACCTATATGTACAACTTTGGGAGATAAGGACAAGGAAATTTACCTCTGCAATTGAAGCCGGGATGAGACAGTGAATTGGTGCTTGAGAGCTAAAGGCACTCAAATCTTGGTATCAAGTAGAGAGAGAGGCAGCGAGGCTCTAGTTCTGGGTATTATGCATTGAGATGAATAGTCCATGTTCCAATATTGGGTTTTGACGAGTTGTAAATATGTATTTGACATTGTAGCAACATTAATAATATATTCTCTTTTCCGGCATTGATTCATGTGCTTGCTTCTAATGATAGTATTAGTTGTCTAATATTTCACTATGTTTTACATGTGCTTTCATGCATGCAATTGGTTATGAACTAATTCACAATGGTTGCATGTACGTTTTCTCTTGAATGAATGTTTATTTGTTCCTTTCCATGTCAATGATCTATTGCGAACTACTTTGCAATTAACTTCTGGTGTGTTTCCTTTAATGTATGTCTAACTGGTTTTTTTCAACTCATCGATCCCACTCACGGGGTACCCTCTTTTATTTTTCTGCTTAGACTTGCTTGCATATTTGTTCATGGTTCATCAATCTTGGTTTGATTTTGCTTCATCAATTGTTCATTTCACCTTTTCATCTGCTTCATCATATTCTCATCCGAAAACCATGAGTGGAAACACTTATGGAGGTATTCGGGCCCACATACTGGATGGGGCTCCTATCCCAAATAGTGTGAGGTCTAATTGGGACCTTTCACTGGGGAGACCCCCTTGTTGTCGGCAGTATAATTTTTCTCGTCAACAAATTGGAGCTAGAAGGAGGGATAGATGACAAGCTGAGCCCTTAGAGCCTGCAGTTAGTCTCATATCTGTAAATGGCTCATCCCCAAATCATTCTCCCAAGATGTTTATTTGATTTATCTAGTTCCCGATGCTCAATCCCCAGTTAACCTCTATATCACTTGTCCCTGTTAAAATTCAATGGTCAGAATGGAATTTTCATAACCGAGCACCTTTCGGATTTCTTTGAGTTTTGTGAGTGTTGCAAAATTGACGCTGAGGAGTCGGCTTGTGTGATTTTCTCCTCACTCTCGAAGGTTGCGTTAAGCAATGGTGCCGCACATTTCCAGCAGCTTCCATCCATTCATTCGAGTAGCTCACTAGTGAATTTAAACAAGATTTTCACAGGTACAATTTTCAAAATGTATTAATAAGGTTAAATGAGATCAGAATGGAACCTTAAGAATCTCTAGAGGAGTTTTCTATCAGATTTTTTCATTTTTTTTTGAGTTCCCTGAAAGGGATTTCGATTGGGCATATTTAATTGAACAATTTAGACAGTTGGTTTTCGTTTCCCTAGAACTCCTTCAATCAACAAAAAATCCTAATCCCAATGTTTGTTATGATAATCCTCAAGTTGCTAGTTGTTTGGATTCTGTCCCTAATATTTCCTTGTCTATCTCCTCAAGTCCGGAACACATTTAGGCCTCCAAGAATAGTATTACTACCTGTCACATTCCTTTTCCTCTTAAATTGCCGTGTAATGGAGTTTTGGTCACAAAAGTTCTGAGTGATGATATACGTGTACAAGAAAATAAAACGTATTGTATTACCTCTGAAACTTTCATGCATGTCGTCAAATCAGAACTTGAAAACCATATTGGCGTAACATCTCTCCCTGATAATCTCAGGTCCACTAAACATTTTCCTGGGTCCAGTTCTAAATCTCATTCAGATAGCGACAATGAATTGGGCCTTGTCCCGAATAAGATTGATTTCCCTGCAAAATCCTTGGACCGTGATATGCATGCAAGAACATTTCCCTCTCTGGATGACACTGATGTGCGAGATGAAGGTATTTGTATGGTTGATACCCCCGTATTTGAATCATTTCATCCATTGTTCCCTGATTCATTTCGTGAGTCTGCCACACCAGTAATTTTTTCAAGTCATTCAAAGCTGTCTTAGACTAGTGTTGATGGCAATCACGAACATGCGAGTGGTGTTTCACAATCACATTAAAAAATTGATGAATCTCTTATGTCTGATCCATTTCATATGAAATATTTAAAAAACCAAAAGAGTGACTGCCTGTCTCGGCAACCTCAAGATGTTTCTTTTATTGATTCATCCCAACTGTTAACCCCAGGGGGGCCTAACATGCCAGGTACATAACCTGATCAAATTGATGACTCCAATGATTGCTACTTATCTAAAAACATATTCACTAAAGTCCTTGAGAACTATAATTTGTATCTATCTGTCGACCATATGAAGCCACCAAAATTCGATGATCCGCTTTATGATGATTCAGGGACCCATTAAGAAATCAAAGAAATCTAGCTTCTGCTGGTGGTTATCTCAAGTTCTCACGATCCTGATGAGACCCCTAAGACAAATCAAACTAGGGTTTCTCAAATTAGGGTTTCTGAAATGACGGTTCCCACATATCACACTCCTCTCAGCATAATCGTGCTGGATGTTAGTTCATCTGGGAAAACCTTCCATTAGAATGATGTTTCTATAAGCACATATGTTTATCCTCTAACAGATGGTATGTAACAACTGATATACCCTAATTTATTCACTGGAAGGAAAACACTGACCATTATATCTAATATTTTTGGTTGTTGCCCAGCCAGTACCAGTTGCCTTCAGGCACAAGTGTGTGATGTATTGCAAACCTCTCTATTGCCTGAAATTTTTTCAGTCAATGCATCCCATCCTAGGAAATCTAAAGAATTTGATACTTTGGATTGTCAATATGTCAGTTCACAAACACTTGGCCAAATTAATAATAAGCCCACTGACGATTTTCCAATCACCACAATTAATGATCACATCCATTATCCAGTTGATCTCACGAAACCATCGAAGTTTGGAAGACCCCCGCTTGAAGGTCTAGAGTTTGTCTAGGATGGTGAGGCATTTCAACCTCCAATGAAAGTTACTTTGGACCCTCACATCCTCGATGAAACCCAGGGGCAACTCCGAACTAGGGCTTTCGAAATTAGGGTTTATGCACTTGGATTCACGATCACCTCTAATTCGCTTGGTAGATGCTTATTTTTTCCATTCCATCAAATTAATAATCCTCGACATCATGATGAGATTCTTGAATGGTTTGACAGATCCCATCCGATGTATATACCTACAAATAGGCAATGTCTTACCCTGCTTCCGTCGGACCTAGGGTCGTGTGTGAATGGATGCATGTCATTTATAAATGATTTTAGGTTTCAATTACATATTTCTGTGTATCAGGATGAAAGTGAAATTCAAATCGAACAATCCATTCTAGCACATTCTCTGGTAAGTAGCCATGACTTTCTTGTTGTTGCACATGCTTTTCAAGTAAGTCTTGTTTTCGGTCCACAATTTTGTATGCTAGCTCTGATTGCGAACATTCTTGTTCTTGCATGGTGGGAACTAATGCAATTGCTACACTAGAAAGATGATTTCACATAACCTGATCGCCTCTTTGGTTAAATTAGTGTTTTAGGTTTAGGCTAGCTAGGATATGTTAATAAAAGTTTGTTAGGTCAAGCTGTTAAGGTTTTGCTTTATGTTTAAAATTATGTTTGCTGTCTTTTATTATATTCAGTAGCTTTATGAATTATAATTTTCCATTTATTTTGCACTCATTTTTTTTTAGTTTAATTATTGCTGCATAATATTTAGATAATGATTATATGTGCTTTTCCTTGCCGTTTCACCTTTAACTAGTTGATCTTTCTCACACATGGCATTGCATTGTGTCATAAATATCGTCTGTTTCATCACGTTGTACGCTTCCTTCCTCGCATCATATGCACTGGTTGTTGACCTAGATTTGAAATTTTCGTATAATGCACACCACTGCATGACCCCTCATTGAACCCAAAGCCTTAAAACCCTCGGTGTCCTAACTAGCCTCCTTAATCCTCCATTTTCATGTTTGAATCTGGATGGGTTTCCTTCACCTCTCTGTACGCATCAAAACCGTAATGATCTTTCACGATTTCCTTTCCATAACTGCTGAAACCCTAATTTCATTGTTTGTGTGGGGTTGTGGTGGTTGCCCAAGAGGAAACTTATCTTAGAACAAGTCATCAAGGTAATGTTCTTGGCTCTATTCCTGTGAGTATAATTCATCAGCCGGGGACATACGAGCAGGTTTCCTATGGGGAACCCTAATGAGTTTGAATGGCCTATACCCGCAACCTGAACCTTATTCCCAACATGGTCTTGAATATCTTAATGATCTATTTTTCACATTTTGACCATGGGTGGTAGATGGGATTTGAAGGCTTGGCATGAGGGAAAAGCCAAATCAGAATATATTTTAGTTTCTGTTAAACAAGAAACAACCTCTCTTTCCCGTAAAATAAGTTGGGACCCCTCATCCTCCCATGAAAAATAAGTGACATGAGCACATGAAAATAAGTGCTACAAGCACATGAAACAAATAAGGTTAAAGGATTTAGAAAGGCCTCCTGCGCAAAGAGGTAATGCAACGAATCCACCAGGGTACTGACTAGGCTCGCTAGCAATGGATAAACGTTTATGATTTCTTGAAGTGACTCCGCTGGGGTACTGTCCAGGCCTGCAGGTAGCAGAGAAACACCAAAAAATTATCTTAAAATTATGAATATAATAAGCCCGTTGCCTTGCCCTCTACATCATCATTAAACTATTGGCATCCATGAACTTCTGCTTTGATGTTTTCTGATTAACAAGACTTAGCTGAGGCACAAGGATCAGGCATAGAGGTAAAGGTCAAAGTAATACAAAAGGTACCCATAGTATCTGTTCAATATTCCCTTGCATCACTATCGAGACTCAGATTATTGTTGGGACGTTGACATAGATGTTGGATTCTACCAGTGGTTCGCAATTTTTTGTAGCCGCTACAACAGCACTGAAAATTTTGCGTGTATTCAAAATTTTGGTTCCCCTATACTCGCTCAACCCATTAAGTTTTTGATTCAACCTTCAATCGATAATATCCCTTTGACCTATTTTGGGCCAGCCCTATCACCACACCCTCCTGGCTTTCTGTCTCTTAACTGAGCTAGGGTTTGGGCTTTACTTCTTCAAAGAGCATTGGGAGTTCCTCTGTGGATTCAAAGATATGTTCCCCCTAGTAGGCATCATCAATCAATGGGGCATTGGGCTCAGGTAGGTGAGGTCTCGAGTCTAGCTCGTATTATGAAACCTTGATCATGGTAGGGTTTGGAGAAACCCTAGTTTGTCAAAGGGATGATCTCATTTCTTATGGTTGCACTCTCATTAGCTTCACGCGACATCACAACGAGTGTCAATGCCTAGCCTTTTCCCCTAAGCACCTGTTATTTCCTACCCTTCAACGTGTGCATTAGGGTTTGCATGAAATGCACGCCCCTTTGTGCGCTCACAACCCTAGATGCATTTAAACCATCCCTGCTTCGCGTTTAGTCCCCACCCTCCAAGAGCATGGTCTCGGTTATTTGAGGGATGCCTTCTATGTGAATGAATAATTACCCTGTGGAATCATGAAGTATCAAGGTCTACTACGGTCAACGGTCATATGAAAAAATAAGTTTAAGACAATTTCCAAACTTAGAAATGCTCAAAAAATTTACTTAAGATTCAATATCTTAGTTTGGATGTTTCAATGTTGCTACTCCTCGAATGAGCTATTTTCTAGTCATTTGTTTTTTCTCATTATTACCGAGAGCTGAATCATTCTCATATTATTCCTTTCAGGAAGTTGGTCAAAGATGCTATCAGTACACAATGAACAACATATATGTTTCATTAAAGAGTCCATTGGCATGACACCATTAAAATACTCTATAGGATGAGGTTCCACTCATCCATGTAAGCTATACAAACTCTTCGAAGGGGTTTTTAACATGGCATGATGATACCCTCTCCAACAAGTGGTGATTGGTCAACATATGGCATATTTTTCATTCAATATGGGTAGAGGATTAATTACTTTGACTTGAAGACTCTATTAGCACATTCAAAAGCCTCATAATTCACATGGTAACCATTGTAAAGGGCCATCGCACTTCAAATAAATGTGCAAGGATTTAAATGATGAATAAAGACTCTAATGGTTGTGCGTTATGAAATAAAAGTCATGAGCTAGCATGGGCCTAAATATAGGCTCCATAAAATGCACCTTACTGACTACCCAAAGACCCATATGACGTGGAGTCCTGAAAAATTCCGTGCGGCATGGGCACATATGCGTCGTGGAGCTTTATTAATTAGGAGGAAAGGTAACCAGAGATTGATTGTCTTACACAATGATAAATTCAGATTCCTTAGAGGTGGAACAAAAGTTGCATAATTAGGGAAGCAATATTTGCAGTAGATCACCCAGATGGTCTCTGCTTTAATATGTGGTGCTCATGTTAGAGTTATAAGGGATTTTGCAATCCGTATCTGTTGGAAGCTCGTGAGTGAAGAGGGGCTTGTTGCAATTTGGCTAAAAAATTTCAATAATAATTGTTATTTGAGTCGGCATGTTGGGGTTGAACCTCCATTGTGTGATGTGCACGATCATGACCCTAGTGATATATGGGATGCATCGTTGAAGACTTGTATCTTACAATTAGCTAAGAATGACAACAGAGGAGGTTCGACCAAATGGCCTCAATGCTTGTATAATCTTCTTGACCGATATGCAAGGTGTAGAAATGGAAGCATACATATCAAAGAAGGAGGTGCTTATTACAGAAGCAGAATACTGGAAAATGTTAATGAAAAGAAATTTACGTAGGCTTTGCTGGAAAATACGTAAAGTTCGGAACATTATGGATATGAAAACAAATGTCGGATAGTTTGCAGCTACTCTAATAAGCTGAAGATGCTAATTGTTGGGTAATGAATGTCATCCCTGTATGTGGACCAAACACATTGCCTATGATTTATGACCACGGTCTGATTGGAGTTGCTCATGATTGGTGTGACCCATTTGATACACATCTTCAAACCTATGATCTTCTTCATGCTTCTAGCATGTTCTCTATTAAGAAGAGAAGATGCGAGATTGCATACATTATACTTGAGATGGACCACACTTTGCGTCCTAGTGGGCATGCTTATACTCAAGACTCCTTGACCATTCTTGTGGAAATTGAGGGAATTGAAGAGTCTCTGGGTTGTTGCTCTGGATGTGGGGTGTGGTTTTGCTGGTTTTGGTACATCATTACTTTCTCATGATGTATTAACTCTTTCAATTTCTCCGAAAGACACTTATGGACATCAGATCTGATTTTCTCTTGAACATGGTGTTCCAGCTATGGTAGTAGTTTTTGCAACACATCGGCTCCCATATCCAAGTCAAGATTTTGGCCTGATTCATTGTTCACAATGTCGTGTTAACTCGACTCGTGATGAGGGTGTTTTGTTCCTGGAGGTCAATAAGATGCTCAGGGCTGGAGGTTATTTCGCTTGGGGTGAACAATAGGATAAACAAAAGAGAATGTGTCATCTTAGTGTAGCATTACTATGGGCCACAAAAATAAGAGAGAGCGCATCTCGATGAAGACCATTTGCAACCAGTTTGAGAGGAAGAATGCGACTGGTCGCAAAGTCGTATTTTGCTACATCAGCAGCAGGTGAAATTCAATTATGAACGCGACCTTACGACCTCCTCTCAAGTCACAGTTATCAGCAGTCGCAAAGTCGCAAATTTCAAGAACAAGCAGAAGGCACAACCTTTTGTGAACAATGACTATGCGACTTCCATAGGTCACTACCCTCACTCAGGTCGCCAAGTTGCACACATTAGACGAAGGATGAAGAGGTGGGCTGCGACCATGAAACTACTACAAATCACAACCCTCGTCAAGTCACGCACCTTAGATGGAGGTTGAAAAGATGAACTGCGACCCTGCGACCACTACAAGTTGCAATCCTTGCTAGGTGGCAGCCTCTCAATACTTAGCTGAAGTCGCACATTGCAGTCCATCCCAACACATAGTAATACACGGGAGTATCCTTGGTTTCAGAATCATCACCATTGGGAAGAAACATTAATAGAGAGCTAATTTTACATCTCGGTTGTGTGATGAATGTCAATTGGCATTTCAAGTTTTTCTTTTTCCCCTACATCAGTAAATGAATCCAGTATGGACATGCATGAGTTGTGCATACGTTTTGTGGATGCTCAGTATCTCGCTCAAAACGAAAAACCACTCTCCCACTTCTCGATACATACAAAATTCCGTTGGCACTACAATGGTATCACCGACAGATATAAGTTACAGGTGCACGTGGTGAAAGCTAAGGTTGTCCTTCGGCGAGCAAGGTCCTGAGATCTTCAAGAGGGAAATGCAAAGAGATAGCCATAGGTCGCAACCTCCCAGGTAGCAACTAATCACAGGTCGCAGATAAATTTAGGTTGTAGGTCGCAGATGACCTCAGGTCGTAGGTCGTAGATGACACCAGGTCACAGGTCGCAGATGATTCTAGGTCGCAAGTTGCAAACAACCCAAGTCGCAAGCTAGCCCAATATTTGGGAATACCAAGGGTCAAGGGAAACTCAAGATTCATCTCAACCTATATGTACAACTTCAGGATATAAGGACAAGGACTTTTAGCTCTACAATTGAAGCTATAACAAGAAAATGAATTGGTGTAATTGAATTCAACACCTTAAATTATTATTCTCTTGCCTACCACACCTAAAAAAGACCTCTTCTTATATTGAAACCTAATTCATGGTGATTCAATACCTCCTTGTGTTTCTAGTCATGAGGTAATCTACTCCATATGTATAGTGAAAATGGAGGTAGTGATTCGATCAATCAATTTAGAGGGTTTGAACACTCGATTGACATTGGTTATTTTTCGCTACAGGAACAGATTTATTCTTGTTTACTAAAATGCACAAAATATTCTTATACGATTCACCCTAAGAACACATGGGGCACCTAACACTATATTAAATATTAATAAAAAATAAATAGTTATTTATTTATTTATATATATAAATGATAATATTTAAAAAATTAAATGATAATAAAATTATCTTAAATGTAAATTTACTAAATAATTAAAATATTAATTTTTTTAATATACAAATAATAATATAAAACTAAATCACTAGATAAATTTATATATTATGAATTGTCTAATTTTCATATTTAACAAATAAAAAATTATAATTTATAAATGCTCATTTATAATTTATTAAAAAATTATTTATAAAATTTATAAAAAAATTACAAATTAATAAAATAATGGTTAGTAACATCAAAACAGACACTTATGATATGATACATCTCCTATTAAAAAAATCAATATCTTTAATTAAATTAAAAAATTGTTAAATTATAATTTTAGTTTAAATTATGTCAAGTCGTATTAGCACAACTGGTTGAGGGTGAGCCTTGTTAGCAAGGAAACTCATGATCGAGGTGATTTTGCGTTGAGCTAGGGGGAGGAGACATGCTAAAAAATCCAGTCAGCTTAGGGCTAGTGTGGTCGATGTCGGGTGTGATCTCTGAGTGACTTTGACAGATTAGATGCCCCTAGGTTGCAGCTCCTCAAGCCACAGGTCAAGCTTGGAGGATCACATACAACTTCATAAAAGAAAATATTATTATTATTTTTATTATTAATTATAAAAATAATTAATAAATTAATTAATTATATATACATTTAAAAAGCATAAACTACTTTTAAAATAAATTTTAACCTTTAAATGTTAAATCCCAACCTTCCACCTAATAATTATTAATAATTAGATTAAAATTTTAAAAATTGTATTCCAAAAACAATTAATATATCATCACCAAATTCACATGTATGTGATTAAAGTATCATGGTGAATGGAATCCTCATCCTAATAGTTCCAAAAATGGCAGTGTGTGAGTGACTGAAGTACCATGGTGGATGGCATAATCATCCTAATAGTTAAAAAAATGGTGGTGTGCGAGTGGATAACTGTGGAATAATCAATCTAAGGAGGGTTCACTATTACCACTTAACGTTTATAGATTATTAACTTTAGCTTGACCCCCACACAAACACAATTATCATTTATCCTTTTAAAGGAATGTGCCTTTGCGCCACTCTGAGATGTGTTGTATCACAACTCCAACCCATCTCACCTTCATGCCATCAAAAACCATCACAATAGAGGAGCCGCAAAGGAAAAGAAAGATTTTGTGTGTAGACATCAAGTTTGGCCATTGCCATCAACCCAACATTTGTTCTACCCCTCCTTTCTATAACATCCCCTTCTAACCTCACATGAAAATGCCTTGAGTTAGAATTTTTTTACAATATTTTCCAACATGCAACTTTCTGAGTTACTTTCCATATTCCTTTAATGACCATTAGATAAACTATCATCATTACATATCCTTAATCTTTAGTAAAGTAATAACAATTTACACAAAAATTAAATGCCACTATTGTAACATACTAACTTAAAATTCCTAATGTAACCTTGCATCAATTCCATGATTCCTTTAACTCAGTTAATTAATCAAAATTTTGATAATATAAGCATCACATCATACATGGAATGAACATCATAAAAATGGCATAATAGGTAACCACATCATTAGACACCAAGATACCCTAGAAGCCCTGTAGGGTGAAAACTAGTAAATGTTTAATTTATTATTAAATTCTCGTGAAGGTGTTCACCCATCACTCAATGGCTTATAAGGGAGTCTATCCCTTAATCATTCTCATAAAATATTACAAGAAATATCATTTAGAACATATCTAGCTAAAATCTATTACAATCATCATGATATAATTTTCCCACAAATCCTTCATCCCTATTTCGTTGTCACCTGGATGTTCCCATTAATAGGTCACCCTACAACTATTATTCCCTAATATTTTGTTGAGATTCAACAAGATGATGATCCAAGTGAAAATTATGCACCTTCACTAGGTGGGGCCCACATGTTATTTTTAGGTGTATGTCTATTTTTAGAATGGTGAGAATATTCTAAAATTAGCAGGAGTCTAATTTTATATGGTTGAGAAAATTTTATTTTTAGATGAGTTTCTATTTTTTGATATATGGGTGAAGTATATTTATAGATCACATGTCTAAAAATAAAATGCATTTCGATTATTATTATCTCTTAATAATAATTAGACAATAAATAATAATCTATTCTCTTGAAGGACTTGATTTTAGTTAACTGATGTGGCAAACCCGTTGACTGAAGGAATTATGATTTCTAAGGTTGGTTGGTGGGACATGCAAGTGGAATTTGTTGTAACTGATTGATACAAAGTTGTAACAGAGTTGGATGTGTAGTTATGTGAGTTGTAAAGTAGTTTAACTCAGTTAAGTGAGTTAAACTTAGTTGTGCTATTTGTAATTAGTTGTAACTAAAGATACACTAGTGAGATATCAGTGAATTAAATATTATATTAATTCACATTGAGTGATCTCACATGCAACTGAATATTTACTACTGTTAACTACATACATGTCAAATCCAATGGAGACCCAGTTGAGAGATATGTGAAAGGGACAGCTTGACTATTTGTTGTGACATTAGTGGTGCAATCAATGCAACCACACACACATTGGATATGCCAATGAGGATTGTGCAGTCAAGGTAAGGCAAGATCGAATTCATTCAGGGATTGTGATCAGCAGGGATTGCACAGTGGAGGCAAGTTGTAAGGAGGCAGTAAATTGGTGCATGTGTGAGCCAATTTTTGTATGACAGTGTGAGGCGATTGTATATTTTACTAAGAGCTCTTGGATTAGATTTTTGTATGATATTGTTTCATGATCCATGATATATACGTAATATATGATAGTGGGGTTTTTAGCTTTATGCTTTCTCGGTAAAAACATCCGTGTTATGTGTGATTGATCTTTCTTCATGTATTTGCAATTGGCGATTAAATTTCCATAAGAATTTAAGTAGAAGGATTTTGTATTTAATAGTGGCATATAATTGTTAGATCAGGAGAATCCAGGAAATACATAATTGTATTAAAATTTCTACATATTTCACACTCAAGGGCGGAAGAACAACAAACTGGCCAATTTTCAATTGGTCATAATGTCCTCATACAAAGTCTTTTTTCAGTGATTTGTTTTTTTTTTTAGACAAAAATCCAAGAGGAATCCAAATATATGATCAATTCAATCAAGTTTTGTACAAAAAATTCCAAAATTTTATTTTAAACGCACAATTTATTATTCTCTCATATAAAAAGCAAAAAAAAAACACTCTAGATCTAAGATCAACTAAGATCTGAAGAAAATAAAATCAATGGAGATCAAATGAATACAAAAAACTACAGAGAACTCAATGGGAGACCAAGAAAGAGAGAAATCGATCAAAATAAAAGAAAAAGTGGACATAAATCAATTATGCTCTCATTGAAAGCACCAATTCTATTGCATTGGAATTTACAAGGATATGTTTCTCTGTGATATAGTGTCTGATTAGATCACCAGACAGAAATAAACAAGACCAATGAAACACTAAAGAGATCCCAATGCATGCCAAATGATCAGTCATGAAACATGCAACCAATTTTATGCTATAAAGAAGAGAGATTGCACCTGGCCTCCTTGTAGGTTGGGGAAGGGTTTTGAGCTCGTTGCAGATGTTGCGCTCCACTCAAGTGATCTATCACATCCACACCCGATCTCTTACCCCTGCACACAATAACAACCAAACAGAGATGATAAATGATCTTGCTGGGAATATTGTTAGATAAAAAAAAAAAAAAATTATTATAAGATATGCTAAATACATGATCATATACGGGAAGGAACATGAATTTTCATTCATCATAAAAATAAAGCAACACTTTATACTTCGACTCCAAGCTTCCTCTCCTCCAACTTGTAGGATGGTCTTCTCTCCCAATACACCACAACTCTTGCCCTATATTTTGGATACTCTCTCCTTACATCCTTTCCTCCTGGTGAGATTATATAGGTTCATTCCATACTTTTGGAGAATGTATGCAAACACCTAGGGGCTTGAGAAGTTAGGAAACTTCGACAATAATGGACCCCTAGCTGACTCATACATAAGTAGGTCAAGTTGATCTCCTTGGGAATGGGAAACTCTATAAGTATTTTCTATAGTTATGAGTTTTTTCTCAGTTATCTCAATTATGAAATAATTGTTATCTCATAATTATAATATTTTGGAAAAATAATAATGAGAAATTTCTCAATCATGTAATTACACCCTTTTATTATGGGATACATCTCACAAAAGTAAAAGAAAAGGTGAAAAGGGATGCATTTTAGCCAAACAACTGAGGTAAGTTGATATTCGGTTTCTCTCACTATAATGGAGTGGAAAATAGGGTTATAAAAATGACTGTATCCTTCTCCAAAATGTAATTTTTCCATTTCTATAAAGTGTGCATGATATAATACGTATCTTTATCATAGGTGGGGTAATTTTGAATTGTATCAGAAAGTGTCTCACTATGATAGGCCACTGAGTTCCCTTACAGGGTGAGAACTACACCAATATCATAGTCATATGCATTTGTCTTAGTTTCAAAAGGTTGTTGCAGGTATGGAAATATGAATACAGGTAAAAAGTAGAGGCAATACTTCACTTCAATAAACATCTTCTGTTGGGACTCAGACTAAGAAAAATTTGCTTTCGCCTCACCTTTGGTAACCTAAATCAAAGGCCAAGTGATATGGGTGAATCCCAACATGATCCTTCGATAAAAAATTTTAAGGCCCAAAAATATACAAAGATCTGTTAGAGTGGTCAGGGCTAGCTAATCTTGGATGACTTGGATCTTAGCCAGATCCACATGAACACCTTCCTCATCTAGGATGTAACTCAAATATTAGAATTGGATCCAAAGGTACATTTATTGAAGTTCACGAATAGCTTGTGCTAGTGCAAGGTTTGAAAGACCTGTCGAATGTGTTTCAAGTGCTCTTCCCAACTCTTTTTGAAGATGAGTTTGTCATCTACATAAACAATCATGAAAAAATTGGTGAAGGGTTGAAAGATGTCATCCATCAACCTCATAAATGTTGTAGGGGAATTTTTCAACATGAAAGTCAAGACCAACCATTCAAAAATTCCTTCCTCGGATTTGAAGGTGATCTTCCATAAATCTGTGGGCTCTATTGGAACTTAGTGCTAGCCAGACTTCAAATTGATCTAGAGAAATACTTGGCCCCATTAAGCTAGTCGAGAAGGTCATCAATTCGTAGGATTGGGTACCTATTCCTCACAATGTTTTTTTTAGTGCCCAATAATCAATGTAGAGCCTCCATGTCCCATCCTTCTTCTCTACAAGTATAGTCAAGTTATGACAAGGTTAAGAAATTGGTCGAATGTGCCCTTTTTGCAACAAATCTTGGATCTAAATCTATTCTAAGGAAGATAGTGAGTCATGTGAGGCCATAAGTGAAGAATAATTTGAAGAAATATATGAGGAATGCACACTTATGAAATTTGAATATGAATCAAATTTTTAGGACACATTAGACCTTGAAGAATAAGTAGTGGTGGGCCTTGAGGCTGAACTGGTTAGTGTATTAGAGGAACTAAAGAAAAATATAAAGAATAATAGTTTTTTGAAAGAAAATATTCTAAGAGTTGAAGACGGAATGCATAATTTTTATAATGAATATTATGACTGTTATAGGTCAATTTGGGCACCATTCCCAATGATCTACTTAACTGGGCAGCATCTCCAGGACCGATGATCAAAGAGTCTATCATTCCCTATCATCTCAGTTGCTAGATTCCCTAAGACATGAAACAATCATGAATCAAACAATATTTTCATCAAAGAAAGGCTTTTCCATGGTTTGAAGCTTATTATTAAACATGTGGGAGCTCACTAATGTAGGCTCCAAGGGGCCTAAGTGCATTTCATATGCAGGTAGCTCCATTCTGGGCTGCTTTGCAAATCACTTCCCGACATTCAAAGATGCGTTGGTCACATTGGGAGCGAAATTCTCATTGTTTTGGAATCTCTACTTGGCCAGTGTCTTCTGGAAGGGTTCACATGTGTCATGCTTCAGATCCAAGTGTCCATTTGACATCTACATGCCTAGAAAACATGGCTTGCCTATTTTTGGAATGAAATTTATTGAAAAACAACCTACAGTTCATCTATAAATTGAAAAAAAAGCTAAGTGTTCAAGGAGGAAGAATTTGAGTAGAGAAAAGTTGGAGAATTTTCAATAGAGAGTTTGATTTGTGGAGTTGTTGGTGGAGGGAATTATGCTATGATGAGACTAAGGAACTTTGCTGGAAGGCACGATGAATCAGTCACTAGGTTGTAACCTCTCCTTCTATCATCAATAAAGAGTAATTCTTGTTTTTCCCTACATGCATCCATGTTTACTTTGATTTTCCATGTTGTAGAATCTTAGCTGATGAATGTAGTTTATGCTTAAATGATTTGGCTAATTAACTTGAATAGATATCTAGATTATTGTATCTTCTGCTGTTTCAGTGCTCTTTCTTGCAGGAAGCATTTAGCTATTTGAAACCGCTTGAAGTTGAGGCTGTAGTGGAAGCAACAAAACGAAGTAATTGGAAGTGACTGAAACAAGTAAGCATCAAATCCTCTCTATATATCTGTTCTGAGTTAGGAAAAAGGGTAGTGTAGTCTTTCACCTATTGTTCTAGACTAGACACCGGTCTAGGGAGGCGTAGTTTATCAGTAGATTAGAATTCTAGCCCAACAATAACCTTTAGAAAGTAAAACTAGAAGATGTTGTTAAACTCAAAGATGTTCTAGTGCACCAGTTAAAGGAAAATTAAGGGAATCATGATAAAATAGAAGAAAAAAATGAGGCACTAAAGTTAGAACTATGTAAGAGGTAGGGAAAGACAAGATCATATGCATATGATGGAGATATCATATCTTTGAAAACTCAACTTCAATAGCCCAAAAGAAAATAGGAGCTTCTTATGAATCAACTAGTTGAATGGGAAAGGAATTTCCAAGAGATAGAGGAAGAAGTTGTATCACCAAGAACAAATATGGTGAAAACCAAGGCCAATGTATATTTGAATATTAGTTTTACTAAAGGTGTAGAATAATTGGATGATATTCTTGGCTTTCAAAGACCATCAACATGTAAATATGACATGGGATACAAAGATCCTTAGAAAAGCTCAAAAGGAGAATCAAACACTAGGTCCCTAGGAAAAAAAGAGCATTAGAGTTATTCAAAAGAGCTTAAAGGAAGAGTTGATAAGGATAAAAGTGTAAAAATTCCAAAGGAAAATAAAGAAGATGTCAACCCAGTTAAGACCACAATTGTACCTTTGTGCATACATGTTCATCAACAAGCCATATAATATAATTTTAGTTGATCTACTCAAACTCAACAAATGCACTATTTCATGTACCCAAACTTATTTTATGGTAGTTTTTTTACTTGTCATAAATTTCATCATAAATTTGTTGATTGTAAAGTCAATAAACTTTAAGGAGATGAAAATTATATATTTAGATTTTAATTTTTTGTTGCACAAAAAGAAACTAATTCTCTCCTCTTATGAATGAGGTTGAGTATTATCTCTGACACAATAAAGGACATAAAGCTAATGATTTTTTGAGTAAATGTTTCAATCCTAATATAAAACAAAAGTACACATAGTAAGCCCCTCAAAATAGGGTGAAGAAATCAAAACAAAATATAGAGGAGACTAAGGAATGTAGTTGTTTCCTATATTCTCATGATCAGGAGGAAAGATGGTATGTCTATAGCAGTTGTTAGAAGCATATGACTGGAGATAGAATTAAGTTCCTTTTTTTAAAGACAATGGAAAAGGTATTGTCAAATTTTGGAACAATGCTCCAGCTGAAATAAAAGGTAAAGAAACAATCATCCTAGACGAGAAGACCAAGGCTCACAATGTTGTGTATTTGAAAAACCTAAAACACAATCTTCTAAGTGTTATCCATATGTGTGATAATTTCTATGATGTTATTTTTTTATCAAAGGATTGTGAAATTAGAAGGAAAAAAATGGGAAGATGGTAAGGAAAGAAATCAAAATCCCCAACAATGTATATGTCTTCGATGAATCTAGAGTAAAATGCTATTTGAGAGAGATGGATGAGACATGGGTATGGCACAAGAGGATGGATCATGTAAATTTTGATAACTTGGTGAAAATTACCAAAATTGAGGTAATTATTGGATTACAAAAACTTTCAAAGTTATAAATTTTAGCATGTAAGTCGGGTCAGTGTGGTAAACAAGAAAGGGTGCATTTCAAAGCAAAGTACTCAAATTTTAGACCTATTATAAGGACACAAAGTCCAAGAGGAGAAAAGTATTTTATCATCTTCATTAATGATTTCAATAGAGCTATGAGGATCATGTTATTAAAAGAGAAATTAGAGGATTTGATCAAGTTTAAAATACTCATGACATAGGTTGAAACGAGAAATATTTGAAGATCAAGTGTCTACAATCAAATGGAGGAGGATAATATACTTCAAGGGAGTTTGAAGAGTTTTTTTAGGATCATGATATCAAAAGGAAATACTTTGTGGTAAGAAATAATTAGTAGAATAAATTTGTACAATGGAATAATAGAACCATTCAGGACATGGCTAGGTCCATGATGGATGAATGAAAGGTCACAAACACTTTTTCGAGAAAATAATCCCAAAATGTTGTTTATTTTGTCAACATGACAAAAATCAGGCTATATAGTGATAAAAACCATTATGATTGTGGAATGAAGGAAAGCCTCAATGAAGCATCAGAAAGTATTTGGGAATTTTTTTTATGTTAAGAGGAATGACAAGAAACTTGGTAAATTTGACTCTCATGCAAATGAGGGAATTTTTATTGGATATGAAATAAGGACCAATGGATCATTAGGGGAATTTTGAGGTACAAATGGGCCTCATAAGGAAAATGTACAATCAAAATTCACTTTATTAGAACCAATCACATTTTAGGGGATGACATCATCCCTAATGGTTGAGGTGGCATTGCTAGAGTTAAAGGTACTTACTTGTCACATTCTCAATGGTGGATAAAAACCCATGGTTAAACATGATAGTGCTCTAAGTATTTTTAAAGTCATAAAGTAAAGTACTCATAATAAATATCATTTCACACTTTTTTAATAAAATATTATTATTGTCATTTCATATTTTTTGAAAGAAACAATGCATATCCCTACACAATCTTCATGTCTTTACACAATTTTCAATAAATATTATATTTGTATATTTTTATCTATTTATTTTTAAATTATATATTCATCTTATTTTATTTAATATTACAATTTCAAATTAATTATAATCTAATATCTATACATATATATTGTATATATGAAATCAAATGAAATAAAAATGTAAGCTTGTAGTTTTAGGATAAATTAATTTTATAAATAATATTATTATAATATGAATAGCAATACAATTATAATATTAATAGCAATAAAAAAATATTAAAATTAAAGAAAAAAAAAACATATTAGTTTTATATGATGAAAAAGGTATATTAGTTTTGTATGTTGAAAAAATTTATATCAGGTTCAACATAGTCTGGGGCAAAAAAAATCTAAATTTCAATGTATATAAATCTTATATTATACTTATAAATATACATTAGATCTATTTCAATACTTTTTTCTTTAATTTTAAATACAATTCAAGTCATTTCATTAGGATTATATTAAAGTTATATATTATTATATATAATATTATGAAAAATAATCTAAATGTTATAAAATATATATTATATATGATTTCTTCTTATGTTATAAATCAAATCAATTTAAAATAAAATTCATACTTAAAATTATATATATATATATATATATATATATATATATATATATATATATGTATGTTATTATACTATTTAAATAATATCATATTATATAATTAAGAATTTATGAATTTATATTTATATTTTATTTTAAGTCATTTAAGTACAAAGGAAAAATGCATTAGTTGTTCAATGATAATAGTTTTTTCTTGAAAAACTCATTATTATTTATAGTCACATCAATACAATTTTTTATTAGTTTTATTTTGGTACAAATTTTGAATTGAATTTAACTATGTTTACATGGATTGTGGTGCAAAACGTGAATTTCCAATTCATAAATATTATTTTATTGATTTAACTATTATTTTATTATTTCCTTAGGAGGCCCATTTTAGACCTCAAAATTCCCCTAATGATAAATTGTACAATAAATGAACCATGGAGACTGAAAAATGCATTGATGTTAGAGTTGAAGAAGTTTTACCTTATGTAGGAAACCCTCATGAGATATCAAATAAGGATGATGATTGTGATTTCAAATTTACAAAACCCAAAGAGATTGAAGAAGAAGGAAGAGAAGAAGAAGATGAGTATTGGCAAAGATCTCCTCAAAAATAAAAAACACCATTTAGATATATGTATAAGCAACACCCCTAGATATATATTATTGGAGATAGAGATATTGGCATTCGAACAATCTCAGGCACAAATTGGGAGTGATTTCTCCCTCTACCAATTGAATTAGCATGTTTTAGGAGATGCAAGTACTAATTTTCTTGATTTACCTCATGAGTATGCTGTAGGAGAAAAATAGTGTGCAATAGAATCATGGTGAAATAACACAAATTTTCATTTATATGAAAGGTTTCACAAGAAACTATTTTGCTTTAAGAAGGAATGGTCCCAGGGGGAGACTCCCCAACTTGGTTCACCTTTTTCAATTGATGTCAAAGATGGAGAAGCAACCAAAAATTAACGGATTCCAATCATCCAAGAGGAAGAAGCCATGTGAGAAGAGACAAAACATTGATATATCCCAGACATCCATTAAAAAAAGGGGGAAGAATAAGATCCAAAATCAAATAAGGGAGAAGAGTCAAAGAGTTGAAACATTGACATATTCCATGGGGAAAATAGACCAATGAGAAGAAGGAAAGTGGTCGTGTAATCAGTTATAAAATGCATCCCATATATGGGAGAAGAGTGCTTGGTTTTAAGGGGAGTGGTGTTGCATGTTGCATGTTGTTTCCATCAATACATTAGAAATGTTTGGAACATTTTCCATCCATGGAAAAGGGGGAGATTATTGAATAAAGTGTTGTCATTGATCGATGTTGGTGTGATCCAGGTGGATATTTTTGGCCACCCCTATTCCACTTGGACCCCCACCATTGTTTCTTTTAGTTTTTTAGTTTCCTTAATTGTAGCACAATTTACTATTTTTGGCAGTTTTTCACGTCCTGAACTTCAGGAGCCCTTTTGAGGCCCTAAATGACATTTTTTTTTTTAAGAAAACCACCTCGAAGTAAATATGAGTTGAAGAAATGATATTAAATTTCATAAATTGTAGTCCTTAGATAGATATTTCTAACGAGGTATCATGTGCGTCAAACAAAGATTGTATGCCAAAGTTACGACCCTTGGAAATTGATGTACCAATTTACCCCAATGGGGCCCATAGTTTGGTGTTTCATCTCCTAGGGTTAGGATTTTGGATGTTTATGGTTTTAAATGGTTTCTAAATAATAAATAGGCCTCTAAGCCTCATTGTAACATAGTTTAGAGGAATGTAGCTGCCACATATCTTCTCAGAGATAAGCTGCCAACGCCCTAGCTAGTTTATTTCCATTCTGTCTGTAAGCATATTTTAGTTATGTGATATTAATTAAATGAAGTCTTATTTTTGTTGTGTCTCTGGGTTTATGTGTATTTATATATTCTATTATGTTCCTACATAATTCTGGATCATGGTGATTAGCATTGGATATTGTTATTCAATCATTGATGTTAAGGGAACCATCAAGCTAGTATGTGTATTATTTAGTTGAGAACAATCATAGTAGAAATATAAGTGATGAATCCTAAAAACCTATGATTTTTGGGTGTCGAGGGAATTGTGGAAGAAACCTCATATTTCATTTTGTTTTTTTTCTTAAACAAGTCTTTAGAGAGTGTTAGGAAATCATAATAAATCATTTTATGTGTGGAAGATCAATGTAGGTACTCTTGAAAAGTTCATAGTTTTATAGCTCTCTAAGAGACATTTCCAATGGTATATGACACTTATAAAACCTCCTAAAGATTGAAGAGATATTACTTTTTGAATTTAGGTTACCACTATAGCAGGATAAGTCTAAAGGTCCAGACCTTTGAGAGACAAGTCATGATGAGTGGTGAAATATGTGGGACCCCAAACTAGCATGTGAGGAAAAAAAAAATAATAGGCATATTGGGTATGTAACACATCGAAAGGGAGGATGAGCCTGCACTAGTCTAGACTATTCCAGGTATTTGGGTTTATTATACATTAGAGGGTGAACGCAAAGAGAGGTCCAAGACCTAGACCAATGAACATAGTTAGATTTTTCAATAAGGTTTTGGTACTACAATTTGGGAATTCATCCCTTAGGAATATTGTAATAAAAAAAGAGGAAAAACTCCTAGACTCAACATTTCCCTTCCATACAAGTTGATGACATGGCATGTAGGTGGTGTTAATTGGATTGATGTGACAATGTGGCACTCTATGCAAGTGGCACATTGTAGGTATATTTGGAGTTTTTGGGTGGCTAAGTGGGCTAAATACACATGACATCTGGCATCATTTAAATGTTTCCACGTGGCATGATGATGTCACCATGATGTGAGTAGTAATGTTAGTTAATGACGTGGCATAAAATTGGGATTTTTTTCAACAGGTTGTGTTTTTAGTTAATTTCCTATGTTATAGGACTTTTGAAACTCTATTAATGTTAGGAAAATCGGCCTAAAATGAGAGTTGGTTCGACAACCAGGCATTTGGGTGATTTTCTTAGTAACATCAACAAAAGGAGTTGGACATAGACATAAGAACAAGGATGTCGAACGAAATGACCCTGGTCATGGTTGCAGTAACATGAAGAAGGTGTTGAAGCCTCTAAAGCTTATACAATACAAATTTGGTGTTGAAGTCAATTATGAAATCTAAAGGATTATTTTCAATATCTAGAATGTAGAAGACTACGTGATCACATGATATAATTATTGATGAGAAGTGATGGATAACTGCCTATACAAAACGTAGTGTAAGATTGAGAATATGCGTTGGAACAATTGTTACTGATGATAGAGAAGCTTTAAAAAAAATGCAGTTGGTCAACCTGAAATGAGTTTCTTAACATTATGAAGTTAAGGAATAGAGTGTCAAAGGAGAACTAGGATAGATTATAGCCAAAATCAATTGAATTACCTCCACGATTTAGAGAAAAATTAAATGAAGTACATGAATGAAGCATCTATTACCAAGCACAATATAATTTGAATTAAAGAAAAAGAAGCAATTAAGTATGTGTGTGTGTGTGAATTGAGTTGAGAGAGTGTGGATTAAGAGTAGATAAGCCTGATAATGAGTGCGTTGTAGAAGTGTGGTCTTGCAGATTGTGTCTAAGTGTGCCTATAGATGTATGAAGGGCCTAATGAGGCATATGCATGTTGCAGAGGAAAAGGGGATTGTATGAGAGAATTGGAATTAATTTGAAACAAAATTAAAGAATGTTTCCATAGGTCTGAGTATGAACATGTATGAAATATAGATCTGACTACCTCATGTAGGTTGGTGTGTGCACATATCTAACGCTAGTGCCTCTAAGTAAGTCAATTCTTTCTGATATGAGGGGGTTGGGGCCTCCTGTTAATTGCTGCTCACAAAAATATTGATATAATAAGAATTATTGCTTTTGACTTACATCATGATATAAACAAGCTTTAGTGGCTTTTCTCCTCGAAGGGTTTCCAAATTAAAACATTGTGTACTCATATTATGTCAATGCTTTCTATGTGTACAAATAACAAAGTTACCAATCAAACGAGAACTATTACCTCAAAATGAGAACTCTAACAAAAAATTAAATGAAAAAACAACCCGGAAACGAAAAGTGTTAATGTTGGAATAATGTCGCCAATTTTTGTGTGCAAAAAACACCCTAGAAACAAAAAATGTTGATGCTGGAATAACATTTTTTTTTTCTTTTTTATTTTTTTTAAAAAATTTGTCAGGGTAAATTGTCAACATATTTTAATAATGACGTTAAAGATAATATATCATGACTCTGAAAAACCTTAAAATTCCAACGATAGAAATGACATTAAAGATAAAGTAACAAAAGTCTTAAAATTCCAACGATTTTTAAACATGGTATTAAAGAGAAAATATCATGTCTCTAGAAAGCCTTAAATTTCCAAGGATGACATTAAGGATAAAATATCACATCTATGAAAATTATTAAAATTCCAACAATTTTCAGCCATGGTGTTAATATTATTTTAAAAAATTATTACCATTTAATTTATAGCAATTTATTTTTATTTTAAGTTCATCATATTAATAGCAATTTCTTAAATATAATGTTTTTTTCTTTTTATATAATGTATTGAAATCACTCCATGGGAAACACTTCAATTATGATGAATGAACAACTTCACAAAACAAATGAATTTATATGTGATTTTGGAGTTTTTAATACTCTCTGCATTAAAACATTTGTTCTTTGGAAATTTGTGTAAATAGTTTCTTTCTAAATAATTTTAAGATTTTAAAATTTGCAAATTGTTTTTTAAAACCTATATTAAATTATTAAGAAATATATATATTTTAATTTTATAATAATAAGAATAATAATAATAATAATAATAATAATTTGATATTAAAATATTTTTTTTTGAATTTAATAAATAGAAACTAATAAACATATTAAAGATTATGCAAAAAAAAATGATGTTTCTAGAATATTATCAACCGCTAAGGAAGTGCACCATCAACAAAAAATTGCTCTCTTAGACTTATTACTTCTACATATTTTTTTTATTTTGACATATATACCCAATCAAATATATTCAGAATACAAAGACATTGAAAAAATAAAAACTAAAACAAAATAGACAAAAAATTAAAAATCTAATAACAAGTAAATAAAAATATATATTTTAACATAAAAAATAAAAAAAACAAGACCCAAAAAATACAATATAAAAAATATATAAAAAGACAAAAATATTAAATAAAAAAAAATGGTAAAAAATAAAATAAAATAAAGATATAGAAGGTCAAAATTAATAAAAAAATATACTAAAAAAAACATTTAAATAAAAACATAATTTAAGAAAAGAATTTAAAATATTGACAAAAAAAAGATACATAAAAAATAAATAAATAATATTGATGAGATAAGCTAAAAATAAATAAAATAAAAACAATTAAAAAAAACTTTGAAAGAAATAAAAGAAAACAAAAACATTTAAAAAAATTAAACTTAAAACATTAAACAAAATAAATTGAAAATAAAAAGGATAAAATAAAAATGAAGCAATAAAAAAACAAATAAAAAACAATTTTAAAAAGCATTAAAAATAATTAAAATGTTAAAAATAATAATTAAAAGCATTGAAAATAATAATAACAAACATTGAAAAAAAACATTAAAATGTTTTTTTTTATTTAAATAAGAGAAAAAAAACATTAAAAAAGCAAAAATTGAAAAAAAAAATATTAAAAAAAGCAAATTAATTATAATTAAAAAATTATATATATATACTTGGGTTTGCAGTGAAAATTTTCTCGATTAATATTTGGGTCTGCAGTGAAAATTTTCTCGATTAATACTTGGGTCTGCAGTGAAAATTCTGCGGTGAATTTTCTTGATTAATACTAGGGTCTGTGGTGAATTTTCTCGATTAATACTTGGGTCTGCGGTGATTTCACTTGAGGTTTGTTGTCTAGTTTGCTGATATTCAGGTGCACACATTCCTTATCTTTTTCTAATACATATCTGCTCATATATTCTCAAGTATGAATAATTCACCACAACTACCAAATATTACCAAAGGTAGACCTAGCAGAGTTACTCTACAGAGCCTTTATGAGTATATAGAGTCTTTAGAGAAACATAGAGAAGAAAGAGAAGTCAAGATACAAACCCAGTTAGAAGCCATGCTAGAAAACAAATTCACATCCCTTGAAGACAAGATCCAAAAACAAATAGAAAATAAAATAGAACTATTGGAGAATAAAATGGAGGCAATGGAGACTAGGTTTCAGGTCATAGAAAAAAAAAACCAAGATACGAACTAAACATCTGAGCAAGGAGATGCTAATAAAATAAAGAGTCTTAAAATGAAGGACATGATTAAAGAACTAGAAGAAAAAGTTAACAACAGTCTCACCCTAAAGAGTGGGGCAGGTAAATTAGATATAAAACCAATTAAACATGAAATGAAAAAATTGATCGAATTAGACCATAAGCGTAAAAAAAGGGCCTTAACCTTATAATCTTAAGTTTAAAAGAGGAGGTAGACGAGGATACTTTATCCATAGCCCGGGAAGAATTACATAATATATTATAAATTGAAACCACGTGTCTCACAGAAGAAACAAGGTTAGGGAAATTAACTGAGAATAAAGGAACGCTGATCCAAATAAAGGTGAGCTCTACTGACCATAAGTATGACATACTTAGTAAAACCTGAAGTCTAAAAGGAACGAGAATATTTGTAAATGGAGATCTCATTCCAGAAGATCAAGCAGAATTACGAAAGGAGGTTCAAAAGATAAAAGATGCTAGGAAGGAAGGAAAATGGGCAATAATAAGAAATAGAAAAGCTGTTATTTGAGATAGAAACCAAAAAGATAGTAATAAATAGCAGTTCAACATGCTCCGAATTCTTTCTTGGAACTGTCGAGGCTTTCCATGGAACAAAGGCCCCAAGCTAATTTGGATCTCAAATGATGTTGATATTTATATTGCTTGTTGAAACTTGGGAGCACGAAGAATCTAAGGTCCCTAACATAGATGGCTTTGCACTATGGTCTACCTAGAACAAGCGATCCTCCCATAGAGGCATTGGGGGTATAGCTTGCTACATTACGAAGAACATCTCCCCCCATGCGAGGATTTATAAAAATGACCCTTACAACCAATGTAGTTGGATTGATATTACTGACATTAATGATAAAAAGACCTACATAACAATCTGTTATCCCCCCCCCCATTAATTCTAACTTCTATAAGAAAAAGAATCTAGATAAAAATAGTCCTTACAATGGTTTAGATAATGATATTTCTAGCGTAAGGAATGAAGGTAATATCCTTTTAATGGGTGACTTTAATGCTCGAACTTCAAGAAACCAAGCTATTCTCTAAGAAATCATTCCAACCCCAATCCTCTTTGGTTAGACGAAAACATTACTCTGGCTAGCCAGTACAAAAGGAGCTCTGAAGACCTCGGGGATAATTTGTTTGGGTCAGAGCTAGTCAAGCTTTGTAGTGCTCAAGATCTCATAATTTGCAACGGTCTAAAGAAGTGGCCCAATTATAGCCAGATGACCTACATCCATGGCAGTCGCATGGTAGATTATGTTATTTCTGATCTCACTTTATAAAATGAAATAATAAATTTCGACATCTTAGACGACCACGAGCCTGACTTTGATCATAGGCCTTTACTCATAACTCTCAATTTTGTCATGCATAGTGATCCCATTGAAGATAATCCTTATAGTAAAAATAACTTAATATTTGATAGAAATAAAAACGATCTCTTTCTAAATGAATTAAAAACTAATTTGCTTCCTTTATCTAGTATAGACAACATAGATGACCTCTATCATAATTTTACTACAAATCTCTCATATTCTATTAACAAGTTCTTAATTGAAGTCTCAAGTAATAAAAGAAATAGCAAAACCAACCCATGGTATGACAAAGATTGTAAAAGTGCGAGAAGAGAAATTAAGGAAGCCGTTGATGAATCTCTTAAAATTGACAAGACAAAAATCTACAAAGCCCTAACTAAAAGGAAAAAAAAGGCAATATATTCATAAAAGACAAGAGAATCTCTTACACCTCTCTAAGGTGGCTCCTAAATAATTCTGGAGGTAGATTCTAACTAGGAAAACTAAAGATAATAATAAAATTGTTTTACACGACTGAAATTCCTATCTTAAAAAAATTTATGAATCTCCAAATGCTAGGGATAACTTTGAAATGCTGCTCAGAACGAAAGAAGTTTTCTCATTAGAAGACATTGATTTTGGGGTTAAACGCCTGGAAAATGGGAAAGCTAAAGACATTGAAGGTTACCAGGCATAAATCTTAAAAAATGGAGGTCTTGTCCTCATCCCCCACATCCACAAGCTTTTCAACCAAGCGGTCAATCAAGGGTTCCCTAAACCTTGGACTCAGACCCTCATTATCCCTATTTTTAAAAGTGGGGATACAAATAAACCCTATAATTATCAGACAATTATGATCAACCCTCTCTTATCCAAGTTATATGGTAGTACTTTGGAAAATAAGTTGAGCATTTGGCTTGAAAGTGAAGGTAAGCGAGCTAAAGGCCAAGCGGGTTTTAGAAGGCGGTACTCAACAACATACCACCTTGTTACGCTTAGGATCTTTGTGTAGGAATGTCGCAATGATAAATCCAATCTCTTTCATTTCTTTGTGGACTTTAGAAAGGCTTTCGATACGGTTCCTAGAAAAAACCTATGGAATATATTAGAAGAGATAAATGTTCCTTTCGAGCTAAGAGCGACTACTATAAGATTATACGAGAGTGTAATTGACAAGTTAAAGAGAAATGAGGGGTGGTGGAAAGATATTAAGTGTAATATCAGAGTTAAACAAGGTTTCCCCCTCTCCCCTACCCTATTTGGCATTTACGTCGACAAGCTAGAAGGTTGTTTAGAGGAAGTAGGATGTGCTAGCACGATCTTAGCTAGGATAGTCATCATCCTTCTTTTCTATGCTGACGATATTGTTATTCTCGCAAGGTACCCATCTAATCTTCATAAGCAACTTAGACTTATTAAGTATTTCTGCTCTACAATGGGTATGTATGTTAACACTGACAAAAAAAAAGTTATGATTATCAATTCCAAGAAGGAAACTTACGTTAATTTTATGTATGAAAATAGTTACTTGGAGGAAGTGTCTTCTTAGAAGTACCTAGGAATTGATATTCATCACAAGCTCAACTGGAACTATAGCATTCAAAAAAGGATTAATGGGGGTGGAAAGCTTATTTTGGTCTTGAAAATAATTATAAAACGACAAACCTTGTAATGTCGGATAGAAATAAGTTCCTCTTTGAAACTTTAGTCACTCTTATTATCTTATATGGATGTGAGGTTTGGGGTTGCAGCATCTCTAGAGAATCTTGGAGAAAGATTGAGCAAATCTAGAAGTGTTTTATAATGTATAACCTGAAAATTAAAAGCAATACACCCTATCCTGTTCTCCTTATAGAATTGGGTCTTTCCCCTATCGAGAGCCTAGCTATGACTAGGCTTCTGTTGTACAAGCACAAGCTCAATAGCATAGGAGACCATAGAGTTCCTAAGCTAGCTTTAAATTCTAGCCAAAACCACCTAAGGCTTAAAAGAGGTTGATATAAAGACATGAGGGCCTGGTTTAACCATTGGGAGATCGACGAGAATGTTGCATTGCAAAACATTAATAACATTAAAAAAATTTTTACTTCTAAGTTCAAAGAAAAAAAGTGGTGTGAGAAAGATCTAGCAGCTAAAAGAAAATTAAGATATTATAAGAAGGTCATCAACCCCACCCTAGAAGATCAAAAGTATCTCTCTGTTTTAACTAGCTCAACGAAGAAAATTAATATTTCCAAGATTAGAAAAAAATCTCATGAGCTCCATAGTGAAACAGGTCATTGGACAATTCCTAAAACACCATGGATGGAAAGGATCTGCCATCTCTATGAGAATATGAACATCGAGGATGAAAATCACTTCCTCTTAGAGTGCCCCACGTACAACCACATTAGAGCTCAATTTCATAATCTTTGTTGCAATACTGACCTTCCCAACCTCTTAAGATGTCAAAATTATAATGAGCTCGAGAGACTTCTCTCCAAACTTTTCGAGCATAAGAATAAAATTTTAAATCAAACTAAATAACTCTTTTCTTTAGGTCCGATAGACCAAATATTGGTCTCAGTGGGCGTTAACCATCATCATCATCATCATTCATATATATATATATATATATAATTAAATTTAAAAAAATTAAAAAAATTAAAAAAAAAAATTATTTAAGATAAAACAATTAAATAAAAAAATTTACAATTATTGATTCTCATAATTGACCTCCTCAAGGTGGCTGCAAGGTGGGTGAAATTTTTAACTTTTTTGAATTTTGATTTTTTTTTTTAAATAATATTTTTTTACTATTTATTTATTTTTAAAATTTAAATTTAAATGTATTTATTTTTTAATTTCAAATTTAAATTTAAATTTATTTTTTTAAATATTTTTAATTTAATTTAATTAATTAATTAATTAATTATTTTAATTTTAAATTGTATTTTGAAAATTTGAAAATTGTCCTTTAAAATAATTTACTTATTTAATTTTTTATTTAATTTAAATTATTTTATTTTAACCATTGTTATTTTTTTAATTTTAATTGTTTTAAAATTTTTTATTTTAATTATTTTATTTTCTCATATTTTTTAATTACGTTGTTTTTTTTTTTAAACCTCAAAAAAAAATTGACCTTTTTTGTTAATTTGTTTTTTTTTTCTTTAAATTATGTGGTTTTTTGAAATTCTTTTCCCATTTATTTATTTATATTTTGTATTTGTTTTTTTTTTTTTACATTTTTTATGAGTTTTTTTTATATATATATATATATTTATATATTTTATTTTTTGTGATGTTTTTTTTTACCAAGATGAAAATAACCAACATTTAAAAAACATTATCTACACTTAATTCATTAGAAAATTTGAAGTGTAAAAAATAAACCCTCTAAACAAAAAAGGGTTGATGTTGCATCAACACTTTTCAAAATTAACATGAAAATCACTAACATTTTAAAACACACGTTCATACTTGATAAGTAAATAAATTTAAAGTGTCAAAAATAAACCCCTCTAAAAAAAGGGGTTCATACTGCATCACCAGTTTTCAAAATCGACATGAAAATCGATGACATTTAAAAAAAATAATTTCAAAGAAAATTTAAAGTGCCAAAAATATGCTAAAAAAGAAGAAAGTGATTATGCATTAACACTTTTCACAATCGACATGAAAATCAATAAAATTTAAAAAAAAAATCAAAGAAAATTTAAAGTGCCAAAATAATGCTAAAAAACAAAAGGTTATTCTATATTGCCAGTTTTCAAAGACAGTTGCTTTTTTTGCTACCTCAAAAAAATGGGTAATCGGTAATCTTTTTTCTTGATCGGTAACTATGTTAAATTGCAAATGGTTGAATGTGTTGGACACCTAATCCTCTATGGGTAGGTGTAGAGGACGAATGGACATAGGAAGTCCAAGAGACCTTGGAATATGGAATCCAAGGGTCACTCCATGTATGATAAATATGTACCATTGTGCGTAATAGATCATCAAAGGTTTATATTTTTATGTGTCTTGTGTATTTACCATGCTCACCATGGGTGAGTTTAACATGATATTAGAGCTTAGACAAGTTTTGGGCACTTTTAGAATATTTTGACCGCCATTTCTATATTTGGCCTGTCAATGATATCCGCTTCACCTAAGCGCTCTTCTGTCAAACCTGTAGCACTCATAAAGAATATATTTCTTGCCCAATTACTATTCTTCATGCCCTTCCGTGGGCTGTCAGAGTTTTAACCGCCTGCCTCAATTTGGAGAAAGGGATCTCTCAATCTTATTTGAGCCATATAATAATGGCATGCTGCCATTACCTGCCATACCTATTTGAGCTTCCTTGAAAGATTTGCACAGTATTTGTAACACATATTCTTCGCCTGCCACCTTCTCGTTGTGGCCACCAACTCCTTCGTCCTCCTGCCATCTTCCTGCCATGGCCACCGACACCTCCGTGTGTATGAGGAGCATAAGAAGCTATCGTTGTGAGGAGCTCTTCATCAAGAGAAATAGGTTTTGGCGTTGAATTCTTCCTAGTATATGGTGTTGCGTTTCAATAAGTTTCTGTGAAAGGATTCTATGTTGCAATAAGGTTCTGTGAAAGGTTGCATCGAATTCGCATACCACTCCTCCACTCCTCCGCATACCAATTCAGGCTCCCTTTCCTTTAGTTGTGGTTGCACTCCTCTATACTCTCTCGGCTCTGTATTACACAATGGTCTGCCACTGGTATCTTGATGCAGATTGATACATCACACCCTGATATCACCTCCTACCACTATTATAACGCACTACCTATCCATACCACAGTCAATATCGATCTTCCTCCACATAGTAATATAACATCTTAACACGACCACTTCCTCATCGGTTAATACTCAAAGTCAACATTACCTCCCAGATATGACCCCTCGGTTCTTGTCTACCCTCGCACCTTAGTTTCCTCCACACCCTGGTTATTCTAGACCTCAACTCTACAGAACTCATCTCCATACTCTCCATTTTACAGTGGAATCCCCTCACCGCTCTCAGCTACACAGTCAACATCTAGTGGTATCTCAAATTTCATGTCCAAATCCTAATTATAGCGCATATATCCACACTCCATACTTCCTCGTCCATGCACAATCTCCATCTACTCAGATCTCCCACCTATTCCTTCAACACCTATGGTGCTCGACCCTCGTGGTTGTTCCTTAGACACCTCTCGTACATGCACCCACAACATTGGTGACTGCGTTGGCTTTCTCAGCTGCAAAGCCTTTGGACAACCTCCGGAAACCCGCAACTATAGCTGAATATACTCTAAATGTGGCCAATGGTCAAGATTACTATCGCATCTCTCTTGTTGATGGTTTCACGGTATATGTAATACCGAATCTCCAAACACTACCATCTCAATCTATTTAATTGCCCTCCAAGTGGATATATAACGCCCAAAAACATCTGTAGCTAAGCAACTGGGAGGGAGTTCCAGCTTGTACGTAGCCAAGGAGCACAGTTCACAAGAGGTTGAGTTTCAGAGTGTAAGGAGGCTGAGAAAATAGCTCCCTGTCAACATAAATTTCACACCTCTTCCAACATATATTTCTAGGAATTTGTAGTGAAAAGTTGAGGAGGAAATATTTAAATTTTTTGATATACTTGGCATGAGTTTCTATGCACAGTTGGGTGGCTTCATTCATGTTGACTCGACGTTGAATGGCATGTGTGTTTATATATATGAGCATTCAATTCCTGGTATGCAATAATTCCTTCTTGAAAACCAAGTGCATATATATTGGAGGCATATATGGTGTGTTAGTTGTATGCCGTGAATAAAGACTTATTGTTTTGAGTTGAAACCTACTCCTATGCACTAAAAAAGTTGTTTGTGGGTCGAAATCCATGAAACGTTCTACCATGAAATAAATCATTCCATTAGTAATATGGAGCAATTCAATTCCATGAGAAGTTGAAAAGGTACGAGAAAATGTTTATTGGATAATATTCAACTACTTGCATACCACAATACATCGTAAGGAAAAAGTTTGGGTTGTAACTACTAATGACCATGGTGCTGGGCCGAGGTCTATGTAACCAGATTTGGTACTGACCTATTTCTTGTTTTGGATCTCATCACTTGGGAATGCACAGTATACTTTAGCTTGTATATGAATGAAACCAAACATTGTTTGTGAGTGTGGATTTGAAGAATAATTATGGAGTTAAAATTTTGCTTTTGGTTCATTCCATGAGGAAGAATATTAATTTATTATTGTAGTTTCCTAGGAGAACAACGTTTGAGAATATCTTGCAGTGAGATTGTATTGTGAGTGGGAGTTGTTTCTTCTTCATTGGTTCGTAGTTGTGAAAAAATTTAAAGTGTAAGTTTGACAGTGAATAAAATGACCAATGTTGGTGATGTATTAGAATTATTAAATATTTTGATACTCTCCACTATTGATGGGATGGTTAAAATCAACAAAGCCTCTCTTTCTGACATTAAGTCCTGTCTGTAAAATGCACATGAGAATATTGAATTTTTTCAGCTTAAGTCACAGCTACAGTAAGAAGAATTAAATTAGAAGAGTTGTCATTTTGAACCTATTTTTGTTTATAAAATTGAGATAAATTCACATCAGCAGCAAGAAATTGCAGAAGCATTACCCATTTCAGAAGCAGATGTACAGAAAGATGCAGAAATGCAACATGCACTTCCCAAGCCCATCATCAGACCTTGGGAAGAGCTTGTCCATAACAAGCATAGAACGGGTCTTGGATATGACAAGGAGTTTTCCTTTCATATTCCGGACTACTCCAAGCCCATAAAATTTTAGAGTGCCGGATTTCTTCATGACAGTTCACCTTCAGCTATTCCAAATCCTGCTCCTATTCCAAAGCAATAATAACAAATTGAAAAATGCCAACACTGTGATCGAGTTGGCCATATAAAAGATCATTGTTTTGATCTTCACCCATGCAAGCACTGTGGTCAACACACCCATTCTTCACATAGATGCTTCAGAAAAAAGCCTCCTACAAGAACAAAGATTTATCTTGGATGGATCGCTTCTTGGCAATGGGCATCAACATCCAAGAAGATGTTTATGTCACATGTCAGAACTTGTTCTAGAACATTGAACAAACTTGCAGTTGATTTTTCGCCATCATCTCACCTTGTACCTGACAAGGGGGTAAATGGTGGTCATATACAAGCTTCGAAGCCACATCAAGCGAGCCTGAGCCACAACCTGTCATTCTAGATTTAAATTTGTAGCCAGAGACATAGAAGTTCAAGCAAGCCTGAGTCACAACTTGTCATTCCAGATTCAGATTTGTAGCCAGAGACACGGATGCCCATGAGAATTCCTTTGGTTGGTGGACAACCTTAAACCAGCTATGCGAGGTTTATATTCTTCCTCTTCAAATAATTCAAAGCACCTCCTCTTGCATAAGACTTCAACTTCTTTCTAGCTTTGGTAGAGTTCCGGGAAATGCATTAAGCATTCCAGTGTTGGTGGTCATCCTTAAATCATCACAGGTTTTAGACCTCTCTTCTTCTAGGTTGAAGGTCTCCCTCTTCAAATATGAGGGGAAACTTCCTCTAGAAGAAGCCCTCATCTTCTTGCCAGATTTGGAAGAGTTCTGAGAACTGCAATAAGCGTTGTGTTCCAGTGTTGGTGGTCATCCTTAAACCACCTCTTTATACCAACATTTCAGAGAGATGATTCAGCCTAAGTGCTACCATGCATACTTTGTAGATTTGTATTACAACTCTCTTCTTGGACTCACACATGCCCCTTTGGGTTAAGGTGGGGAATTTTGGACACCTAATCCTCTATGGGTAGGTGTAGAGGATGAACAAACATAGGAAGTCCAAGAGACCATGGAATATGGAATCCACAGGTCACTCCATGTATGATAAATATGTATCATTGTGAGTAATAGACCATCAAAGGTTTATCTTTCTATGTGTCTTGTGTATTTACCATGCTCACCATGGGTGAGTTTAACAAAATTTTTGTATTAATAAGTATAAAAGTTATAATTATTGATTCCCTCCCTCCCAATAATTCCTAACTCCCAAAAGTTTGTAGATATAACCTACCTAACCACCTTATCCACTCAACTACGTACCTAATATATTGACTTTCAATCTTATTTTTCGAGATTACATGGGTAGTTATTGCATGTGAGGTTTATCACATTAGTTCCAACTAATTTTTATCTCCTCCTAATTTCAGTTAACCCTGACATTAGATATTTTTCTAATTTATGGTTTACCACTGCATATTTTACTTACTAGCTATTCTAGGAATGCTAACTAGTTAATTAAGTTCATGCACAAAATAACCCCAGTCTAGTTCAAATTTATTCTCTCCTAAAGAGTTTATATATTTTACTCAGGACTAACAATAATACCATATCGGAATTTCATGAGTAATTCAATTTATGTCTATAGTTACTTAGTCATTTTTATTGGCATATTTAGTCTCTCTTCTCTCTTGTTTTATAGTAGTTAGTCTAGTATATTTTCACACTTAGATCATATGTTTGTGCTTAAAAACCATCATTTTTCCTATACCCAACCCATATCCATTATTATTGTCTTGAAAAAAATCACTCACTTTCGTACATGGTTGTATGACCCCCAAGATACTTTAGGAGTAAATATGGGCTATTGGGAGAAAATTGTGATACCTAGCATTATGGCCATCTTCATAAACTCAATGGCGAATCTTATACACTCCTACCATACCTTTACCCAAATTAGTACAATAATATCTATTTTTCCTTTACATACTAGAGAGGGAGTAATTGAGACTAAATGAGGGTTTTGATGTCCCCCCACATGGTTAATGGAAGATCACCCTCTAGCCTAAGTGCTCTATATTGATTTCCCACTAAGTTAGAGCATGACCCTCTAACATTACCCTAACAAATTATATTTATGATCCTCATGTATGTGGTAAATAAGAAATTAAAGTTTTGATTGCTAAAACCAATGATTTAATTTTTAGGCATTGATATCACCTTTGTACAACAATTATAATGACCTTCACTTCTTTATTGAATATGAAATATGATTGGATATTGACACTCAAACTTGGATACTCTTTATGGGGTTCTTCCCTTGACTCCTTTATTGGGTCTTCATGACCCCCCAAATTCCCCTCTAATCTAATCTGTAAGTTAGATCCTCCATCTTATCTAATCCCAAGCATGTTTGATAGTGTCACCATGAGGGGGTTAACATTGAGGCTAACATAAGTGACTTGCACTTTGAGCATCACAAATCTCTCTTCTTCCAAATCAAGTTTCCTATGAATAGATTTGTTTTCCATGAATAGAGTTTTATGAATTTATAATTAAATCAGTGATACCATACAATTTCTCATGAGATACACCAAAGAAACCTACTATGATACCAATATGATCTATAAATTTATTGTGGATATTTCACTCGATAGTTTATTTTTTATCTTAATTTATATCTAATAAAATAAATTGAAATCTATTCTACGAGGGATAAATTCCTTTTGATTCTGTATTGGTTAGCTACTGCTTTTTTTCTTATGAATGAAATAGATAACATATGGAAAATAGTGAAAAAAATAGAATCACACACCATTAACAATGAAAGAAGATATTTTATCTAGGAAATCCTTACGGGAGAAATCCAAACTAGAAGGTGGGGCTTCCTTTATCTCTTTTCTCTAGTATGGAAATAATGCAAGTATAAAGGTGATTGAACACTCTATTGAGTTTCGGAAAAGTCATGGCCTTTTAGGTTGCTAGAAAAAACTATCCTCATCTGTTACCATCTCTAACTCCCACTCTTACTTTCTCTACTTAATTATGTAAAAAAATATCATAGAAAATGATATAACTCTTACTTCTCATAGTGGCCCAATTTTAACATAGCCTATTAGACATCTAATGCTTATGTTTGACTCCTTCAACTTTCAAATAGAGGTGAAAATTAAACTTTTCTAAATTATTATTATAGTCCATATGTGGCTAGATCCTTTTACATGGGTAACTATGGCTAACATGGAATATTATTTAACCATGGTGGTCAAACCAAAAAGTCAAATTTCGAGAGGAATAAATTTTACATACAAATTCCAATTGACATATTTATTGCACTTCGAAAAGGCCTTTGAGTGTATAACAATGCCAAAGGGTTTCACATAAGAAAGAGTTTTTAGATACCTAAAAGCTCTGTTTAATTCATTAATATGACATTGGAAGGTTTCAAACCCCAACTCTTCAAACAACCTTTTCTATAAATTTCATATTTTTCTATTTTATCCACTCTAAAAGCATGGAGATAAATAAAACTTATAACATAATAATCCAATCTGGGTCATTTAGTGATGTAAGTTAGCTTTATAATGATAAACATGGAATATTCTATGCTATAATTATTTATGATATACTTATTTATGATGATTTATGGTTCATAATAATTATGAAGATTAAAACTCCTTAGTGCAAGGAAGTTAGTGGATGGAGCTTACTCTATTATACTTGGATGAAGTAGCGTGGTGCATTTTAAGATGCTTATTAAAGATGATTTTTTGACTCCCTATTCCTTTAATGATTCCTCTCGTATTCTTAACTTATAATAAGAATTATACATATTACTTGATATTTATCATGATATTTCCTTTATTAAGTGTTTCTTAATGTAGTAATAACCATTGATTATTATCTTGACGGTGTGATTGTATGCATCCTCAATGTTATACTTGCTTTTTGATGCTTTATGGATCATAATAATTATGAATGACATTTTTGGTGTGTGTATTTAAATGTATTAATGTTATCAAGAAAAAACTAAATTTTATGTATATTGAGGCAATTGAAAAAGTGGTGGAGATTTCATTTAGGGAAAGAGGCCTACATTCAATGTGTTTAGTAAAGGAGAAATTGAATTTAATATTTATGCTCAAGTAAGCTACGGTAAAAAAAGTGAGGTTAATTATGGCACTTGATTTTTTACATGTGAGGAAGAAAAAGAAGGCCAAGATATGGTGTTCAAAGGGAGTTATTAATTTTGAGAGATTAAAAAATATGTTTCCTTATTTGAGGGTATCAATTGTGTGAGGATTATTATTAAATTGTTTATTTGAGAAAGAAATATATTTTGATCATGAATTTGTGGGGAAATATAATAGCTACTCTCGCTCAATATTTATGGGTAAATTGCATTATAGTGGAACTTTAGAATGAAGCATAGGAATGTTCATTTTATGACTCATGACAATTATGGTTGGGAAATTGGAATGTTACTATTTTGATTCCTAACCATTTATGGTTTTTCATCAGGGCATAAAAGTGGTTGTGAGATGTTGTGTAGGTTCATTATTGTCAAGTATAATGCTTGATCATCTATTGGCTTTCAAAAAGGGTTAGAAACAGTGATGCTATAACTCTAAAAGTATCTTTATGGGTTAGAAGTGGTGATCCTTGAAGTAAAACATATCTCTACCAAGTTATGCAAAATCAATCATAAATTTCATCCTTGAGTTGATCTATGGATTAAGAGACCTACTTTTTAAACGCTCTATGTTCCTATCATACATTTCATTGAACATAATCCTTGCTTTGGGGGGTGCATTAAGGAGGTAACATTTAGATCATGCCATTGCATTTGTTGGGTGAAAATCGAATATTAAATGTGATTTTCATAATAATTTCTACATCAAAAATCACTTCTAAAATTTAATATGATTTCTTAAGGAATAAATTTCCATTTTATTAAATCATTTATAATAATGTTATTTTGAGCATACCTTTTTTTTACGTTTGTCTAACCAAAATGAGACAAAAAAAATTCTAATGTCAACCCCAAAACCATAATGTATACAAGACAACATTAATGCTAAATTTATTATCTACTCATTTTTAAACTCAGTAAATGATATATCACTAACTAAAATATTGCTAATTATATGAAAGAGAATCCAGATCGGATGCCATGATCTAAGAAATATTCGGGTGGGGTTGGAGGGAAATATTTAGAGGACCATGATTAAAGAAATATTGGGGTGGGGTGGGGTTGTGGGGAAATATTGAGAGGGAGATGCTACAGGAAATATTGGGTAAATTAATAATTTATGCAATACTCTCCATCCTAATTATATGATGGCAGGGGTGGAGGAAAATACTAGTTGAAAATAATGGAGAAAGCTTGTTTCACAATTATGTGTGTGTCCTAGATTAGGATTGGTTTCTATTTCTAGGAGACAATTTTGATCTCCCTAAACTGATGCAAAGCTATATATTCTGATTCCATGATTAATGAATGTGTGTGACACTGCCCAAGAAATCTCCAAGTGCAGCTTGCTCACCTGTGAGTTGCTAGTTTTAGTGTTTCAGTTTTGTTTTCCATTTCTAACATGGTATCAGAGATGGTGAGCCTTGGTGGCTGAATTGAGTGCCTTGGTGGTTGAATTGAGTTCCTTGATAGCAGAGTTGAGAACCTTGGTGGTTGGAGAGCCTAGTGGCAGTGTGGAGCATTGGTGGATAAATTGGGAGCCTTAGTTGCAGTGTGGAGACTTAGTGGCTAGACAATTTAAGTACCTTGGTGGTTGGAGAGAGGCATTGATGTCAGAGCCCTAGTGGCAAAGAAGAATCTGCAAAATTTATTTTTCTTTTTTCCTTCTCTTGAAAAGCAGGACCAACAGGACATTTTTCTCTTGTTCACATATTGGTCAACAAAGGGGGAAGCACGACATTTAGGGTTAATTCTTGCACTTATGCTCAATTCCTTACATGCATTGAAACAACGTGGGTCATGAGAACAAACCTGACACCTTATTCCTTCCCTGGTGTTCCTGTTCTATTTTATTTTTGGAGGAAATCGCTTCATTGAGGTTGAGATCACTTCGTATTACATCGATTCGATCATATTGATTCATTTCAGGCCGATATCATATGGTATCGCATGGTATGTTGAGACTGATATAGTGTGGTATGTTGAGGCCGATATCACGTTTTCTATTGAGGTTGAGATCACTCCTTTTGTTCCATAAATTGATCCTATCCAATAAGCTCCAGATTGCTCCATAAATCACTCCTTTGGTTCTCCTATGGTATTTTGTTTGTTTTTTGAAGCCGAATTCATTTCATTAGAGGCCAAGATTGATCCAATGCTCATTTGATGAAATTTTTGGGTGTGTTTAATTTTAGTGGTGCTTTTCTTCTTTTAGGTCAAGATCACTCCAATAACCTCAAGATAGTTCCAAAGATCACTATTTTGGTACATTTTTTTTGTGTTTCTTTTAATGAGGTTGAGAACGCCAACATAGATCGTTTCCTTGGTGGCTGAGATCACCAATATAGCTTTGGTGGTCGAGATCGGTGGTGTAGTATTTATGTTTTTTTATTTTTATTGAAAGAATCTCTATTGATTGTTGGAGATTGAGAATTTTGCGGTGGATAAATAGATCAATCATGTTACAATGAATAACCACATTGAATAAGTGTACCTGAATGAGAGAAATAAGCTTGATGGGTTGAATTACACCAATTGGAAGTTCAAATTGTAGACACTGCTCAAGGGTTCGAGTGTGTGGGAATTTTCAAATGGGGATGAAGTGAAGCCCACTATCGCTAGAGGTGCAACAAATTCAACAATTATAGATTGTGAGAAGAGGGAAAACAAAGCGAAGGTGTTGTTGAAAATGTCAGTGAAAGACAACATCATCCCTTACATTAGAGAGTGAAAAATTTCCAATGATATTTGGTTGACTCTCAAGGATCTGTATGAGACAAAGAATAGAAATCAAGTATTGTTCCTGAAGAGTAAGATTCTCTCCATTAGAATGAAGGATAATGAATCTGTTGTTGAATTAATATATCAGATCAAAGAGTTGAGAGACAAGTTGGGTGACATAGGGGAGAAAGTGTCTAACAATGATCTCATCTTGATTACCTTAAATGGTATGAATGATGATTATCATATGTTTATTACAGGGCTGAAAACAAGGGAGAAATATCCTACCTTTGAAGATTTGACAAGTATCTAGATGCAAGAAAAAGAGAGGCGTATGAATCTAAAGCCTCAGAATGTAGACTTGGCACTGATGGCAAAGAAAAATCCTTTAAAAGGAAAACAAGGAGCATGACAGAAAGGCATTGATACACTGTAGAAAAATTCATTCTAATGTATGTAATCAACTATAAATTATTCAAGAATCAAGTGTTTTGACAATGTTAAAATTGGTCACATTACTAGTAATTATTATAAAAATAAGACTGATGAAACCTGGCACAAACACAGGAGGCATACATGGCACTTTGCCAACGAAAATCATAATCATGATCTCAAATTATTTGAGTTTGATTCTATTCTCTCTATTGAAACCGATGAGGTCGAAACTCGGTTTTTGGATTCTAGAGCATCCACTCATATGGCAGGTAATAAGCACTAGTTTGAAAGTTTTAAAGAAACCAACAAGTGTTGCTAACATATACCTTGGTGATGACAGAGCATACCAGTTTAAAGGGTATGTATATATTCTTGTGATATTTCTTGATGGTAATATTAGGTACATCCAGAATGTCATGTATGTATCGGGTATTAAAAATAATTTTATCTCTGTCTCCATGATTACATATCAGAACTTGAAGATAGAATTTTTCAAAACCTATCATGTCATAAAGGATTTGCTGGATCATCAAAAGCTAGTGGCATTTGGAATATGAGTTGGAGGCCTATATAAATTGAATTTTACAAGCGTGCCACATCAAACTTTAACATCAAAAACTATGACAACATATAATATTTGGCATCAAAAATTTGGACACATCAATCTTCATGACTTATTGTTGCTACAGAAACAATGTATGGTTAAAGGAATTCCTATTTTAATAAATGCACATGTTGATTTTGAAGGATGTGCAATAGGAAAAATTCACACGGATGAATTTCCCTCAAATTTAAATAGGAGAAAGAGAGATATACTCAAACTTGTGCACACTGATATATGTGAACTTATTCAGACAAGGTCCTTATGTGGAACTTATTATTTTTTGTTATTTTTTTATGACCACACAAGATATACTTGGGTATATTTTCTTAGAAAGAAAATTCATACTTTTGAATATTTTAAAGAATTTAGAAATATGGTTGAAAAGTAGACAGAGAAGGTCATCAAAATTCTCTGCTTAGGTTAAGGGGGAGAATAAAAGCTTGGAAACTTCATCAAATATTTCAATAATCATGGAATATTTAAATAGCTTATAGTACCCACACTCCACAATAGAATGGGGTTGCAGAGAGAAAGAACAAAATTCTGGTGGAGTGTGCACGCAACATGTTGAAAGGTAAGAACCTATCTAATGGATTTTGGGAAGAAGCTATTAATATTGCAGTCTATTTAAGTAATATAAGTTCAACTAAGAGTCTTGATCTTGAGACTCCATTCAAGAACTTATATGGTTTTAAGCTTGTAATCAGTCATTTAAGAATATTTCGTTCAAAATATTTGCACATATTCCTAAGGAGGATAGGAAGAAATTAGATTCTAAAGCCATAAAATGCATATTTGTAGGGTCTTGTTCCAAGTTCAAAACTTATAATTTGTTTAACCCATTTATGCACAAGGTATTTGCGAGTAGATATGTAATATTCCATGAACATGTTGATGAAGGGAACACAGAAAATAACTATGAGGAGTGGCACATGACTTTACTGATTGATGATAACAACAAAAACAAAAATAACCTAATGATATGGCTATAGTCAACAATCCAAGTCCATCCAAGAGTGAGCAAGATAGATTTCAAGCAAGTCTGCTACCAAGGAGATCAAGTAGGAAAACTCACTTACCAACAAGGTATAAAGATCATGCTCTTATGAGTAGTGTTTTAAATTTTGTTGAGCCCATGAGTTATAATGAAGAAAATCAGTATGATGAATGGAGGTAAACTATGGAAGAATATTATGAGTCAATAATTAAAAAAAAATGTGGGAATTAGTTGAAATGCCAAAAGGAAAAGAGCCCATAGGTTGTAAATGGTTATATAAACCTAAGTTCAAAGAAGATGGTAGAATAGACAAATATAAAGCTAGGTTGGTGGAAAAATGGTACTCACAAAAATAAGGAATTGACTATGAGGAGAATTTTTCTCCTGTAGCTAAGTTAAATACCTTAGAATGTTAATAGCTCTAGCTACTAAGTACCATTGGAGTTTACACAAGCTAGATGTGAAATCTTCTTTTCTAAATGCATAATTGAATGAAGAGGTATATTTAACACAACCTCAAGGGTTCATTAAATGAGGGCAGGAACACATGGTTTGTAAATTAAAGAAGGCATTATATGTATTGAAACATGCACCCCGATCTTGGTATGAGAAAATATACTCTTTCTTCTTGCAGCATGGTTATAAGAGAAGTAAAAATGATTCAAATATGTATACCACATTTGATTCAAAGGGAAGTTTGTGTTGATTTCTTTATATGTTGATAATCTAATTGTTACTGGAAATGTTTATGAATTGGTTAAATAAATCAAAGTGCAAATGTCACAGGTTTTTGAAATGAAGGACTTTGGAGAACTACATTATTGTTTGGGTCTTGAAGTTTGGAGGGTGCCATAATTTTTTCACTCAAAGAAAGTATGCCAGGGTATTATTAAATAAATTCATAATGGATCAGTTTAAAGCTGCCTCAGTACCTATACAATAGAATTTTAAACTTCAAAATGATGATGGCTCTGAAGAGGTGGATGCTACATAGTACATACAACTAGTTTGAATTCTGATTTATTTGAATACAACCAGACCTAACTTAGCATTTTCAGTCATTGTGTTGAGTCAATTTATATCAAAACCTCTTAAGAATCATTTGGTGGCAGTAAAAGGTGTCTTAAGGTGTCTTCAAGGAACCATAAATTTTGGCATTAAATGTAATGATTCTTTTGATGTTAAACTGACAGGTTATTCAGATTCAAATTGGGTCAGAAATATGGATGATATAAGATCTATAATAGGTTATGATTTTAATATTGGGCCTGGGGTCATTTCTTGGAGTAGTAAGAAGCAGAGTACCATATCCTTAACTTCAGAAAAAGCATAGTATCAAGTTGTATGTGCAGCCACCTGTGAATCAATTTGGTTGAGGAGTGTTGGGCATAATAAACAACCTAAAATTTAATTGTCAATCTAGGAGTTCGTAAACTTACAGGTGCAGCACTGGAAATTCCAGAGAAGGACTTCAACAACTTGCATTAGTTAATACAATGACACCACACCATTATGGAAACTGGTAAAAAAATTACTTTGCAAAAATTCAAATAAAAGGAACTTTCAAATCATCATGAACAATCCTAATAAATAAAATAAATATTTGAGTTTATATTCAATGTGGTTATGATATAGTGTGATAATTAAGTTATTTAGGATATATTTCTTCTTCAAATATATTCATTCCTGTACTAAACTATCGTTCCTGCACTGCAACAATGTTCCTGTACTGGAACATTGTTCCTGCACTTGAATGAAGGTTATGCACTGGAATTGTGTTCTATACTTGCACTAAACATTTTTACCTTCATACATGAGCTCTAAGTCTATGTACCAGAGGACTATGTTGTTGTACCAGGATATCAGTTCCTGAACTAGACCAAAGGTTCCTATACCAAAGCAGAGATTCATGTACCAGAAAACCAGTATTCCCGTACTTGGTTTCGAAACCACTTGCAAAAATTAAAGAGCGTGTTCAACTAAAGAAATAGATTGAAAAGAAAGAAAAAACTCTAAAGTAAACCCTCATAAGTGGAAATATTCTTCAATCACTATTAGATTCAGAAATAAGAAATGTTTTTAAAATTCAAAGTAAATCTTCATAAAACAACAAACTTACTTCATGCAAATAAAAAAAATATTTGATCCATGTGACATCAAGCTTTCCATGAGATGACTGTGTACCATATGAATTATATCTGCACTCAAAAATGTTTTAACTAAAAAGTTCGTTGAAAGATTTAATATTAAGTTCAATTATTTCCATAGAAATATTAAGTGCAAGCACAAGCCTTCATATTGCGACAGTGTTCATTTCCTCTTTATCAATGCAAATTAATTCTTAACTAAACTAGAAATATTAAGAATTCTTCTATTCAGGAATAAACACTATTTTCACAAAATAAATGAAGATCTTACAGAAGGAAATATGATAAAAGGAACTTTCTGAAATAAACCAAGGAATTGTGACTTGCAGAAATAAAATTGTACTGGTGACGACAACGTACCTTCACTTCTTCTTATAGAAATAAAACAAGAATTAAAGGAAAAATATATGAATCAAGAATCATGCATAATAAAACCCACACACCTCGGATTCGGGACACATGATTTGCAGAAGAATTAAACCTGTTACTTATGAGAGAATTAAATATGATTTGCTTCACAGTTGCAAAAATAAAATAAGTTAAACACACCTAACAAATAAGGGGAGAAAAAGATGTGTTGGTAGGGCCCTAGCCAACCAACTCATTTCCTTGCTACGAGATCTGGTACCTGAGTCACTCAATGATATATCACAACAAAATTGAAACACGAAATTGCATAACTTGCACAGTCATTTTTATTAAATTTCAAAAGAGAAAATGTACATCATAAAACATAAATCCAACCTCTAGTTGATCACGGGGAAGGGGGTAGAACCCCCAACACTCAATTCAACATCATGAGAATACAAATAATGGTTTTCTCCTGTAGGCTTGGAGCCATAACTTTGTTTTTATACATTTCATGATACAAATTTGGCTTTTGGCCAGCCAATCCATTATAAAACAAAATAAGGAATTGAATCCAACTATTTTCCAACAATAGGAGACCAGTACAACCATTTTCCCATCAAGAAAATGCAGCTTTGATACGAATATTCCATTTTTTAGCAAATCTAGGAAAGATCCTAGAATTTTGGAAAAACAGTCTTCTTTTATAAAATTGCTTCGAAGACCTGCGTCTAACTTTTGGAATAGTTTGAATTTTGGGAAATAGTTTTGGTTATAGGTAACTGGTTATATTGGTAAAAAACCCATTTGTGCATATTTTTGTGATCCACCTCCATATGCATGAAAACCAAGGATAAACTTGGCCATTTGGAAACTATACAGATTTTGGGAAAATTTGTTAATTTGATTCTAGAGACCCACACATGAGACTTGGGTGAAATCCAAATCATGGGAAGGTGTTAGAACATAATTTTGGACAATAACCATCTTCTATTTTTCTCGAAAGTGTGTTGAGATATCGAAGCCCCAAATTGGTGCAGGAATGTTGGTGTAGGAGTACTCGTACAGGAATGCGTGGTATAGGAACTGGCTGCGTGGTACAGGAAGGTGAATTCAGGATCAAGGTCTGTTGGCCTGTGTAATTAATCAACTCATTTTCAAACCTACAAACCTACAAACTATTATTTATGATGCTTTTAATGTTTAAATCTTGTTAAAACAAGGGAATAACAAATATTCACTCTATTATCTTCTAGAGTGCACAAAAATACGACAATAAATATTCAAAATAAACAAAAGCACGAGGTATTTCAAGTAGCAGGTGATACAAATAAAGGAAAAACAGAGGCCCAAAATCCCCCCATGTTGACCTTCTTGCATGTCCTTATGCAAGAAAATCAATTGTTGTATTGTCACTCCTTTTCAAAAAAACAAGATTAAAACATTTATGGACACTTGTAATAATTTTTGAGCAGCACTTTTGCCCAAATTTTCACTATATTTATCGCATAATTATATGCTTGCACCTAGTGTTTGTTCTTTTAAGCTGATGACTAGAGGCATTTAGAAACATTAATTATTAAATTATAAATTCTTGTTATTAATCAATTTGAAGTATGTTTTGTGTAATAGTTTTATTAATAAATGGTTTCTTAGTGGAAGTTAAATAAGTCTAGTCCAAGACATATTTAAGTACGAATTCACCTCAACATCTGCAACCTCTTCTCTGTATCCTGATAATGAGAAGCAACACATTATTTGCAAGGCTCTCAGATTGCCATGACAACCATGTGCTACCATGTAAAATAATCACTGAGAATGCTTGTTCATTAATGTTTGTTGATTGCTAGCTTCCTAATTTTTGGATGATGAGGATCGATTTTTCCCCAGCATAGCATCAACTCTCTGCTTGGTTATAACAATGCAAGTAAAGGTTCTTAGACTTCATGGCCGACGTTCAGTATGCCCATGGTTAGAGCATGGCTGGCTGTTTTTTGCGATGTATCCAAAAGTTTATGATTTTCCATTATATATGGAAAGCCACCTTTCGTTAATTATTGAGTTAATGTTAGCTGAGATCGAAGTTCCATCGCCAAATTTCTTGAGAAAACTAGTTACTACAGAATTGAGTGGAGATTAAGATTACTGTAGGTGAAAATACGCATTCCGTGATCAAATGGTGAATAATATTCAAATTCCAACATGCGGGTTTTCTTCAGAGCACCATCATTCAGGTAACTTAAAAGTATTTTGACAAAATTCGTCTTCATGAAGGAGTTATGGATGGGGGAATATTCCAGTGAAAATTTGTTGAACATGAACGGTTTCAATTCTGAATGGTTTTGGTTCTGAACGGGTCAGCATTACAAGTGTGGTTTTATCAAAGTTAGAATTACTTCAAAAGGATTTGGGATTAGATAGTTTAGATACTGTTGATCTTGTAATGGCTCTCACAACGAAGAGTTTTCTTTTGAGATTCCAGATAATGAAGCTGATAAAATAAGCTCGGTGAATATTGCAATTGACTTTGTAGCTTCACATCCTTAGCCTAAGTAGTGATTAAAAATGTTTTATGAAGAATCATTGGCATTGACATCAACCCAAAAAATGAAGAAAAATATAAACAACTTGGCATTGTTTCTAGGATCTTTTGACTCAGTTTATACATTCATCAAATGTCCGGCATCAACTCAACTCATTCAAAATTGGATCCTCTTATTCTGGTCTTGAATCAGTTGATAATTCTAAGTTTGTATGTGTGTAACCAAGGGCCTGAATAATTGGGCAATGTTGCTGCTATTTGAGGGGAGAGATTGCATAGGGATCGAGGGAATACAAAATAAGGAACACAAAAGTCAGATTACACCAGCTCATCGCACCAGCTCAGAACTAAATTGGAAATCAAATCTCCTTGTTTTGATTTTTTTTTAATTCATATTAACCAAATATCCTAAAATTTCATCCGATGTAACCATCGATCTATTTAATTAGAGTTGCAGCATTGCTTCTAAAAGGAGAACTGCGCACTAAGGAAAGGGGGTAAATCAATTAGGGAGGAAGTTAATATGTCGTTTAGACAACAAATATGTAATTAGTTAGTCTGTCAATTAGAGGGCACAATTTATTAGATGTAAAGTTGAATTTCTCAAAGTCGATTTGCTCAGATATAGTACCGAGAGGAAATTCTCATATGTAGAGAGCATAATTTCTCAAGTGTGAAGTCAAATTCTGAGAGGTAGAACTGGTATCTAGTTGTAGAGAAATGTAATATAGATAGAGGAATTGCTGTGTGTAAACCAGAATCGGGTGTAGGAATTATATAAATCGATTTCCAAAGGATGTTTTAAATATATGATTGCCTTCAACTTGTTGTTGTGAACAGAAGCATCTGTGCCATGTTTAAGTGCACATTCCAGTCTTTGATGTTTTAAAAGGCTTTCCCCCACTGTATTAATTCAACTTACTCCAGGCATGGGAGGGCCCACCACCTCTGGAGCTAAGATTGATCAATTAGCCTAAGATAATTAGATGTGTGAGTGATTTAATAGCATATTTTTCTATTTCTGGTTTTGTGTGAATTTGTTGTAAACATGGTTCAATTTCAAGGATTTTAGTCATCTTTGCAACGTGCAAATTAATGGAATGAAGAATTATTGTAAACTTGGAATCATTACATAATCTGAGTTTTGACATAGCGTTATACTCTATTCCTATTGTTAAAATCAAATTTAATGGGAGAATCCAATTTCTGAGTTTAAATATGGAATTAGAACAGATTGTAGATGCTTTGAATTTGAATATGTTAACATTGCCCATTTAAAATATTAAATCATGGTTTTCATTATCTAATTTCTTTGAATGTTTGTAGGATTTAAATGCACATTTAATTTGTTTACGCATGATTTCACTCAATAATTAGATCTCTTTTAATTATAATTTGTTTTGTTTTAGATCTCTTTTTAATTAGATTCTTTATTGTTTTTATAGTGTAATCATTTCCTTATGTGAGCAAGTTTGAGTGTGGATTTGATTAGGTAGAGATCTCAAGTTTAAATGTAGTGTGATGATTTGAATTTGAAGTAGGTTTGTTTTTGAATAATTTGTTTCACCTAGATTAAAATATTTAAATAGAAGGTTTATCATAGATTATTTATAATGCAATTTTTTATAAAATATTTTAAGTGTTATTTTTACATGGAGCAGAGTAGTTTTCTTTCAATAGATAGAATTGTCCTTTGTTAATTCGAATCTTGAATTTATTATGAAGAGTATTTTTAGTTAGTTTAATGTGTGAGTTATCATTAGAATAATGTGTGTGTCTTTTTGCTTATTTCAAGATTAATTTCAAGTGTTAGTGAGAAGAGTTAATAGATTAGTTTTTATTAAAGTTATCGTAGGAGATTTAAAAAGTAGAATGCAAGTGTGAGAATGTTACATGATTGAGGATTTCTTTGTAGTTTAATTGTAGTATGGAGTTTGCTTGATAGGAATTAGTTCAGTGAGTTTCACTTTCAAGGTTTTTTATTTGCAAGAAAATGTGTGTTTCATTCCAGTATCTAGTTTATCATTACAAATGAATATATTTATACTCTGACCACTAAGCTGAGCCAATACATAGTAGAACTCGTGTTTATGACTCTTGGATTGATAATGAATATTGAGAGGTTTAATCTGAAAATTAAGTCGACCAACATTTTGGTGCCGTTGCCGGGGAGTTGTATTTTGGCTCAAGTAAAAATTTCTTACAGAGTTTCAAGGATATTGCAGGATGTCAGAGGGCGGAGAGTGTACGGTAAGATGTGAGTGAAGTGCCACACATCCACTATTGTGGGTTGCTCCAAAGTCTGGCCATCTTGCTTATCTCTTGAACTTTTATTTCCTTTCCTGTAGAAGAAGGCCTTAGACATTTAATTTCCAAATTTCTTTGATTTTCATAGATTAAATAACACTTTGATTCAACATTTTCATTTCATGCAAGTGTGGTGAGCTATATTTCAGCCAATATCTTTTAAAATTCATTTATCTTCAAAATCCAATCTTGAATGTTATATCATTTTTGGGGTACTGTAAGAACCCTTGTGTACTAATCCATGTGATGACAAAACGTACCAGTTTTCCTGTTGAAGATAAGAAGATGGCATTTTGAGGAATCATTCAATGAGGAGTTTTTATGCTGCTACAGAGACGAACAACTCATCCGATGAAGAATTCACAAGTGCAGAGTTTAACACCTTGCTTGAACATAAATTCAATATTATTAAATCTTTGATTTCGAAATTGGATGATTTGCAGGAGCAAGAGGAGGATGAAGAACCATTGCTTATCCTTTGCACCAAATGTAGAAAGAAACACTGCCTTGGAAAGTGTCCACTTAGCGGCCTAAAAGTTTGTGAAATTTGCGAGGATGGTCATGCAATCAAACACTGCCCATCACTGCCACATTTACGAAAGGTAATCAGGGAATCAAGTAATGAATTGAATCAACCGCCAGGTATAAATCAAAACCCAACATCATTTTATACTTGGAATAATTCTTATTTTCTTGAGCAGGTTCCTTAATATGTTTACAATCCTGCAGTTCCATGGCAAACTTTTAATCCTCCTACAATTGAATATCCTACTTCTTGGCCACATTGGCCCTCGCCTTGGCCCTCATCCTCGAGCCAGATATATCCATGGCCTCAAGAATCATTTGGATCCTTCTCTCTAGGGCAAACTCTGATGCAAATTCAATCATATGAGCACCAACAACAACCATAATTTCTTTCCAATGCACCATTAAGTTATCCTCCTCCATGGTCCCAGCCATATGTGAAATCTTACCCTAGCCCTTATCCTCACCCTAGACCTAACCCAAGTCCAAATCCTAATCCTAATCCAAATCCAAACCTTAGTCCAAGAATTAACCAAAACACTACCCCAAACCATATTTTAAACCCTAATCTAAACCATGAGGTTGCACAGCAGTTTGAACCACCTATTCTTTCCTTGGATTCCCCTATTGAACAAAATTTTACACCTTCCATGTTGGAAAAGGGAATGAATCTGGAAATTTTCCCCATTCCCATAGAACATTCACCCCAGAAAAGTGTAATTGAAAGACCACCAGAGGAGCAATCTTTTATTAGAACTTGTTCTGAAAATGTTGTGGAAACTCAAAAGCCTAGAATCTCTCTCAACCATTCTTGTTAATTTGAAAAGCAGATATTTGAGCCTGAACTTGATGGATTTATCTTTTCTCTTTCACTAGATTCCTTATGCCTCTAGGAGATTGACTATCAAACTGTGGAATATTTTCATCAGTTCGAAAATCATAATTATGTGGATTCCATTGAATCCTGGTTTCGAGTAGTCATCAAGCCATCTTATTTCCTCAAAATTCAGAAACTCTTGGTACCATATCAATTAAAGCAACTGGTTTCTCATGATTATTTATGTCTTAAAGTCTATTCTTTAAAACTGAGTGTGAGTATAATCAACATTTTGTTACGCACATGGCTTCATTGGAAGTACTCCTATACTTAAATGGGATTCTTTCGCCTCTTAGGGTAAAGTAGGGTAGGAGAATAAATGAATAAATCTATTATAATGCTATTAGGGTTTTAAATTTTAAATAATGTCTGTTAAAACTACTTTTGATCCACATTAGTTGTTAACACACACATTTGTGACAGATCTTGTTGAGTACAATTTGCTCTAATGCCTCATGAATTTTCAAAAAGTAACCATGATTAATCACTCTAATAATTTGTTGTTTCGGATATATATTTTTAGTTTCCCTTAAAAATTACTATTGGAAAACCCCCTATGGTGGACCACTCTTGTTAAGATCATAATGAGCTACTCAGGAGAACACTAGCATTCTTAGCTCGAGGAAACTTTCAGTCATTGTCTGTGATATCTTTAATAAGTCCATAGGGTAGAGGAATTAGCTAGAAATGATTAGTTATTAAAAAAATTTCACGCCATCCTGTACTCTTAAGGAGTAGATCTGTCTCCCCACTTATTAAGTAACCTTTAAGGTTAATCATAATCAGAGCTCGCAAATATTTAGGGAAGGATAGGAGGTCTCATGATGATCTCAGCTACCACGGTCATGAGACATAGGATGCATGACATTAATTCTCCTGGTCATCAAGACAGAGTAATGGCTTTAAGCCAAAAAGATGGAAGATAGGAGGTATCATCACGAGCTGGCCTGTTCATCCATGTTACTTCTTGTGAGTGGCACTTCCATTAGCTGGTTACCAAGCCAGGACAGTGGCCTTCATCTAAAAATTCAAATAAGATGACTCTGAATCTGTATCTAGTAAGTGGGATGCTGAATTTTCGCTAGGTTAAAAGACATCCTGTCGAGGTTATGGACACTTGTGGGTAGCAAGGCCATGTCTATGGTATTAAAGTTAACTACATACTATGATTTTCTTGGTTATCCTTCTCTTTCCCTAAAAACTCATCCTTTTTATTGGACAATGGTTTTAAGACAATTTGAACATGATGATTTGAGTTCTATCTTCCAGAAATCAAGGATATTTAAAGATGTGGTATCCTTAGTGAAGGTTATTCTTTGTACTAGATTAAGAAGAAATTTATTTTTGAATCCGGATGACAACGTAATTTAGAGTGTTCAAATAAAGAGGTTGTTGATTGCTATCATAACTCACTTTAATTCTCATAGTATTCAAAGTGACGAATTACTCAACGATGACTACTCACAAGGTGTTGGTTGCCAACAATGCATATTGATTGTAGCTGCCTCTAAATATGTGCTGCATGACCTAGGTACGAGATTGTTATAATAGGTACATGAATCTTGTGTTATTCCTTTTGAAACTCCACTTTTTCAAAAAAAATTGATTTTCATCATAAGAGTTTGGGCATAAAAAAAATATGGAATTCATTTGGGAGAAGGTAACAGGCATGTGCAAACACTATTTTCTCCATCATGTCTACTTTCTGTACCTGATCTTGTTTTATCATTTCACATGGTTTTAGCTCATAGCATAATAGTAAATGTTGTAGGTTAATGAAGGCATTTCAACATTAGGCATCTCCATCCTTACTTGCTAAAATATTTGCTAACATTTTCCCTACCTTATTTCATCATCTTATAGTTTTGGCTTGCACGAGGACGTGCAAGAAGTTCAGCTTGGGGTGATGTTGAGCCACACTTTTGCCCAAATTTTCACGATATTTATCGCATAATTATATGCTTGTACATCGTGTTTTTTCTTTTAAGTTGATGACTAGAGGCATTTAGAAACATTAATTATTAAATTATAAATTCCTATTATTAATTAATTTGAAGTGTGTTTTGTGTAATAGTTTTATTAATAAATGGTTTCTTGGTGGCAGGTAATTAAGTCTAGTCCAAGACATATTTAAGTACGAATTCACCTCAACATCTGCAACCTCTTCTCTGTATCCTGATAATGAGGAGCAACACATTCTTTGCAAGGCTCTCATATTGCCATGACAACCATGTGCTACCATGTAAAATAATCACTAAGAATGCTAGTTCATTAATGTTTGTTGATTTCTAGCTTCCTAATTTTTGGATGACGAGGATCGATTTTTCCCCAGCATTGCATCAACTCTCCACTTTGTTATAACAGTGCTAGCAAAGGTTCTTAGACTTCATGGCTGACCTTCAGTATGCCCATGGCTTAGAGCATGGCTGGCTGTTTTTTGTGATGTCTCCAAAAGTTTCTTATTTTCCATTATATATGGAAAGCCACCTTTCATTCATTATTGCATTAATGTTAGCTGAGATTGAAGTTCCATCAGATAAAACTAGTTACTATAGAATTGAGTGCGGATTAAGATTGTTGTAGGTGAAAATATGCATTCTGTGACCAAATGGTGAATAATCTTCAAATTCCGACACAACGGTTTTTTTCAAAGCACCATCATTCAGGTAACCCAGAAATATTTGGGCAAAATTCATCTTCATGAAGGAGTTATGGACGAGGGAATATTCTAGCGAAAATTCGTTGAACATGAATAGTTTCGGTTCTGAACGATTTTGGTTTTGAACGGGTGAGCATTACAAGTGTGGTTTTATAGAAGTTATAATTACTTGAAAAGGATTTGGGATTAGATAGTTTAGACACTGTTGATCTTGTAATGGCTCTCGACAAAGAGTTTTCTTTTGAGATTCCAGATAATGAAGATGATAAAATTAACTCAGTGAATATTGCAATTGACTTTGTAGCTTCGCATCCTTAGCCTTATTAGTGATTAAACATGTTTTATGAAGAATCATTGGCATCGAAATCAACCAAAAAAAGGAATAAAAATATAAACAACTTGGGGTCGTTTTTATGATCTTTTGACTCAGTTTATACATTCATCAAATGTGCGGCATCAATTCGACCCATTCAAAATCGGATCCTCTTATTCTAGTCTTGAATCAGTTGATAATTCTAAGTTTGTATGTGTGTAACCAAGGGCCTGAATAATTGGGCAGTGTTGCTACTATTCGAGGGGAGCGATTGCAGTGGGATTGAGGGCATACAAAAGAAGGAACAAAAAATCCAGATCACACCAGCTCAGAACTAAATTGGAAATCAAATCTCCTTGTTTTGATTTTGTTTAGTTCATATTAAACAACTATCCTAAAACTGCATCCCACGTAACCATCAATCTATTTAATTAGAGTTGTAGCATTGCTGCTAAAAGGAGAAGCTGCGCACTAAGGAAATGGGAGAAATCAATTAGGGAGGAAGTTAATCCATAATTTAGACATCAGAGATGTAAGCAGTTAGTTCGTCAATTAGAGGGCGCAATTTCTCATATGTAAGGTTGAATTTCTCAAATTCAATTTGCTCAGATGTAGAACCGAGAGGAATTTCTCATATGTAGAGAGCAGAATTTCTCAAGTGTGAAGTCGAATTCTGAGAGATAGAACTAGTATCAAGTTGCAGAGAAATGTAATATAGATAGAGGAATTGTTGTGTGTAAACCAGAATTGGGTGCAGGGCTTATATAAATCGATTTCCAAAGGATGTTTTAAATACATGATTCCCTTCAACTTGCTATTGTGAATAGAAGCATCTGTGCCATGGTTAACTGCGCATTCCAATATTTGATGTTTTAAAAATATTTCCCCCACTGCAGTAATTCAGCTTACTCCAGGCGTGGGAGGGCCCACCACCTCTAGAGCTAAGATTGATCAATCAGCTTAAGATAATTAGATGTGTGAGTGATTTCATAGCATAGTTTTCTATTTCTGGTTTTGTGTGAATTTGTTGTAAACATGGTTCAATTTCAAGCATTTTAGTCATCTTTGCAACGTGCAAATTAATGGAATGAATAATTATTGTAAACTTGGACTCATTACATAATCTGAGTTTTGACATAGTGTTATACTCTATTCCTATTGTTAAAATCGAATGTAATGGGAGCATCCAACTTCTCAGTTTAAATATGGAATTAGAACAAATTGTAGATGCTTTGAATTTGAATATGTTAACATTGCCCATTTAAAATATTAAATCACAGTTTGCAATATCTAATTTCTTTGAATGTTTGTAGGATTTAAATGTGCATTTGATTTGTTTAGGCATGATTTCGCTCAATAATTAGATCTCTTTTAATTAGAATTTTTTTTGTTTTACGTCTCTTTTTAAGTATATTATTTATTGTTTTTATTCTTTATTGTTTTAATACCACAAGCATGGACTTGCTACCAACAGGCGTCAATAGCCTCGACAGGGATGTTTTTTTAACCCCGCGAAATTCTCGTGTCCCAACCATTAGATATAGATTCAGAGTCGTTCGAACATAATTTATATTTGGTTTGAAATTAATTGAAGGCCATAGTCTCGGCTTGGTAACCAGCTAACGATAGTTCCATTCATAAGAACTAACAAGAAATAACAAGTCGACTCGTGATGTCTTCCATATTTTCAATTGAAATCCATTATCCTGGCTTGGTAACTAGTAGCGATAATTTCGTTCTTGTTAGGGCTCATGACCATGGTAGGTCGGCTCATAATGAGACATCCTATCCATTAATTAATCAGTTTTATAAAAAATCTGATTAGAATCAACCTTAAATAGGTTACTTAATAGTTGGGGAGGCGATTTTTCTCCTTAAGAGCACGAGATGGCATGAAAAGTTTTTAATTACTAATATTTATTTATTGTTCCTTCTACCCTAAAGACTAATTTTAAATAAAACATCTTAGATAATGACTAAAAATCTCTCAAATTGATCATGCTAGGGTTCTTGTGAAAACTTGTAGTTTTGTAGATGTGGTCCATCATAGGAGGATTCTCATCAGTACCTTCAAATATGAACTTAAAAAGTTTCTTGGATGATATCTATTGGTCAATAATCAAAGTCACTTGATAAAACATGAGGCATTGAGAGTGAATTTCTTCTGACAAGTCTACCCACAAGAGTGATAATAATAGAAATTTCAAAAGTTGTACTTTAGGGAATCACAATTTGAAGAGTTTTGTTATACAATTTTATTTCATATGGCATATTTATTCATTACCCTACCCTATTTTAAATAGAGGAAGATCAGTTTTAAGTGTAGGTGTATTTCCAATGTTGCCATGTACGTAACATAATGCTAAATATACTCACACTTAGTTTCAAATAATAAACCTCGATACATACCAAAGTGTGAGAAACCAACTTATTTACTTGATATGGTACCAAGAGTTTCCAGTTAATTAGGGAATGGGGTGTGCTAACAATTTTTTAGAACCAGGCTTCAATAGGACCCATATATTCAAGATTCTCAAACTTGTACAAGTCTTCCACTGCTTGATGTTTTCTCTCTTCATATTAACAAGGATGGTCAAGGGAAATTCTAGGGTTTTCTTCTTGGTGAGCTTCAACAATGGTTTTTTAACAAGTCCCAATTATAGTTTTCTCCTCTAATGGTTTATAGATTAAAGTTTTTTCCTGAGGTAAATGTTGTGTGGTAATAGGGGAAGTTTCTGAATTCATTCTTCTCCCCTCTCTAAAAGATATGGAATTACATTTAGTAGGGGATTGAGTAGAAAAAATAGGTGTTTTAAATTGATGTGAAAATTTATAATCAGAATTAGGAATTGGTTGCACAAATTATTGGGCCCATAGAGAAGGATAACATGGTGGTTAATTGGACACGAATCGTATTTTTTGTGGCATAGGTAATGGAGTTTTCATGGGGAGTTTCCCTAGAGAGGAGGCTACAAACCATCCTTGAGGTTGTGGGAATATATGGCTTGAGGGAGAGGTCTGATGTGGCCATAAGGTGGGGTATTAAATTAGAAGAGGATTATAAGTATTCCATGAAATGATAGGGTTATAGATCTTTTGAGGAACCTGTTGAGGACAATAAATATTATTCCCAGTATTAAATGATGGCAAGTTTTGAGTTATACCTGGTTGTCGATTTATTTCCTTGATTCTTGAAATACTTGTTTCAACCCTAGAAGTGATCGGAAATTTATTGAATGTTCCTCCTTGTTTTGCTTCTGTTTTTCCTGAAAATCATCCAATTGTAAATTTAGAGAAGCTTTTGTAACTCCTATTTTTGTAGCAGATTCCAAAAATTGAGAAGAAAGTTTTGGAGAATTCTTACCGATCTTGGAGATTCCTCTTGAATTCCTAATGCATAATTCACAAACATCATCATATGGTAAGTGAAGAACATCACCTTCTCCTATCAGATTTAAAGGTTCTAAAAATAATCTTTAATTCCTTTGAGTAGGAGTGTTTTCAAGGTCTCTTTTTCCAAATTATGTTTATGTTTTGATTTTTGAAGGTTGTATTGAAATCGCTCAACATAGTCCTCCAAACTTTCATTTTCCCCTTGTGTTATCGAAAAAATATCTTCATCATCTTGGCAATAGTATTGGTATATATTCAAGAATACATTCTTCATTTCTTCCCATGTTTGAATGCAGCTCCCTCCAAGTCTCATGAACCATTGGAGAGCTGTTGCTTTTAGAGTAAGAGGAAACATTTGAAACCTTTTAGAATTAGTAAAATAACCATATCCTCTAAAAATTACTTCAAATTCAAAAGAAAATGTATTTGGATCTTCATTTTCCAAACCATGGAATTCGGTAGTGTAGATGGGGGAAAACTATGCATTTGTGCCACTCCTGGATCTTTGATAGGGAATTCAAGAATAAAAAATAACAATGTTTGTCATTTCTTACCAAATGAAAAGAGGTTTTCCATGTACTACTTCGAGACTCCTTGGAATTTTCTTTCCAATTTATCAGTGAAATAGGTGCATTGGATCATTGATATTAGACTCAAAACTCCTCATTGAAAAATGCCTTGAAATGCCATTTCTTTGTTTTCAACAAGATAGTTGTATATCTTGTTAGCACGTGGTTGAATATATTGGGGGTATTATCACTCTATAATTTAGAATATTGGAAAGAATGAAATATATAGCACAACATCAAGCCACTTTGGAGTCCAGGACCTAGCGTCTCTAGACTCAAAGAGGGCTCTCTCTGTTTTATGATTTATGATTTACCTTGAGGGTTATAGTTGAAGATGTTAGGCTAATTATAGAAATAAGATTATTTGTTTGATTGATTGTGTGGTTGGACATATAGGGCTGCAGAGGCTATTCCATTGGGCGATAGAGTCAAAGGCTAGAAAGGCACATCAAAATCAAGAGAAAATCACAAGGCAAGCTAACTGTGTGAAATGGATCTTAAGAGCTGTATGAATTAGGAGGTGGAAGAAAAGTAAGTTTCAGTAGTGACTAAAGAGAAATTAAGAATTTTTTAATTAGACTTCAGTAGAAAACATTCAGATCGTAAATGTAGATAGAATTAAGGTGTTTTGATAGTGAATCTTAATCTAAAATTTCTAATTTACAATTAGATGAGCAGATACACAACAGAGAAAACAATGAAAACATTTAAACAAAGAAGGAACATGTCACCATTTTAACACAACTCGAGAGTCCTTTAACTGGTCTTTCATTATTGATGTCCAGCTTCAAAAATTACAATGCTCCAATAGTAGTTCTTACAATACACGTGCTAAATATCCAACCCCTGCTAATGAGAATTATAGCAGTATTTAACTAACAACTAAGTCGTTTTTCCTTCATCTACTTTGGAAACCTTTATTTATTACAAACAAAGTGAAATTAGACAGGTGTGGCCATGCAAGGCCAAAATAAATAAAATATCTAACAAACACCACTTGTGGAATTTATTATGGTAACTCTTCAAGAATGAAAAACTTAGACGGATCTTCGTGAATCAACAAAGTGGCTTGGAGGTAGCTATGATGGTTTCGAAGAGGTAACCAATGGAGGCTCTGACATCTGGCTCTGTTCTATAGAAAACTGACATTTAGTAATTAATCTGGTGCAGTTATAGCCACTTCTCATTAATTGGTGTCGGTGTTGGTGCATCCTGTTGCCCCTTTAGTCTCTGTTGTTCAATCTCTGCATAAATTCCCAACTCGACTTTACTGTATTCTTATTTATGATGTTCAACCTCGCCCTACCTTTTACAACCCTTATTGGGTTTGGCCCGAGTATTTATATCATGCGTAGCTTATTTCCTCATAAAAGGGCACACAAATCTTACATGCCCAGTTGTGGAGGGATGGTGGTTGGTAGACATGGAGCAGCAGCAGTGGTAGTGGTCAAATGAATATGGAGGTAATTTGGAGGCGAGCGAAAAAAAATTTTCGGAGGGGGTCTTAGGTGGTAATCAGTAATATATAAGGGGGGTGCGAAATGATGAGGGGAAGACACGTGGAGGAGTGGGTGGTATTGGATACCACCCATTTCAGACCGCCCCCGCATGGTTAAATATCGGAAGCTGAAGGGGGGTGTGAAATGCACCAGGACCGTTGGATGAGGAGGGGCTGCTTTGAGATGGAGGAAAGATGAAGGGTGATGAGGAGAAGGTAATGACATGGTGGTAAAGTGGGACCAGACTCAACCCTTTTTGTATTTTTGCTACCCGAGCCCTTTAGTCCATTTTCAACCCTTTTTTGAAGCCAAACAGCATAGAAAACCATTTACCTAGACTTGAAATCCTTTAGGCCTTTGCTCTAAAATACATTGCATTCACGCCAACATCGCACTTCGCACGACACAGGAATTTAACATTTACCTTTTACACTTTAATCTTTAAAACTTGCGACACACGATTTGCGATCAGACCCCACCGCATCGCATATCATACTTCGACATTCTTGACATTTATCTTTGTGACTAATTTGTAAAACTTGTGATGTGCAATTTGTGATCAGGTTTCATCGCAAGTTAAATATTTTAACTTGCAGGGATTAACTTTTAAATTTTTTGAAATGCGGGGAAGAGGGACCCACTGGAAAATGCAGTAGAGTTTTCATGAATCGGCGGAAGGTTTAAAGTGGTAATTATTATGGAATTTATATGATATTCATATGTAATTGAAATGGCTTTTGAAGTGGGAGAGGAGCTGTGGAGGTGGGGCCGACTTTATTGCATCGAAAAACTAAATGGATAGACTTGCAAGCGTGCACAATGGTAAGTCAAATGCGATGCGATATCGCAATCGTAAATTGGTGAGTGCAACATTTAGATTTTAGTTTCCATGCGAAATATGTAAAGTTAGCGAAATGTGATAAGGGCCCACTTTTTATCTCGATTGGGAATGAAAAAGAAATGAAATGGTAAAGGGGGAAGAGTAATGCGAAAATGTTGGAAAAAGGTAAGGTTTCAATTTATTTCAAAGGAAAATGGGATGAAAAAAGGAAGCATGGTGGGGAATGGGTGGAAGAGTTTATAAAATAAAGTCCTAAACTTTATAATAAGTGAGTTTATAAAGTAATATGCCCCTAATAGTTATATATATGTGTGTTTTGGGGGTTTGAATGGGATTCAGAGCATGGGAGAATATGGAGGAAATAAGGGGGGCAAAGAGGGTGAATGAAATGAAATGGAATGAGGGTAGAAATGAAGTTTTATCCCCATCACACCTTGTCAGCAGCACTTACTTCCTTCTATTGGGCAGAGAGGTAGATTGATTCCTTTGAATATCTTTACAGTAAAGGGTTCCCTTTCTTTCTCTGAAATTAAATGATAGCCATTGAATATTATTTTCAGTAATGACAAATATAATCAATAATCAATCACCTTGCGATACTGTGAAATACAGGAGTCTAACAGTGGCTCCAATTGGGGATGGAAACTTCTTTAGGAGGTATCAATAACACCGTATACTAGTGGCCTGATCCATTTGGTTGATCCCAACCTTGCAGCCTGATCTGCTGCAACTTCTGTGGCTGCAACTTTCGAGTTGATGTCGATGCTTTCCACAAACTGAGGTCTGAAACACATTTGATCCCGAGACTGAAAAAGTAACTTGAAATTGAAAACTGTAGACATGCTCATAGTGTTAAGATCTCATTTTCACACCTACTTACCCAACCTATGATTCTTATCATTTTTCTTCCTTTTGGGGTGCATTTAGACTTGAAAACCCTGAAATCATTTTTATTTTGGATTTCTAACCTATTACGTATCCCTTATTTCTCCTATTGGTTCAGATTAGGCTGTTGAAACAATGTCATTTTCTACCTACCTACTGATAAGCCAAGATTAAATGGTTTGGAAAATCTTCATTTTATAACCTATCAGCAAAAAATTCAAAATTGTACAATCATGCTTACGTTGTATGAATGCACAAAATGTTTTTCAATAGTAGTGGCACTTTAATTTGCAACACTTTCAGAAAAAATTATATACATCCTTGCTTATCAGACCAGGCTTATGGCCTTCACTCCAGGCTTCAACCTAGTCCAATGGATTACTGAAAATTGTAAGGATATGGTAATTACAATGATGAAGTCTTATTTGTTTTAGCAAAGATAATGTTTTAGCATCCTGCCATTGATAGGACCTCTAAACAACTTTGTTCCATCCATTTCTTGCAAGAAAAATGCATTGTCGCCTCTGAAAGAATAGATAGTGTATGGCCCTTTCCATAATTTTTCAAATTTTCCATGCTTACCTTTATCTTCTCACTTGGAGTCCCATTTCAACACTTTATCTCCTATTTTGAAATCATTGGCTTTTGTCCTCTTGTAAACAATCTTCTTCATATTTTCTTATTAACATGGGTTATATTGTATACCTCTTCTCTAGACTGCTGCAGCTGAATGGTCTAGCTTATTCTTCTTTGCACATCATTTTCCTCAGCCTGTGCTTCTTGAATGAGCTTAATGGCTGGCACTCCTAAGGATGTTGGGAAAATTGCATCCATTCCATAAACTAACTGGTATGGTGACATGCCAATGGATTTCCTGGTGGTTAATCTATCAGCCCACAATGCATGTATCAGCTTGTTATGCCAAGATTTCTTATTATCCTCCAATTTTTTTTTGATGATATTTACTAGGCTCTTGTTGAAGGAATCAGCTAATCCATTACCTTGAGGGTAGTAAGCCGTTGAATTGTTGATCAGCGGTTGTCATTGATGTCAACACAAGCAGCACCAGGGGCTACCCCAATATTTCATGGGAATTTTGACCTACCAAATTAATATATTCTGGGTCAATATTGATTTTTATGGTTTCTACTTGTCGAGATGTTTCCGTTGATATATGGCACGCCATGTAATTCTTCACGGTTTGAGAGATATTCATGTTTGAAGTTTGTACCCCTAGTTGGTGGGCTAAAACCCCATGGGGTTGTGGCATGGGTCATTGAAAAGTCATAATTAATATTTCTTAAGCTCCTAAAATCCCTCCCACGTTCACTTGTTGAAGCCCCTCTCAACCTAAGCATTTATATAAATTGTGATCCTCGTATCCTCCTCATGCAAGGGATTTCACCATCTGAAACAGGTCATCATAAAATTTTTGCTCTAAATTTGTTTCTACGAAGATTCAGAAGCTGAAATATTTATGAGTGGAATCCAAAATCCCGAGGAAGCTCCTGTAGAAATTTCAGATCAAGGTGCGCAATATTTTCGGAGATATGATCTGTGGAAGTCAGTGTTTTGCAGGCTCCTGAAATTCATCTCAAAGGTGACCTTGGGAAAAATGTCATAAATCTCTTCATGAGTATCTGGTTGGAATTATGTAAAAAGTGGCAGATAGTGCACAGACTATATTTTTTTCTCTATAAATTTTAGAGCTAAATAAAGAAACAGTGACACGTGGCACATCGTACAAGTTCGCTCTACTGAAACAGTCCATAATTAGGGCATTGTGAGAGATTGGGCATAAATCTCTCTTGAAGAATCCAAATTGGGTCAGACCTGTGGCATTGGAAAGATGATTTAGAGGACTACTACAGGACCAAAAATTAGATTTTTGGGATCTGAAATAACAAAGATACACCAGATTCAATATCGAGATCCTAGAAGGCAAGAAAAAGCTAGATCATGTGTTGTCAAGGGCTGCAAAGGACTAGAATTTCTAGGACAGCAAAGAAAAGCAAGCTGTAGTAGAGGGTAGCATGAAAAGAGAAGCAACCAAGGTGTAGAACAGAAGCAAGAAGTTCATCACATGAAGTCTTCAAGTGGGCAACACTGCACACAGTCACTGTAAAGGTATCATTGTACTAAGTCATTGTAAATACATTATTGTAAAAATTGTTCTAGTGTTTATCTGCCAGGAGTTGAAGAGGCAGTGTTGGGAGGTCTAGGATCATCATTAGGTGGTTGTTTCACAGTTGGGGTTATGGTATATTGTGTCTTCTTCTTCTACATCATTCTATATCATTGTAAAGTGGACCTTTTTCCCTTGTATGGAGTCCATTTTTATTTTATTCGTCTATAGGGTGGTAGGGTGGTGCTAGGTGAGTTGTAGCTCATTGGGTGTTGGGGCATATATTTAGTTGAATATTGAAGAATCTCGGGCATTGGAGAATCCATCCAGTGGGAGTTGGAGAAGAATGCTTTTCTAGCTCATTGAGTGGGTTTGCACCTTAAAAACTGTGTTCATTTGTGTTACTTTTTTTTGCTGCTATCATTATACAAACACTGATAATAATTGAATATTAACTAATGCTCTAATTGAAAGGAATACTGATTCACCCCCCCTCTTAGTATTTCCAACAATTGGTATAAGATCCTGGTTCCTTCAATAGCATTTTAACAACTGGAAGGAGGTCATGGAGAATACCAAGAATGGTGTACCTCTATTCAATGAAAATAATTATGCACTATAGAAAGGAAGAATGGATGTGTATCTCTTGGCGCAAGGTTACGAAGTATGGGACACTGTTCAAAATGGATTTACATCAACCATAGATGAACAAGGTAAGAAGAATTTAGTAAATGATGCAAAATAAAAGAATATTATTATCAGTGGACTTATCGAATCTGCTTATCATAAGGTGTTGGGTTGTAAAACCACCAAAAAATGTATGGGACAAGCTTGAGAATATATATGCAGGTGACTCAAATGTCAAAGAAGCAAAAATTCAAATCTATAGAGAAACATTTGAGCAACTCAGAATGAAAGAAGATTGCAACATTGCTGCATACTTCCAATACGTTGATGAAATAACCAATACTCTAGAAAGATTGGGAGAGCCAGTTGACGAGAAGACTATTATACGAAATATTCTTAGAACATTACCAGAGAGATTCAACCCAAAGACATCGGTCTTAAAATACAATGCAAATCTGGACAAAATCAACAAAGAAGAATTACATGGAGTTTTCATAGCATATGAAATGAGACTTGATGAAGAAGAGGGTACTTTGCATCTAGAAACTGCGTTCGTTGCATATAAGAAAACCAATAAGGAAAAACAACCTTCAATTGAAAAGACATGCACCTACAAGTGTGAAGAAAAGGGAGATGATGAAGAAGGTCTTTCAGATGAAGAATATTCTTAATTTAGGAGAAAACTAAAAATTGGTAAGGGAAAATTCAAAGGTAAACTTCCATTCATATGTTTTGGCTATGGTGAGGTTGAGCTTTTCGCATCAAAATGTCTGGACATAAGTGACGACAACTCAAAAGGAAAGAAATGCTTTTATAAATTCAACAAGCAAGGATCCAAAAGGAACTTTCTCTCTAAAGAAGATAGCTCATCATCCAGTGAAGACAGTGACAACAAATAATAAGCCAACGAGAGAGTATTGTTTATGGCCAAGCACAATAAACAAGAGGTATCAAACAATGAAGAAGAAGGATTGAACATAGAAGAATTTTGTAAGGAAGCAATCAAACTTATAAAAGAGCTCAAGGCAGAGAAGAGTTCAAATACTCTTGAAGAGCAAGTTCAAGGTCTCAAAATTGAAGTTGAAGAACATAAATGCATTGAAGAGTCACTTCAAAAGAAGTTGGAAGAAAGCAACCAAGAAAAGGAAGAATTATAAGCCAAGGTAGTCTCGCTACGTAAGGAAGTGAAGAAAGGAAAAACTATCCAAAACTATGCCAACAACTCAAGGGCATTAGAAAAACTCATCAACAATCAATGATCTCACAATGACATAACTGGCATCGGTTACAAAGAAGAAGAAGTAGGACCTTCTACAACAAAATAAAAAGAATCTATGAGATCTGAGATGCATGTAGACTTCATTAGAAAAGATTCGCAAGAACAACCTTGGAAGACAATTCCTCGACGAAGATTTCCATCCAGGTACTAACATATTTTTTATGGATACTATTATTCATGTGGAAACTTTGGTCATAAAGTTGTAGAATGTAACACGTACCCTAGGAACGAATACAATTCTAGGAGATTTGTCAAAAATGAACCTCCCAGGGCTCAGCGAAACATCAATCGATTTGAACATTTACGAAATAATATTGAATGGTACAAATTTCAAAACTTTGGATACATAGCCAGAGATTGCAGACTTGAAAATCCTCCATAAGAATCTTCAAAGCCACAGAATGAACAAACATGGAAGAAGAAGAAGAAGACTGATAATTATGCTCTCGCTATCAAGGCTCAAAACAACAAAGACGTGTGGTATGTTGATAGCGGTTTCTCAAAGCATATGACTGGAGATAGACATAAATTTGTATCTCTGAAAGAGAAGAAGGATGGAATCGTGTCCTTTGGAAATGATGGATCTTCAAATGTTATAGGATCAGGTACTTTCACTCTCGGAAGAAAAGATGCTCTAGCCAAGAATGTTCTATTGGTTGAAAACATGAATCACAATCTACTCAGTGTTGGACAAATGTGTGATCAAGGAAACACAATACTATTCAACTCCACAAAATGTGAAATCAGGAAAGGCAGGTATGGTGAAATTGTGGCTACAGCAAGTCAAGCTCCAAACGACATATATGTTCTGGATGAAGCAACTAAAGCATGTCTAATAGATAAAGAGGATGATCTAATATTTGGTAGCAATGATGATCAACTAAGTAATAATTTTTCTTCAAAGATGCAAAGTGATTTCGAGATGTCTTTACTTGGTGAGCTGACATACTTCTTAGGGCTTCAAATATCTCAGCAAGAGAAAGGAATATTTATATGTCAAGCCAAGTACATCAAGGAAATTCTCCAGAAATTTAAAATGGAAGATTGCAAACCCATCCTTACTCCAATGGTAACAGGTTGCAAATTGAGCATAGATGACTCATCTAAGGATGTGGATCAAAGGTTGTATAGATATATGATTGGTAGTCTTCTATATGTAACAGTCTCCCGGCTAGATTTTATGAAAGAATTTGGACAAGTAGCAAGATTCCAAGTAGCACCAAAATAATCACATATTATTGCCATCAAAAGAATTCTTCGATATCTAAAGGGAACAATAGAATATGTGTTGTGGTATCCCAGGGGTAACAATCTCATTATTCATTCCTTTACAAATGGAGATTGGGAGGGAAGTGTTGATGATCGTGAGAGTACTCGTGAAACTATGGATTCTCCCAAGTTCTCATTATATTTTCCTTATTCAGAATGTAAAGGGGGAGTGGAAGTGTGTATAGGTCTACAGGATAGTTGTGTGTCAGTGGGATTTACCCTTTGCCATTGATGTCAAATTGTATGAAGAGGTGACATGATCACAGGGGGAGTACTTATGTTGCCATCAATGCCAAAGGGGGAGATTGTTGATCAACGGTTGTCACTGATGTCAACCCAAGCAACACCAGGGGCTAACCCAATATTGCATGGGAATTTTTACCTACCAAATTAATATATTCTGGGTCAAGAATTCTTTTTATGGTTTCTAATTGTCAAGATGTTTCCGTTGATATGTGGCACGCCATGTAATTCTTCACGGTTTGAGAGATATTCATGTTTGAAGTTTGTACTCCCAGTTAGTCGGCTAAAACCCCATGGGGTTGTGGTATGGGAAATTGAAAAGTAATAATTAATATTTTTAAGCTCCTAAAATTCCTCCCACATTCACTTGTTGAAACCCCTCTCAACCTAAGCATTTATATAAATTGTGATCCTCATATCCTCCTCATGCAGGGGATTTCGCCATTTGAAACGGGTCATCATGTAATTTTCACTCTAACTTTGTTTCTACGAAGGTTCACAAGAAATTTTTTTTATGAGGTGAAGCCAAAATACTGAGGAAGCTCCTGTAGAAATTTCAGATCAAGGTGTGCAATATTTTCGGAGATATGATCTGTGGAAGTCAATGTTTTTGCAGGCTCCTGAAATTTATCTCAAAGAAGTGACCTTGGAAAAAACATCATAACTCTCTCTCTAAGTATCCGATTGAAATTCTGTAAAAAGTGGCAGATATTGCACGTAATTCAGTTTTGGCTCTATAAATTTCAGAGCCAAATAAAGAAACAGTGACACATGGCATGTCGTACAAGTTTTCTCTACTGAAACAATCCATAATTAGGGTATTGTGAGAGATTGGGCATAACTCTCTCTTGAAGAATCCAAATTGGGTCAGACCTATGGCATTGGAAATAAATATCAGAGGACTACTACAGGACTGGAAATCAAATATTGTGGATCTGAAATAACAGAGATACACCTCATTAAACATCGAGCTCCTAGAAGGCAAGAAAAAACTAGATCATGTATTGTCAAGGGCTACAAAGGACCAGAATTTATAGGGCAGCAAAGCAAAGCAAGGTGCAGCATAGGGTAGCATGAAAAGAGCAGCAACCAAGGTGTAGAACAGCAGCAATAATTTCATCACATGAAGTCTTCAAGTGGGCAGCACTCCATACAGTCACTGTAAAGGTATCATTGTACTAAGTCATTGTAAATACATTATTGTAAAATTTGTTCTAGTGTCTATCTACCAATAGTTGAAGAGGCAATGTTGGGAGGTCTAGGATCATCATTAGGTGTTTGTTTCATAGTTGGGATTATGGTCTACTGCGTCTTATTCTTATACATCATTCTATATCATTGTAAAGTGGACCATTTTCCCTGGTACGAGAGTCCATTCTTCTTTTATTCTTCTATAGAGTGGTAGGGTGGTGCTAGGGTGAGTTGTATCTCATTAGGTGTTGGGGCATCTGTTCAGTTGACTACTGAAGAATCTCGGGCATTGGAGCATCCATCTAGTGGGAGTTGGAGAAGAATTTTTTTCTAGATTCTAGGAAGTTGGAGCTTTATTTTCAATTGGATTTGAATATTAAAGAATTATTAGAAAAGAATTAGGTGGTTTTTGCCCTCGAGTGGGTTTCCACCTCAAAAAATGTGTGCATTTGTGTTCCTTTTTTTTGCTGCTATCATTGTACAAACACTGATAATAATTGAAGATTTACTAATGCTCTAATTGAAAGGAATATTGATTCACCCCCCCTCTCGGTATTTCCAACATGAATTCCCCAAAGGAATGTGATACCTGTAGCAAAAATCTATCATCTTCTTGGACTTGAAAGCAATAGCATTATCTGTAATTATTTTCCTAGGAAAACCAAATTTGGACAGGATGTTGGTTTCAAGGAATTTGATAATCAGTGAGTGAGTAGCATTTATGGAAGGGATGACCTCTATCCATTTGGTAAAATAGTCTATGGCAGTGAGGATCCATTTATGATGGCCAGAGGAGAGAGGGTGGATTTATCCAATGAAGTCTAAACCCCATTTTTGGAAAGGAGCTTCAATAGAGATAGGTTGTAAAGGCAGATGCACCAATTTTTTTTTTCCCTCAAATATTTTGCATTTATGATAGGTGGCTACCATTTTGTGGGTGTCTGGGAAAAGGGTAGGCTAATAGAAACCAGATCTAAGGATCTTATTAGCAGTGGTTTTTCAGTAGAGATGAACTCCACAATCCCCTTCATGGAATTATTTTGTAACTCTATCTGCATCTTCTTGAAGCAAACATTTAAGCAATACGCCCCCATAATATTTTCAATACAAAAAATTTTCTAGTATGCAGAATTTTACAACCATTAATTTCAAGAATCTAGCCTTTGTTTTGGAAAAACCAAGAGGAGCATTTAAATAGAACATAACATACAGTATATCTACGTACCAGGGATAATTTAGGTATGGTTTTTTGATAGGTGGAATTTCCAACTCCTCCTGTTCACCCAGTTGAATCATGTTAATATCCAGTGCTTGAAAATTTGTTTCAGCCATCAACTTCGCTAATCCTTGTCCCTTGATTAGTTTGGTGGGCATGATATATAAATCATTCTCCAAGATGACAACAATCCACTTGCCTCTTTTTCCATCGAGATCCTGTGTTAGGATGTATTTGAAAACTGTATTGGGCACAAATGCAATGATGTGTGAATGCAGAATATAAACTCTAAAATCCTTCAGTGCTTTGATCAAGGAAAAAGCCTGCTTCTCCATGATATTGTACTTCAACGGTGCATCTCCTAAATCTTGACTGAAAAATGCTATGGGCTACTCTTATCCATCCTTATTTTTTTGCAGCAACATAGCAGCCACCGTGTGCACTGATGCAAATGAGAAAATGATGAAATCCTTGGTGAAACTAGGGTTGACGAGAATCAGTGTTGTAGTCAGTGCTTGCTTTACCAGGTCAAAGGTCTGCTTAGCCTCTCTAGTCCACTTGACTCCTGAATCTTTCTTGAGCATGTCAGTGATGTTCCTCAGGAGTTCTGCAAGGTTTGGTATAAATTTCCTCAAAAAAATTATCTTTCCAATGAAGTATTGCAGCTCTTTGATGTTTCTGGGATGACTGATTTGTAGAATGACCTCAATCCTCTTGGGGTCAATCTTGATCCCTTCTTCAGATATGATGTGGCCTAGAAGCTTTCCTTCTTCAAGACCAAATAATGATTTCTTAGGATTCAAAGACAGGCCAAACTTTCTGTGTTTCTCAAAAAATCTTCTCAAATTGGCCAGATGCTCTTCATCAATCTTCGAATGTACTATAAGATCATCTATATATATCACGATGAAGAGAAAAATTTCTTGTTATAAAGCAATATCCATTTCTCTTTGAAAAGTGGCACCAAATTTTATTAATCCAAAGGGAATTTTTACATACATGAAGGTTCCCCATGGGGTGGTAAAATCCGTTTTAAGTTGATCATCTAGGTGTATCAACACTTTTTTTGTACCCTAAAAAACCATCTAGCAAAGAGATTCTTTTGGAGCTCACTACCTTTTGTAATATGTGGTCCATCTTTGGTAAAGGGTAGTTGTCCTTGAGAGATGCCTTGTTCAGATTTCTAAAATCAATGCAAAGCCTGATCTCGCCTGTCTGATTTCCTACAGGTACAAGATTGGAAACCCATTTGGAATCTCTGATTGGGACTATTATCTTTGCATCATACATCTTCTTGATATCCTTCTCCACCAGAGGTGTTTGGATAGGATTTATCTGGCGCAGTTTCTGTTTGAAAGGCTTCTGATTCTCCTTGAGTGGAATTTTATGCTGGATAATATCCATATCATAGGCTTTCAGGTTTTCATAACTCCAGGGAAATACATCAATAAATTATTTGAATAGAGAGATGTATTTCTATTTAATGGCTGCAGGCAGTTTTCTTGACAACTTTACCACCTTGGGCTCATGCTCACTTCCGAGATTGCATTCTTCAATATTTTTTTTTATAGATTCCATTTTTGGTTTCTTAGCCACATCATTTAAATAAAATATCCCCTCAAGAGGGAACATCCTCTTGGCAAGGTGTTGTCTCTGGATCTTCATGCACCTCTATGCTATGCTTATCTTCACTCGCTAATAAATTAACATCGGAATGGTGAGGGGGATCATCCCTACACATTCTCTCTCTAGTGGAAAAATCTTCTTCACTGTATCAGTCCAAATCAGAATCTTCAAACTCACCCTTAGATTGGAGGAAATTCTCAATATATTTGTCATCTTCAAACACTTGCCAATATCTCATATTTTCAGGGACGGCTAGGTAGTTTTTTACCTGCAATGTATACTATTTTTTGGGGTGAGGCAATTGACAAGTGATGGCTGAAAATGCTAACCCATTCGCTAGGACATTCTGATTCCTTGGAACTGTAACAAGGTCATATTATTCAAATGTTTTCAGTATTTAAAAGGCAGCATTAATGTATGCTCTCAATCTAGGATTCTTGGCTAAATATTTTCCCATGATTTGTTTAATGACCAGCTCAGAATCCCCATGGAAAAATATTCTCTTGGCTCCTAGTTTCTTGAGCAATTGTAAACCTGAAAGGAGTGCCTCATACTCTCCTATATTGTTGGTACACTAAAATTTTAGCTTGTAAGAGTGCCCTTTTGCGTAGTTATTATCAATATTGCATATCCACGCACCTACTCCGGAGCTAACTTTGCCATATGAACCATCAAAAATCATGTTCCAAAGGGGTACATTTTCATACTTGTGTTGCACAATTTCCATTTGGACTACTGTTCTCTCTTATGCTCTTCTTCTTCTTCAGTTACTTGTTCATCAATATTTACATAATTATAAAGAATAAATGAATCAAGGTCAGAGTGGAAATAGTACAAGGGGTAATTGTGAGGCTTCTCAAGACTGCTCACCATGTATTTCATTAGGGTCTCCCTATACAACCTCCTTTGCTGGCCAAAAGATGGTATGGTAGCATAAGTCATATCCATTGGAGAGTTCCTGAAAGCTTGGCCCCTCATGTGCGTGATAAAAGCATACCATATTTGGGAGGGATGTCAGCCACCACGATGTCCATCACTAAACTCTTGGCTGATATCTGGGCTAATGTAACACAAAGATCTTTGATGAGGCCCAGACATTTAACTTTGCTGGAGTCAAAAGAGTACAGGTCTTTGTAGGGTCTAGTTATTTCCAGGCCAAGTTTCTCCATGACGACCTTTGGCATGAGATTATGAGATGCACCTCAGTCTATCATGGCATTATGGAGAATTTTATCATGAATATTCAAACTGAGATAAAATGGGGGAAAAACTCCCTCTTGGAATTTTCCCTCTACTTCTGGTTCAAACAAAAGTTCAAGTTTGTCATCATTTAGATTGATAGTATCAGTGATTTCTCCTATGTTCAACGCTTTTAGGATGTGAGACCTATATACATCTTGGTTTACCAATTCAGTGAGAGGGAAAAAGATTTTTATTTTAACAATTTCATTCTCAATGTTGAATGGTGTCTGTGTCTTTGGTAGATTTGAATCACTCTTCTCAAGCACTATTTTTGCAGCCATTAAAAATTGTTGACTTGTATGAGGGATATCAATTGGAAAAAGTTTTCTAGGGCTGACTGTTGGTTTTCTAGCTCTGCTTTCTAGATCATTATTTCCGGTTATTTTAGTAATTTTCTTTGACTTATCCGCTTCTTTCTTGGGACTAACTTCAGGGGCCTTAGTAGCAGATTTTTCAAAATTATTTCTCTTAGGTATATAAGAATTTTTCTTGCTTCAGAGGTTATATTTTCTATGCACCTCTATGATGGCATTCTCTAATCCTTGTTTATAATCTTCAGACCCTTCAAATTATACTGCAGTCTGAGTCAAATAAAATACATCTTGTTCTTATTTGGTGAGGAAAAAAGTATCTTCATCATTAATTCCCATCAGATTAATTTGACTTTCCTCTGGCTCCTCAACCACCCCCTCATCCTCATCAGCATTTGTTGGTCAGATCCTCTTTGTTCTCTTTGTCTTATTTGCAGGGGGTTTCTTCTAAATTTTTGGTTTCTATGTTGAGGAGCTAGCTGCTTTTCCCTAGGGATAACTCTCTCATTCAAGTTGATTCTCTCCACCGTTCTCACTAGAATATCGATCTTCGTATCGGAAGTGGAAGCTACAGGCTCTTCCCTAATCATGACTATTTTCTCACTTCTGATTCCAGTCCTTTTTGCAATCAGATTTGCTTCCACACCTACAACACTCCTTTACATCTCCTCCAGTGTAGCTGGATCTTTTTCTCTCAGCCGATAAGCCATTTCTGGGTCGAAACCATATGAAAAATTCATTAGGGCTAAGCCTTGTGGGGGTTTCATGTGAGGAGGGAGGGCATTGTATATGCTTTTGAATCTAGTGCAGTAATCTTGGACACTCTCTCTAGTATTTCTCTTGATGTTTTCATATTCTGACAGGATTTGAAGAGGATTTTTCTAAACTTCCCATTTATTTATGAACAACTAGTGAAGGGAAGGGAGGTTATGAACTTAGGGGTTAAGCCTTTGAAACATTTTTTTACTTCTCCCCCTAAACTTTGAGCAAAAAATCTCATTTGGATAGTTTCATCCTCTATCTCTTGGTAGTCAAAATCATTATTCGTTTTGTCCACATGTTGTGGAGAATTTTTAGGACCAGTTCCATCAAAATGTGGGATTTTGGATTGATAATCCTGTGGCATAGGCACCATAGGTTGTGGTAGCACCAATGGAGCATACCGGTCTGTCATGATTGGTGGTGGGGGAACCGAAGGAGGGTTGATCAGAGGAGGGTTTACCAAGGGCGATGGGGGGTTAAATGGAGGAAGGTGGATTGTGGGTGTATGAGTGGAGGTTTGGGCACTCTGTGGGGAAAGGTTTGAGGGGAGGGTAAGAGATGAAGCTACACTTGAGTAATTGAATTGAGGATGAGAAAACTTGGAAACAACAGAAGGAGCTTCTACAGTCAGAGCTTATAATTATATAGACTGCTAAAGGTAAGCATCATCAATAGTTTAGGTAAGCTTTGTTACCAAACCCTGAAGGGAGTTAAAGTGTTGGAGAAGCTGAAGATCAGTTTGATTGGAGGTAGTGGCTTCCCCCAATGAAATTTGCTATAAGATGGTTGGATCAAAATCTGCTTGGTCTATCCAATTCTGAGATTTGGTTCTGAACAATCTTTGTTCAAAGTGTAGGTCAAACTGGATATCTTGTAAGGTTTCAAGGTTTTCAGGGAGGGAACTTGCTTTGTGAATAGGCCCACTAATAGTTGGATTTTCAGACTTGGGAGTTTTCTTAGGATTTTCTATGGATTTTCAACTATTGCAAGGGGATTTGGGTTAGGATGGGAACTGGTAAAGATTATTTTGGAAGCCAAAATTTAGACCCAAGGCACAAACATGTTGAATAATTTTTAAAAACCAATCTATAGTAATTACTTAAAACACACAGTATTTCGACTAAGGTTTCTGAGTTCGAATGAAATATTAAGCTTCTCAATAGTTCCCAAGTATGGTCGCCATTATGCTAGCACTCTATAATTTAGAATATTGACAAGACTAAAATATAAAGCACAACATCAAACCACTTTGGAGTCCTAGACCTAGCCTCCCTAGACTCAAAGAGGGCTCTCTCTGTTCTATGATTTATGATTTACATTGAGGGTTATAGTTGTATATGTTAGGCCAGTTATAGAAATAATATTGTTTGTTTGATTGATTTTATGGTTGGAAAGATAGGGCTGCAGAGGTTATTCCATTGGGCGATGGAGTCAAATGCTGGAAAGGCACATCAAAATCAAGAGCAAATCACAGGGCAAGCTAACTGTGTGAAATGGATCTTAAGAGCTGTATGAATTAGGAGGTAGAAGAAACAGTAAGGTTCAGTAGTGCCTAAAGAGAAATTGAGAATTCTTTAATCAGATTTCAGTAGAAAACATTCAAATTATAAATGAAAATAGAATTAAGGTGCTCCGACAACGAATCTTAATCTAAAATTTCCGATTTACAATTAGATGAGAAGATACAAAGCAGAGAAAAAAAAAGAAATATTTAAACAAAGAAGGAAAACGTCACCATTTTAACATAGCTGAAGAATCCTGTAACAGGCCTTTGATTATTTATGTCCAGCTTCAAAAATTACAATGCTCCAATAGTATTTCGTACAATACAAGTGCTAAAATATCCAACCCCTACTAATGAGAATTCTAGCAGTATTTAAGTAACAACTAAGTCGGTTTGCCCTCATCTACTCTGGCAACCTTTATTTATTACAAACGAACTAAAATTAGACAAGTGTGGCCATGCAAGGCCCAAATAAATAAAATATTAGATGAACACCGCCTGTGGAATTTATTATGGTAACCCTTCAAGAATGTAAAACTTAGACGACTCTTCGTGAATCAACAAAGTCACTTGGAGGCAGATGTGATGGTTTCTAAGAGGTAACCAATGGAGGATCTAACATCTAGCTCTATTCTTGAGAAAAATGGCATTTAGTAATTAATCTGGTGCAGTGCTGGCCACTTCTCATTGATTGGTGTCGATGTTGGTGCGTCCTGCTGCCCCTTTAGTCTCCATTGTTCAATCTCTGCATAAATTCCTGACTCGACTTTACTGTCTTCTTCTTTATGACGTTCAGCCTCACCCTAACTTTTACCACCCTTTTCAGGTTTGGCCCAAGTATTTCTGCCATGCATAGCCTCTTTCCTCATAAAAGGGCGCACATATCTTATATGCTTGGTTGTGGAGGATGGCAGTTCATGGACGTGGCGCAACAATGGCGGTAGTGGTTAAATGAATATGGAGGAAGTTTGGAGGAGAGCGAAAAAATATTTTCGGAGGGGGTCTTAGGTGGTAAGTGGTAATATAGAAGGGGGGTGCAAAATGACGAGGGGAAGACATGTGGAGGAGTGGGTGTTATTGGATACCGCCCATTTCGAACCCCCCCTATTGTTAAATCTTGGAAGCTGAAAGGGGGTACGAAATGCACCAGGACCACCGGATTAGGAGGGGTTTCTCTGATATGGAGGAAAGAGGGAGGGCAATGATGAGAAGGTAATGGCATGGCGGTAAAGTGGGGCCTGACTCTACCCTTTTTGTCTTTTTTCTACCTGAGCCCTTTAGGCCATTTTCAACCCTTTTTTGAAGCCAAAGAACGTAAAAAACCATTTACCTGGACTTGAAATCCTTTAGGCCTTTGCTCTGAACTACATCGAATTCACACCAACATCGCACTTCGCATGGTGCAAGACTTTAACATTCACCCTTCACACTTTAATCTTTAAAACGTGCGACGCACGATTTGCGATCGGCCCTCACGCATCGCATATCACACTTCGGCATTCTTGAAATTTATATTTGTGATTAATTTGTAAAACTTGCGATGTGCAATCTATGATTGGGTTGCATCGCAAGTTAAATATTTTAACTTTCGGGGATTAGCTTTTAAATTTTGCGAAATGCGGGGAAGAGGGACCCACTGGAAAATGTGATGGAGTTTTCATGAATTGATGGAATTTTTAAAGCAGAAAGTATTATGGAATTTATATGATATTCATATGTAGTTGCAACGACTAATGAAGTGGGAGTGGAGCTGCGGAGGTGGGGCCGACTTTATCACATCACAAAAGTAAATGGATAGACTTGCAGGTGTGCAGAATGGTAAGTCAAATGCGATGCGATATCACAATCACAAATCGGCGAGCATAACATTTAGAGTTTAGTTTCCATGCCAAATATGTAAAGTTAGCGAAATGCGATGATAGCCCACTTTTGATCGTGATCGGGAATGAAAAATCAATGAAATGGTAAAGGGGGAATAGTAAAGTAGAAAGGTTGGAAAAAGGTAAGGTTTCAATGTATTTCAAAGGAAAATGGAATAAAAAAAGGAAGCATGGCGGGGAATAGGTGGCGGAGTTTATAAAATAAAGTCTGAAACTTTATAATCAGTGAGTTTATAAAGTAATAAGCCCCGAATGGTTATATATATGTGGGTTTTGTGGGTTTGAATGGGATTCAGAACATGAGAGAATATGGGGGAATTGAGGGGGGAAAAGAGGGTGAATGAAATGAAATGGAACAAGAGTAAAAATGAAGTTTGATCCCCATCACACCTTGTTAGCAACACTTCCTTCCTTTTATTGGGCGGAGAGGTATATTGATTCGTTTGAAGCTATTTACAGTCTGGAGTTCCCTTTCTTTCTCTAAAAATAAATGATAGCCGTAGAATTTTATTTTCAATAATGAAAAATCTAATCAATAATCAGTCACCTTGTGATACTGTGAAATACATGAGTCTAATGCGGGGGGGGGAGGGGTATTACAACACCCAATAAATGAAAAATCTTAAAATTAATGCAGGAAAGAAACAAATTCAAATAATCGATTATAAGGAAATAATTTTTTCAAAAAAAAAAATGTAAAGAGAAAACAAAAATGCAACAGGTTACCAAGGTCAATCCCCTAGTCACCTCCCCGGAAACGATGCCAAAAATTTGGGTGTAATAAAGAACCTAACATTTATTTGTCAATCCGGGAGATTGTAAACTTAGAGGAAGAACACTGGAAATGCTAGAGAAGGACTTCAACAACCCACAGTAGTTAATACAATGACACCACACCATTCTAGAAACTGGAAAAAAGAAATTACTTTGCAAAAATTCAAATAAAATGAACTTTTAAATCGTCATGAACAATCCTAATCAATAAAATATATATTTTATATTATATTAAGTGTGGTCATGAGACAGTGTGATAATTAAGTTATTCAGAATATCTGTCTTCTTCAAAGATATTCCTTCCTATACTAAACTATCGTTCCTGCACTACAATAGTGGTCTTGTATTGGAACGTTATTCCTGCACTGGAATGAAGTTTATCCACTGGAAGTGTGTTCTGTAACTGCATTGAAGATTTGTACCTTCATACAGGAGCTCTGAGTTTGTGTACCATAGCACTCTGTTCTTGTACCAGGATATTAGTTCCTGCACCATAATAGAGGTTCCTGTACCAGAAAACCAATATTCATGTACTTGGTTTCCAAATCACTTGCGAAAATTAAAGAGTGTGTTCAACTAAAGAAATAGATTTCAAAGAAAACAGAACTCGAAAGTAAACCCTCATAAGCGAAAATATTCTTCAACCACTCTTAGATTCATAAATAAGAAATGCTTTTAAAAGTCAAAGTAAATATTCATTAAACAACAAACTTCCTTCATGAAAATAAATAAATTATTTGATCCATGTGACTACAAAATTTCCTTGAGATGACTGTTTACCATATGAATTATATTCTCACTTGAATTTTTTTAACTCACAAGTTCGTTTAAATATTTAATATTAAGTTCAATTATTTCCATAGAAATATTAAGTTCAAGAAAAAACCTTCATATCGCGACAATGTTCATTTCCTCTTTATCAATGAAAATTAATACTTAACTAAACTGGAAATATTAAGAATTTTTATGTTCAGGAATAAACACTATTTGTAGGAAATAAATGAATATCTTATATAAGGAAAGAAGATAAAAATAACTTTCATAAATAAACCTAGGAATTGTGACTTACATAAATAAAATTGTATTGGTGCTGGAAACATACCTGCACTTAGTCTTACAAAATAACACAAGCATCAAAGAAAGAATATATAAATTAATAATCATGCATAATCAAACCCACACACCTCAGATCGGGGAAACACGATTTGCAGAAGAATTAAACCTGTTACTTATGAGAGAATTAAATATGATCTATTTCACACTTGCATAAATAAGCTAAGTTAAACACACTTGACAAATAAGGGGAGAACAAGTTAGGTTGGTTGGGCCCTAGCCAACCATATATTTTCCCTACTACGAGATCTGGTACCTCAGTCACTCAATGATACATCACAACGAAATTGAAACACGTAATTGCATAACTGGCACAAACCTTTGTATTAAAATTGAAAAGAGAAAATGTACATCATAAAACATAAATCTAGCCTCCAATTTATTAGGGGGAAGGGGTTAGAACCCCCAACACTCAATTCAGCAGCATGAGAATACAAAGAATGGTTTTCTCCCATAGACTTGGAGCCATAGCTTTGTTTTTATACATTTCATGATAGAAATTTGGCTTTTGGCCAGCCAATCCATTACAAAAAAAAATGAGGAATTGAATCCCAAATATTTTCCAACAATATGAGACCATTAAAACCATTATCCCATCAATAAAATGCAGCTTTGATATGAATTTTCTATTTTTTAGCAAATCTGGGAAAGATCTTAGAATTCAGGAAAAGTAGTTGTTTTTTTTTTGTATAAAATTGCTTCGAAGACTTGCATGTAATTTTTGGAATAATTAAAATTTTGGGAAACGATATCGGTTATAGGTAATTGGTTATACTGGTAAAAAAACCCATTTGCAGAGATTTTTGTGATTCACCTCCATCTGCACGGAAAATGAGATCAAACGTGGCCATTTGGAAATTATGCAGATTTTGAACTGATTTGTTAATTTGAATCTAGAGACCCACATTTGCGATATAGGTGAAATCCAACTCATGGGAAGGTGTTAAACCACCAGTTTTGAAAATAACCATCTTCTGTTTTCCCCGAAAGCATGTCGAGATATCGAAGCCCCAAATCAGTGTAGGAATGCTAGTGTAGGAGTGTTGGTGGAGGAATGCGTGGTACATGAACTTGTTGCATAGCACAGGAAGATGAATGCAGGATTAAGGCCTATTGGCTTGTGAATATAATCAAGTCATTTTCAAACCTGAAAACATACAAACTATTATTTATGATGCTTTTACTTTTTAAATCTCATTAAAACAAGGGAATAGAAAATATTCACTCTATTATCTCTGAGAATGCACAAAACTATGACAATAACTATTCAAACTAAACAAAATCATGAGGGCTTTCAAGTAGCACGTGATACAAAGCAAGGAAAAATAGAGGCCCAACAAGGAGACTACTTCATGACGCGGGAGAAGAACAAAAAGATGCTACAGTGATCAAATGCGACAACTAAAGTTCAATCAAGTTGGCAAATAACCCTGTTTTCATAAAAACACAAAACATATTCATATTCATTTCACTTTGTTAGAGAAAAGGTCTAGTCTAAACAAATTTTGATTGAATATTCTAACACCCGTGAAAATGTAGCAAATATCTTCACCAAGCCCCTTGGAAAGATTAAATTTGAATTGTTTAGGGAGATGTTAGGTGTGTAGGTGAACTCTTTCTCCATTATGGGGGATAATTGAAAATAATGGAGAAATTTTGTTTCACAGTTGTGCATGTGTACTGGATTAGGATTAGTTTCTATTTTCTAGGAGATAGTTTTGATCTCCCTAAATTGTTGTAAACCTATATATTTTGATTCCATGATTAATGAATGTGTGCGTTACAGCCCAAGCAGTCTCCAGGTGTAGCTTGTTCACCTGTGAGCTACTAGTTTCACTGTTTCAATTTTCTCTTCCATTTTTAACAGTAAGTTAATATAGTGTATCAAATATTTCCTCCCACACCGACAAGAGCCCCCACTTATGTAAGAGTGGGGGGAGTAAATTATAGGATATTAGGTAATTTATTATAATTTACTCATATAAGTGGGTCAGAGAGAAATGTTAGATAGATTATTATAAGTTACCCAATATTACCCCAACACCAAGTTATATTAGTCAAAAACTTGTAGTAATATTGTGGTAATATTACAATACTTTATTAGAAACACGAAAGACATCAGACATAAGCTAAAACTATGATACATAAATCTTAAAAATCATCATGATTAATGTCTTGCAAATACTAAACAACAAGAAGTCACAATACACTCTCCTAAAATGACAAATAAACCTATTATATATATATATATATATATATATATATATAAATTACAAAACATATAACCATAAAATATAATCTACCATCATATAAAAAACTCAATTTTGAAATTCATATATACTAAAAATTATAAGTATAATTTATCCATAATATTGATAAGATGATATTTTTAAAATAAAAACTTATACAATTTATTATTTTTCAAACATATAATTTTATCAACCTACCTACTTATTTTTTATATAAATTATTTTACTTTTCACATAAAACACTCTTTTCTGGTTTGTTTAAAAGATTTCGTCGTTCTTCTTCCTCTTTTTAAATGTGTTTACGGCTCAAAATAATTTTGAAATAAATATTAATAATGTAAATTTTAATTTAGATAGTGTTATTAATTAAATTGTATTATTATAGTGCTAAGGCAACACATTTATCTAAAATTTGAAGTTTAATTGTGAACCTTTCAATTAATCCTAATCAAGAAATATATCATTGATTTGTTTTCTCATTTGCCATAAAAGTAAAGGAATGATAAAGAAATTTGTCATCGTTTGATAAAAAATTTAGATTACAAAAAAATTTAAGATGGTAAGTATTTTCATAAAATTATATTTAACATTTTGTAATTTTAAATTAAAAATCAAAATTAAATATTCATATAATTTAAAAAATTAAAATTTCAAATTTATAATATTAAAATTAAAATTTTAAAATTTGATTAAAAATTAAATATATAAACAATTTTATAAAATTGAATTTTAAAAACATAATTTATTCATGTTCATGAGTTAAGGGTGTAAGTTAATTTCAGAAAATTTTCAAAATTTCAAAATAATTTTGTATCTGAAATGTAGATTTCTAACTCATGAAAAATTAATTTTTGGAAAAAACAATTTAATATTTTAAATAAACACTTCATCAATAAAAAAAAAAAAAAACCAGAAGCAAAAGAAAAAAAAAAACACCTAACTCATTTTTATTTATTTTAATTTGAAAACGAAAGAATTTTCGAGTCTACAAAATGGAGATTTTTGACCATAGACTCTGACGAAGGCTTCTGGTGATGGAAAATGCAGACCCCTGTTCGACGACCCTACGTTCGATGACCTCCAATGCCCCGCCTCCATCTTCCATTCCTCCGGTGGACCCATCTATTCCCTCCATCAACTGCCTCCACCACCCAGCTCCCCTTCGCTCTGGCGTCTGATGACCACTCCCAACACCGGAGCCACCACATGGTTTTTTTTAATTTATTTTTAAAACTTCAATATGTTGGAAATGTTGTCATTGATGGCAAAGGAGATGGAAAAGGAAGAACACTTGAGGCAGCAACAAGGCAAAGGAGATGGCAAAGGAAGAACACCTAAGGCAGCAACAAGACAAAGAAAGCAACATAGCAGCAAGATGTAGAGAGGGTCAAGCAGCAGAGACAGGGTCATTTAAAGAAGCAGAGGCAGCAAAAGGAGAATTAAGGAGTAGCATCAGTCTAGGAGCAGATGAAACAAAGAGAGCATAAGACAAGTAGAGCATAGAAGAAACAAAGGCAGCAGGAGTCAGATGAGGTGCCGCAAAGTAGTGAGGACAGTAGAAGAGGGCCATTTAATAGCTGAGGAATGAGACAGAGTGATGAGGAACAATTATTCAAGTGGGAAGATTGTGTAGACAATCTAGTAGAAGCTAATTTGTGTTTTTTCAGAATTATTCAAGTGGGAAGTCTGTAAATCACTGTTGGGGAGAATACATCAATTCATTCTACAGAATGTAGCAAAGTTCGAAGTTGAGGAAAAGAACTATTGAATTGAAGGCATAGAAGATCGGAGCCTCATAGGATTTGCTACAAGTATAACAGGTGGAGTGGATTCTATAGATGCAACAGAGGAAGGAGCACAAAGAAACTAAGACAGCAGATATAGCAGAAAGGAAGAGACAAAGAAGTAACAGAGGCAGCAAAGGAGGCAGCACTCAGGCAAAAGAAGGCAGCGCTGAAGCAGAGGAAGGCAAAAGAAGCACAGTGAAAGCAATAGAGGCAGCAAGAAGAATGTCAAAATGTAACAGTCATAGAAGCACAGTGAAGAACCGTTATCGGAAGATAGAGACAGAGGCAGAGTGACAGAAGCAGAGACAGAGGCAGAGACCAGTTACAAATTCCGAGAATCGCCCAACTCGGAGGACAAGTATATAATTCCGAGAATCATACCCCAAGCCGGGCGTTACGCATATAATGCAAAACCAAATTCCGGGAATCGCACACTCCAACCGGCGGTATAGAATTAACATAATTCATAAACATTATTCCGGGAATCGCTTAACTCCAGCAGCAATGTAATTCAAATAACACAGAAAATTCCGGGAATCGCATAACCCCAGGCAGAAGGATACATAAAACAAATCTCATTCCGGGAATCGCTACCCACGCAGGAGTATACATAGAGCGCATTACATATGTTCCAATGGTCCAAGGCATATACATTGATATATATTAAAGTGGAGCGTGTTATGATCAATGGAAAGGAAGTAATATAAAGTGGGACCCTCATCCAATCGCAATCGGAGATCGCAAGGGCAGCGGAACATCGCAACAGAAAGTTGCGATTGCGATTGAAGTGGCGGACCCGATCGAGTTATGTACCACAGTTAATTGCTAATCGCATCCGAAATCTCAATCGCAATCGGAACTCTACGATTGATCGCACGACTTTGTAAAATGCTACGATTGAAATGGCGGACCCGATCGTGTTATAAGCGGGAGTTGATATATGAAAATCGCATCCGGAATCTCAATCGCAATCGGAAATCTACGATTGATCGCACGACTTTGTAAAACGCTGCGATTGAAATGGCGGACCCGATCGTGTTATAAGCGGGAGTTGATATATGCAAATCGCATCCGGAATCTCAATCGTAATCGGAACTCTCCGATTGATCGCATGACTTTGTAAAACGTTGCGATTGAAGCCCGGACCCGATGGGCTTATTAACTATGATTAACAAGTGTTTTGAGTTCCAGTTCTAATCGCAAACGGAAATTCGTGAAGGCGCTGTTATATATAAATATATATATATATATAAAAAGTGGTTGCGGTTGTATTAAAACATGCCGCGTGGTCTGTAGACCCACGGGCCTCAGCTTAACGGGAGGGCAATTATTAATGTAATGCAATTGTAATATATGTATGTTCCGGCCTGCAGAACTCGCCACATCAACAAGACACTTGCTGCGTGTAAAGGATTGAATTACAGTCAGCAGATTCATTTATATATAAAGCGCTGGTATAAAAATAAAATAAAAATGCAGTTCATAAATTTAGGAGTTACGCAGCAGCCATAAACAGAAAGGCATACAGAGAAGAGAAAGGGACAAAGAGACAGTTAGAGAAAATACAAATGCGCAGCAAGCCAAGAGACAAAATGAGTGAGCTGGAGTTCAAATTGTAATTCTAATGTAAATGTTTTAATTGTTTTTATTGTTTGTGATGCATTGGCAAGTCTCTGAGAGAAAAAAAACTCCCACTGTAATGTTAAAATTGACACCTACAATTATAATTTCTGAGTAAGCTGATAAAAGGAGTGAGAAGGCAGAAGGAAAAGAGACATGACTGTCCATTTCGAATTCCCACTGGAATACAAACAATCATGAAACTATTTTTGTATAAAACAAGGTAATATCCAAGGGGAGAAAGTTGACGAAAAAGGAGTGAGAGAAGAAGAGAGTATGCAGCAGAATTAAAGAGAGTTGAAGAAAATAAGCAAGCTGCAAGAAGAATGTGAATAAGGAGGAGCTGAGCAAAGAAGAAGAAGGGGCTGAGCAGAGATGATGCAGGTTTGATAGAAGAGTTGATGAACAACAGAGAAGAAGGTACAAAACAGAGCTCATATCCAAGGTAAATCAGCAAGTGTTTTTCTTTTGAAAGAGTAAGGAAGTTGGAGCTTCCCTATCAAGTTGTAGCTTGATAGATGTCAGTTGTAGCTGACTAAGGTAGGAGCCTCCTGTAGGTTGGTGCCTGCAGAAAATAGATGGGAGTTGGTGCTTCCACATCAAGTTGTAGCTTGATAAAATGTCAGTTGTAGTTGACTGAGGTTGGAGCCTCCTGTAGGTTGGTGCTTGCAGAAAATTGATGGGAGTTGGAGCTTCCTTGCAAGTTGTAGCTTGCAGAATTGAGGATAGAGCCTCCTGTAGGTTGGTGCCTGCAGAAAACAGTGGTGAGAGGGAGTTGGAGCTTGCCTTTGCATCACAACAATACTAAGATGTGGTTTTCTCCCTTTATGGGTTTCCACTTATATCTGGTGTATCTGTGCATGATGTTTATGTGTTGATGTGGTTTATCTCATCTGCTTAATACTTGCTGCTCTCATATTCAATCTGCTATTACATTAACAAATCTGTTTGATAGTAATACTTGTTTCTCACAGATTAAGATTGCTCACATATTAAGTTGACCATGAAATGAAGGTGTAAATAACATTTAAAAGAAAAGTATTAAAATTCCATGTATGTGTTAAACTGATTCACCCCCCCCCCCTCTCAGTTTAACTAAGGGTTCAACAATTGGTATCAGAGCGGGTTCCTTTGGTGCAAGCCTAATAGCTTGAAGGAGATCTAGTTAAGTCATGGACTATCAAAATGTACCTGTGTTAAATACAACAAACTTTCCTGAATGGAGACATAAGGTTAAAACGGGATTATTGGCTTATGAACCTGAAGTATGGAAGCTTGTATGTGATGGTTACTGCACAGACTTCCCCACGGTGAAAGAACAACAGAGGAATGCCAAGGAAAAATGTGTAATATATAACAGTCTTCATAACAAGGACCTTGAGTTGATAATGGATTTAACCTCTGCAAAAGAAATCTGGGATAGATTGCACTTCATGCATGGAGTAAACACTAAGGACTGCATTGACAAGAAGGATAAGAGAATTAAGAAGAAGAAAAATTCATGTCAACAGGAAAATATTCAATCAAATGAAGTACCTGCTAGTGTGAATGGAGATAAGAACCATGAAGAAATTACAGCTGAAGAAAAAGCCAAGCTTGACACTGCTTTGACTGAAATAGAAAAATTGAAAAATGAAAACAAAGACCTTAAGACAGTGGTGCAAATATGTGAAGAGAGAGAATATGAAGATAAGAAAGAAATTGTTGGCCTGAAGACACACCTTGAAGAAGCAAGGAAAATAGAAGACACTTTGCTGCAACAAATGAGAGAGAAAAATCTGGAATGTGAAAAATTGGAAGAAGAAGTAGTGAACCTAAGAAAGAAATTAGAAAAGGCCCAAAGAGATTTATTAATGAATACTCCTCAAATGAAAAGCTCCGGACAGTTGGACCAGATTCTAAAGGCTCAAAGGTCACCTCTCATAAAGGCCGGGATAGGATATGAAGGTGAAACCAGTAAGTCCAAGGTTGAAGATAACAAGAAAATCATTTTTGTAAAAACTGTAAAGAACTGTGAAACAGCTCAGCAAATTCCTACAGAAGCAGAAACCAGCAGGAACATGAGTTGTAAAGAAACAAACATAATCAAGCAGCAACATGAAAGAACAGAGACTGAGAGGATGAAACAATCAGCTACTAAAGGCTCATATGCTCCTAGGGATGAATTGAACAAATTCGGAAGATGTCAAAGGAGGTTCCTCCCTCCTATGAAAATTAGCACATGTTTATCTTGTCATAAACCAGGACATAATGCAACATATTTTAAGACAAAGCCAATCCAGTCCAACCAGCAAAGGATGCAGCAAAAGAGAAGAACCCCTCAAGCAAGCAAATGGAAAAGACAATCTTCCACCAGGTACACAAATCATTTCCATGGCTACTGTTATGCATGCAATGAATTTGGACATAAATATGTTGATTGTAAATTATGTTCAAAAAGGGGAATGAAATATTATACATCAGCTCAAATGCACCTTGGTCAAATAAGATGTTATGTATGCCTCAAGCGTGGTCACAAAGCTAAAGACTGTAATCTGCCATATACATTGAAGAACTCTAGACAGATGATGGGATCAAAGCAAATCAAACAAAACTATGAATTTAAAAGAAGTGCAGACATTATGAAGAACCTCGATAAAGTTTGGAAGGAAAAGAGAAAGGGGGAGCCTACTATCTCCATAACATAATGAATCTAGCATAGTCTCAGGGGGAGCTGCTCTACGAAACAAAGCAAATATCTAACCAGTTATAGATATGAAGCAGCATCCCAGGGGGAGAGCAGTTCATATATTTACCCCATGAAAGTAGTCTAAGAAGAGCTCCTTGGAATGATAACATCTATGAGATCAGTAAGAGAAAGGAAGTTCCTCTAACAGAGATCTATGGAGGAAGAAGACCATCTGAAACTCACAATAGCTAGCAAAATTGTTAGAAGGAGAACAAAGGCAGCAAAGGCATTTGACTAGTTAAATCCTGTGTGAACACATGAGTTCTTGATGAATGATCCTATGTAATTGAGCCGAGTCCAATAAGCAGGGTATGGAAATTAGAGTGATTGTGTGGCAATTTTGTGGTGAAGAACCTTGTAGCATCGGTTTGTGCGAATTTCTTGTTCCACTCAGAAGACTAATGAACCATACTCTCTGTGAATGAGTGTCTGTGTGTGCGCTCTGCAGAAGAAACAGAAGAATTGAAGCAGAATTGGTTTATTCATGAATTAGGGGTGTAATTCAGTTTGCAGATGAATTATTGAGCAATTATTCATTAATTGAGTGGCATAGAATATGATTGAAGACTAAAACCCTGTGAAGTCAGACCCAGTAAATCAAGCTAAGAATCTGCCTGTATATTCAGAAAGAAAATGTTTGATAATGTGTTGAAATGATGCCCAAACTGTATGTACTTGTGGGGAGGATATACAAATCCTGTGACGAAAATTCCGTATGAATGAGACCCTGTAGCAGAATATTTATAAGAAATGCATAAGAAACCTCTGCATAAGAATAAACGAAACCGTGTTATGTATGGTGGAAATCTGCAAAGGTTATGTATGGTGCAAGGGTTGTGAATGGTGAAGTGGAACCATAGTCAAATGCGCAATGTGAATGGTGGAGCGAAACCTTCGTGAGCAGGTTCGAATCATTATAATATACTGAAAAACGACTATTTAATAAAGAAGACCGAAACCTTGGTGAAACACTGTAGCAAACCACTTATGGTTTTCGGATTATTTCGCACCACTTTTGGTACGGAGGCGGTATTATCTAGAGGGATAGCGATTCCATAATATTGTTGACACGTGGCATAGGTGGTATTGGAAGCCACCGTTTAACCTGCGATTTCGCAAGTTAACGTCAGTACCGGGACACCGAGCGGAATTTCTCAGGACCGTTGATTTGAAAAGAGGACATCCGGCGGTGACTATTCGATGAAGATACGCGAAGTTTAATAAAAGTGCGCGGAAGATAGAGGAGGTACGGTGCATAGGTGGGCCAGTCCGAAAGTCTTATTATAAAGTTTTTTTTTCAAAGCATGGAGTATTAATACAAGGTCGGGCGGCGAACTATAAAGCGAGCAGTATATTCAAATCTTCAAAGGTTTTTTATGAGGTCTAGTTGCGATTATTAAAAAGGCATCAAGAAGCCATGATAACAGTTGAATTGCCATATAAAGCAGTGTATAAAGCAGTAGTGATTCTGGAATTGTCATAGAAAATAAAATGCAGTGACATTCTTTCAAATCAGGATGACATAATAAGTAGCAGGTTAATGATGCCAAGATCAGATTCAGTATATTGATGATTGTTGGTGTGAACAGTGGAAAGATCAATAGTGGAAACTATGGGTTCATGTGCAAGCTAAAATGAAATATCTGCATGGTTTATCAAGGTAATATCAATTGGTACTAGGTACAGGTAGCATATCTATCAATAGAATATCATTCCAGGGGGAGATCAGCCAGCTAGGTAAGGATAAAACAGGTCCTCAGGATCAAAAGTATTATGGAAAACGTACATCAAGGTAGTATTCCCAATGTTATATGGATTTTGTATTCAGTTTGAGAAGGTCAGTAGCAGAGCTAAAGGATCAGTATTGTGTTTACACTTGAATCAAAGTATCTGAAGAATAAAGGACTGGCAGTGATTACCATCTGAAGCCCAAAAGTTTTAAAATCATCTAAATCCTACTTCAGCACAAAGGATTTTCTGGTAATCCACCTTTAAAGAGAGATTGATCATTGACATACATACCCCCTTATGTCATAAAGAAAAGTGCATGGTTGATAAGTGAGATCGACCAATACATTGAATGCATCCTACCTCAAGGTTTTGTTTTGAAAGTTCATTATGCAAGCAGTAAAGGCATTTGATCTCTTAGATCAAATTCTAGTTAATTCATTGATCACATCTGTAACAAGAACCTTCAGCTATTAAGGATAATGTCAACATCCTAGCTCATATCATCACCAACAGGCAGGAAAGGTGTACCGCAGGAATAAAGGATATATTGGCTTCATCATAATTGAACAAATGCTAGACTACAGATGAGTATTGTAGAAGAAGACATATTCCATCTACAATATTCCTCAACAGAAATGTATTGGCACACTACATCAGAAAGAGACTGTATGTTTATTCAAGTTCAATATTCTCAAAAGTGTTCTCTCAACAAATATTGTACACTAGTATAGAACAGCATGGTACAAAGTCAGAAGAAGAATGCCTAAACACATCTCAGAGAGAGAAAATGAAAAGATAGAATCTACACTAAGAAATGTGCAACCCTTTGCCATTGATGTCAAAGGGGGAGGAAAAGCAGGTAATAGAAGAAAGGGTCTTCTAAAAGAAGCTAGACAGCGGAAGACTTGGAGGAAGAATTGGATTATTGGTGGATGTGTTGCCATCAATGCCAAAGGGGGAGACTGTTGGAAATGTTGTCATTGATGGCAAAGGAGATGGCAAAGGAAGAACACCTGAGGCAGCAACAAGGAAAAGGAGATGGCAAAGGAAGAACACCTGAGGCAGCAACAAGACAAAGAGAGCAGCATAGCAGCAAGATGTAGAGAGGGTCAAGCAGCAGAGACAGGGTCATTTAAAGAAGCAGAGGCAACAAAAGGAGAATTAAGGAGTAGCATCAGTCTAGGAGCAGATGAAACAAAGAGAGCATAAGACAAGTAGAGCATAGAAGAAACAAAGGCAGCAGAAGTCAGATGAGGTGCTACAAAGTAGTGAGGACAGTAGAAGAGGGCCATTTAATAGCTGAGGAATGAGACAGAGTGATGAGGAACAATTATTCAAGTGGGAAGATTGTGTAGACAATCTAGTAGAAGCTAATTTGTGTTTTTTCACAATTATTCAAGTGGGAAGTCTGTGAAGCATTGTTGGGGAGAATACATCAATTCATTCTGCAGAATGTAGCAAAGTTCGAAGTTGAGGAAAAGAACTATTGAATTGAAGGCATAGAAGATCGGAGCCTCATAGGATTTGCTACAAGTATAACAAGTGGAGTGGATTCTACAGATGCAACAGAGGAAGGAGCACAAAGAAAGTAAGACAGCAGATATAGCAGAAAGGAAGAGACAAAGAAGTAACAGAGGCAGCAAAGGAGGCAGCACTCAGGCAAAGAAGGCAGACAAAGGAGGCAGCACTCAGGAAAAGAAGGCATAAGGATAGGGGAAGGCAAAGAAGCATATGAAAGGCAGCAGCAAGAAGAATGACAAAATGTAACAACATGGGTTACTGAAGAACCGTTATCCCCCCCCCCCCCCCGCAGTGACAAAGCAGTAGACAGAGAGAGGCGCACACCAGAATTACCTAACCCGAGGATGATATATAATTGAATCATACCTGCCAGTTATTTATATAATGCAAACCAAATTCGTGTATCGTGACACTCCAACCGCGTATAGAATTAACATAATTCATAAACATTATTCGGAATCGCTTAACTCAGCAAAGAATGTAATTCAAATAACATTGCAAAATCTTCGGAATCGTGATAACCCCAGGCGTATGATACATAAACAAATTTATTCGAATCGCGACCAAAACACATATACATAGAGCGATACATATGTTCCAATGGTCCAAGGTACATACATTGATATATATTAAAGTGGAGCATGTTATGATCAATGGAAAGGAAGTAATATAAAGTGGGACCCTCATCCAATCGCAATCGGAGATCGCAAGGGCAGCGGAACATCGCAACAGAAAGTTGCGATTACGATTGAAGTGGCGGACCTGATCCTGTTATGCACCACAGTTAATTGCTAATCGCATCCGAGTTCCAATCGCACGACTTTGTAAAATGCTGCGATTGAAGTGGCGGACCTGATCGAGTTATGTACCATAGTTAATTGCTAATCGCATCTGAAATCTCAATCGCAATCGGAACTCTATGATTGATCGCACGACTTTGTAAAACGTTGCGATTGAAATGGCGGACCCGATCGTGTTATAAGCGGGAGTTGATATATGCAAATCGCATCCAGAATCTCAATCGCAATCGAAACTCTACGATTGATCGCACGACTTTGTAAAACGTTGCGATTGAAGCGTGGACCCGATGGGCTTATTAACTATGATTAACAAGTGTTTTGAGTTCCAGTTCTAATCGCAAACGGAAATTTGTGAAGGCGCTGTTATATATAAATATATATATATATATATATATATATATATATATATAAAGTGGTTGCGGTTGTATTAAAACATGCCGCGTGGTCTGTAGACCCACGGGCCTCAGCTTAACGGGAGGGCGATTATTAATGTAATGCAATTGTAATATATGTATGTTCCGGCCTGCGGAACTCGCCACATCAACAAGACACTTGCTGCGTGTAAAGGATTGAATTACAGTGAGCAGATTCATTTATATATAAAGCGCTAGTATACAAATAAAATAAAAATGCAGTTCATAAATTCAGGAGTTACGCAGCAGCCATAAACAGAAAGGCATACAGAGAAGAGAAAGGGACAAAGAGACAGTTAGAGAAAAGACAAATGTGCAGCAAGCCAAGAGACAAAATGAGTGAGCTGGAGTTCAAATTGTAATTCTAATGTAAATGTTTTAATTGTTTTTATTGTTTGTGATGCATTGGCAAGTCTCCGAGAGAAAACAAACTCCCACTGTAATGTTAAAATTGACACCTACAGTTATAATTTCTGAGTAAGCTGATAAAAGGAGTGAGAAGGCAGAAGGAAAAGAGACATGATTGTCCATTTCGAATTCCCAGTGGAATACAAACAGTCATGAAACTATTTTTGTATAAAACAAGGTAATATCCAAGGGGAGAAAGTTGACGAAAAAGGAGTGAGAGAAGAAGAGAGTATGCAGCAGAATTAAAGAGAGTTGAAGAAAATAAGCAAGCTGCAAGAAGAATGTGAATAAGGAGGAGCTGAGCAAAGAAGAAGAAGGGGCTGAGAAGAGATGATACAGGTCTGATATAAGAGTTGATGAACAGCAGAGAAGAAGGTACAAAACAGAGCTGATATCCAAGGTAAATCAGAAAGTGTTTTTCTTTTGAAAGAGTAAGGAAGTTGGAGCTTCCCTATCAAGTTGTAGCTTGATAGATGTCAGTTGTAGCTGACTGAGGTAGGAGCCTCCTGTAGGTTGGTGCCTATAGAAAATAGATGGGAGTTGGTGCTTCCACATCAAGTTGTAGCTTGATAAAATTTCAGTTGTAGCTGACTGAGGTTGGAGCCTCCTGTAGGTTGGTGCCTGCAGAAAATTGATGGGATTTGGAGCTTCCTTGCAAGTTGTAGCTTGCAGAATTGAGGATAGAGCCTCCTGTAGGTTGGTGCCTGCAGAAAACAGTGGTGAGAGGGAGTTGGAGCTTGCCTTTGCATCACAACAATAATAAGATGTGGTTTTCTCCCTTTATGGGTTTCCACTTATATCTGGTGTCTCCGTGCATGATGTTTATGTGTTGATGTGGTTTATCTCATCTGCTTAATACTTGCTGCTCTCATATTCAATCTGCTATTACATTAACAAATCTGTTTGATAGTAATACTTGTTGCTCACAGATTAAGATTGCTCACATATTAAGTTGACCATGAAATGAAGGTGTAAATAACATTTAAAAGAAAAGTATTAAAAGTCCATGTATGTGTTAAACTGATTCACCCTCCCCCCCTCTCAGTTTAACTAAGGGTTCAACACAATATATTTCACTCTCCACTCCTGCTCTGCATCTAGGTAAAGAGAATTTGTCGACCAAGCGCCACATCGAGGTCTGCATTCGCACAACCACTTCACTAGGTACCCTAGCGCACTCTCCACAAGTAATCAACAAAACAAATTTTCACTATCTTCGGCCACTGTATACATCGAGCCATGGAAATTATTATTTCAATTAGAAGAAAACGATCATAGACTATAATTTGTGAAGTAAGAAAACCATAATTAGCAGAGAATAGGCATTGTAGTTGGACACTAACTGATAAAACCCATAGAATAGAATTCAAATAAATACCACTCGTGAGTTGTATCCTCAATTTTTCAAAGCAGTGATTGGAATGGAAAAAGCTTGCAGAGATGAGCACGTACTATAGCTTCCATGTTTTAGCTAAGAGATGAAAACAAATTATAGTAGTTATGTTGATCTTGAATGATAGAAATTTTTGCAAGGGACCTTGGCTTCCATGTGATAAAAACATGTATCATAGCTTGCATGTTTCAGTTGAAATTTAAAAAGTAAACCATATGAGTATATTGGAGTTAAATCATAGAAATTATGAAATTCATGCGAGGAATCTTGCTATTATCTACATTTGATATAAACCACAGGGTCTTGTTAATGCTTTCATGGAATTTGGCTATTAGGGGAGTTTTTTTTCACTTTTGTCAATGATAAGTGGATACATAAACACATGGTGGAAACTTCAAAGAAAGCTAAATCACCCATTTCCAAAGGTGATCTTGATTTGGAGCAGTAAAGATGGAGAATTTGTTTTCTGTCAATTCCTGATGGTTTGCCGCCCAACCATGGCTGCATCTCCAAAACGACATAGTTATTTCTTTTGCTACACTGGTCTGGAGGACCTCCTAATTACCATCATTTCCACCCATCACATTCATCACATAAAACTTAAGAACACTAATAAAAGTGAACCTGTTTTCTTTCAAGATTTTCTACTGCATTTGGCAAAAATAATTTCATTGCCTCTTCACCATACCCATTTTGAGCATACATTGTTATCATGGTAATCCATGAGAATGTGTTTAAGCATGTTGGAAAACATCCTCCATTATGCCACATTTAAAATACATAGTAACATGAGAATTTTGTGAGGGTATTTCTGATACCAATCCAACATCAAGAATTAAATCATGAACCATCCTACCCTATTGCATTTCACAAAATACGCTCAAGTTATCTTCATCATGCACATTCAATGCATCACTTAAACCTGTATCATTCCTTTTTATTGTATGTTGACCCCCATGTCCGGATTAAGTTCTCCCTTTGCAATATGTTGACCATACCATGTGTTTCTTCCCTTTAGCAGTGATACATATAATTTCTCCCTTTGTAATCTGTTGACCATACCATGTATTTCTTCCCTTTAATAGTGTAACATATGCATCAGCTAGAAGTGGGCCTATCATTTTTTTTAGGCTCTTCAGCCAATTTCCAACAAATGTGCCACATAGATCATCTCTGATGTGCAATGCATAAAATAGATATCCTTGCTTGTAGCACTCTTGTTTTACAAAGCCGCAACCATGCCAGTGCCAATTGCATATATATTTTTAAGGCATCCCATGACTTCATGCATGACAAGGTTTGGATTGTCCCATTTTGTAAAATGTGGTTGAAAGTCAAGATTTTCCCATGCTGTAAAATGTGGTTGATGAAGAAAGTTTACAAGGGGTTTTTCCCACTTCTTTGAACCAAATTTTGAGCATTAGCGTGCTCCTTTTACACTTCTGAAGCTATATTTGGTCCTCCCAGATAAGTTTTAGAAGGAAATCTAAATAGGAAGACTTGAATAATCAATGAAGTATACTTCATCTTAAATCTAAGATGCATTTAAAAAGGAAAAGCGATTTCGTAGAACAATGTTGAGTTTATAATTTCATAGTAAATTCTTGCACTTTTATAACTTGATTAGATATGCAAATTAAGAGAAGCAGGCACTATTTTTATAGACTTGGCCTTTGGGACCCTGGGATCTTGGATGGATTGACCATCCATCATATTATTTGATGGATATGGAAACAATTTTGGGTTACTTTTAGTTTTCCTTGTAAACTCTTGTATAATGGATGCATATAAATATTTTCCTGTAGCCGCTAGAAAATGATTTTCCAGCACCTAGAGGAAGCACAGGAAAATAATTTTATAATGCCTATAGGAAAATATTTGTAGGGTAGCATTTTTATTGATTTAGACTAAATATTATTGTCCCTAGATAAGTTTCGGAAGAAAATCTAAATACGAAGTCTTGACTGGTCAATGAAGCATAATTCATCTTAATTCTGAGATGCATTTAAAAAGGAAAAGACATTGGTTAGAAAAATGTTGAGTTTATAATTTCAGAGTAACTTCTTGCACTTTTATAACTTGATTATGTATGCCAATTAAGAGAATTATGCACTATTTTTATAGACTTGGCCTTTGGGACCTTGGGATTTTGGATGAATTGACCATGCATCATATTTTTTGATGGATATGGAAACAATTTTGGGTTACTTTTATTTTTCCTTGTAAAATATTTTATAATGATGGTGTGGATGCATATAAATATTTCCCTATAGGCGTTGGAAAATGATTTTCCAACGCTTCCTGTAAGTGCTGGAAAAATCATTTTCCAGCACCTAGTTGAGGTAGATTTCCAAGGATTCAATTTTACAAATCTACACCATATTTTGAATAGTATAAAGGAGGTTGTTTACATTGAAATAATGTCTCTAGGAATAGGTTTAATCAATGCTAATATGTTAGAAATGTTAAATAGGTTTAACCAAGAGAGACTTTGGTCTTCAAGGCTTGAATATGCACTTAGAAAAGTGACATCTTCAGATTCAATAGGATTTTCAAAGAAAGTAAATAAGATTACCTTGCTTCCAATGATATATCACGATCTTAAAGGACATGTTGACATATTCCAGAGCTTATTCAATACCTAAGACTTAAAAGAAATGTATTTCCTTTATACAACCTTTCAACACACGCATAAGCGTCACACAATAAGATTTGACTTATGTTACAGAGATAAGATTAGACTTATTACAGTAATAAATCACCTTGTTGGCTCCCAGGCCACTACCAAATTAAGACAATACCATGTTCCTTCTGAACTGCAACTTGTGTGTTCACACATGCAAGTGATTACCATATCATGGTTTCTTTGCTGGCTCAAAATAGACTAATTAATAACTATAGGATAGGGCATGTACTTGGTTGTTGCCCCTAGATTATGCCTACAAATTTTTTCAAAGAAAAATATATGTTGAATAGGTATCAGACATGATAAATGATAACCATGTTTTTTTAATTCTCACAACATGTGTGTTCCCCTAAATACCAAAGGGGGAATCTGAAGGTGAACTACTAGATCAAGGGCCTCTTGTTGACCAATGCCATATAAATGGGAGGCCCCATTCCTACTCAACTACAACTAACATATTAACATGTTACACATGTAAGGAATTATTGGATCATGCGCTTTTTGCTGGCTGATAACAGACTAAGGTAAAAACTATCGAATGGTAGAAGAAGTTGCTTGTTCACACGGGATTGAGTCTACAGATGATTTTCATGCAATGTAGGTGTTGGGAAGCTTGATGATTATGAAGCTACTTGGTAATAATTTCAATGAGGATTGGAAAGTATGCTCTCTCACAAGTGTTGCATATGAATTAATTAACCGATTTTCACTTGTTACCTAGGATGTTTTAAATTTTACTTATATGTTATTACTAGTTACCACATTATTTACCATATAAATTCCTACTTGTCTACTATGAATCTATTGTTGTTTTATTTTCTAGGTTTTCTAAGTGTGGACAATGGTGGAAAAGTGGACGTTGTGCATCGAAGTTTCCTGTCGCCCAAATCCAGGACAAGCCACTGTTAAATATGTTCTTCATAATGTGGCGAGAAATCATGTCATGCATAGAAATATATATGTACATGGGAGGAAAACTAATAATGAAGCTTACTACATTGCCCTCGTTGAGGGCTTAAAAGAGGTAAAAAATAATGATTTCAATGATATTGCATTTTTCATGAACTCGCAACTCATACGCAATCAACTCATCGACATCTACGAAGTTCGAAAATATAATTTAAAACCCCTATACAAGGAATAAATAATGTGGAGCTCTCAATTTAAATATTTCAACATACAATGGCTTGTATAAATTCATAGGATGTCCACCAATATACTGGTGGAAGGAATGTCAAGTGTAGATGCGGGTGTCAGAGATGACACCGGATCACGATATACTGTAAGGGAAGTTATCAATCAACATCATGATAAGTCTCAAATATGTGAATGTGTTATTCTTATAATTTTCCTTGGGGCTATCATGGCATGGTTATTTCACTAGAGAAGAACCCATTGTAATGTTTGCATGGTTCACGATATAATAGATGAATCTTTTTTAGGGTATACTTATTTTTTTTTGTGTTATTTTACCATGTGTCACGAACCTTTTCAACCACCAATTCATTATTGTTGTTCAGAGGACAAATATTTGCCACTAGGCATTACATTATTCAATGTTTTCATAATGACCATGCAGGTAGTACACCATTATTTCTGTGTATGGCTATTTGGTTTTATTTTTACTTCCTTGGGTTCTAATACATCCTAGATTAACATGGATATTTTTTGAAATAGTAAAAAAAAAACTTTAAAAAACAAATTTGACACTCTATAGTAGGAATTATTATACACCCTGCTACTCAATTGAGAAATTATGTGCTTGTCATTTTGATTTTATTTTTCAGCTATCAATGCTCATAGATTAAAAAAATACTATGCCTATTCAACTTCCATGTTCTCATCATCAATATTTGCACATAAGTCCCTTATTTTGGGAGAAATGAAATCCTTTTTATTGAAGTGATAATATATAAGAGACTGCTAAAATTACACTGAATTATGTTGTACCACTTCTGGGGATTTAACCTTTTAATTTTTGATATGGATTTGCATCCTTCAACATTTCACCAACATTTCTCATGGTAGCACTGTTTCCCAGCAAGGAAATGGTGCAAAGAAAATCATTTTGGAGCACCTGATACATTCAATCTTCATATTGCTAAAAAATACTCAGATCCAGGACCTCTTTCCAACCATTTTCTTTCTCAACCATTATGCCGACCCATTTAATAATATTGATGTATTCTCCATATGAGGGATCAACTGGCTACTTACCAGTCACCAGTTCCAAGAACACCACTCCAAAGCTATAGAAATCACTCTTATATGTAACCTTCAGTGTGTAACAAAGTTTTTAAAAAATAGGTAACCTTAGTTAGAGGTTTGAAATCATGCTTTGTACTTCAAAGGAATATTGACATGCATCAAAAGTATGAGAATATTTAAGAAAGAAACACTCGATGAAATGTTTTGAGAAAGTAAATTTACTTGAAAACCCAATACCTCAATATTGTGTAACCCATAAAGCTCATCTGGTATGCTTCCTGAAAATTTATTGTTGCTAACATTGAAAACAGAAAAAGCCTAAGTCTCGTTATAATTTTTTTATCATGGCTTAAAATTTCTTTGGAATTTGGCTAGATCAATTTCATCTTAGAGGAACCATCAATTTCAAATATTATGTAGATTTTTGTAGGAGTTCAATCAAATTGAACTTATTGACAACTACCAGCATAAATCAATTAGTTCATTTATCACGCCCATGAACAATTCAGGTTTTAGAATTAACTATTCATATTAGGTTAGTATCTCGCTAGGGATACCTAACCAAAGCACATATTATACTATCTGTAGAGAGGTAAAAGGCATCTAAGTACTAGGGAAATAAAAATTTAACATACAAAAACTAAATAGATGACCCGACTAGCCATGGAAATAGACATTAGGAAAAAAATACCAATATAGCGTGATCATAAAATAAATTTAAAGACAAGTATATGATTCTATGGTAGCAACCTGAATGGGATATTTGTTGTCTCTAATAATACCTCCATCTAAGGGCGTGTTGTGTAACCAATTCCAAAAAGAGAAGAAAAGAGATATAAACGCCTTAGAAATGAGTCACTTCGAGGGGGAAACCTCCAATACATTACATAAATGAACAATTCTTGGATGATAAAATTCACAAAACCTCCTTTATATATATAGGAGTCCATGGGGCCATAATGTAATCCTAGTGGGCCACAATGTAATCCTAGCCGACCTAACAACAATAATTTAAGGGCACAATAATAACAAAATGGGGGTTACAAGGGTACAATAATAACAATAAGGGGGTTACACTAACAACAATAAGGGACTATACTAGTAATATAGGGACCTAACATGCCCCTCCTTCAAAAAAGTGTTGTCCTCAATGCTTGAGTAGCTCTGGGTGCTTCTGTATAAAATTCTCATCCTCCCATGTAGAATCTTCAGTGGGTAAGTTCTTCCACTTGATGAGATACTCTGAAATTGATCGATTCCGTAGTTGTCGAGTTCTTGTTTCCATGACTGCTTCAGGTTCCAATATGATTTTCCCTTCCTCATCAAGTTATGGCAATACTGTTTGAACTGGAAGATTTTCACCTATAACCTTCTTTAAGCATGAAACATGGAAAATTGGATGTACTCGCGAAGAAGCAGGAAGCTCCAATTTCTATGCCATAGTACCAATATTTTGCAACACCTTGTAAGGACCATAGTACTTTGGCGATAATTTATTATCCTTATTTGCTTGCTTGAGGGACATTTTTTTGTATGGTTGTAGCCGTAAAAATACCCAATCTCCTACATCAAAACTTCTCTCGCTGCGATGTTGATCTGCCTGTTGTTTCATTCGATTTTGTGCCAAATTCAGGTTATCCTTTAAGAGTTGGAGAACTTCTTGCTGATGCTCGATGTGATCTTCCACCGCTTGAACCTTCGAATTTTCCCTTAAAGATGATGTGATGGATGGTGGATGATATCCATAAAGTGCCATAAATGGGGTCATTTTTGCTGCAGTATGGAAGGAAGTGTTATACCACCATTCAGCAAGAGGTAACCACTTGACCATTGTGTTTGTTTATCAGATACAAAACAACAAAGATATCCTTCCAAACATTTATTTACTATCTCAGTTTGACCATCAGATTGAGGATGATAATAAGAGCTATGAGCTAATTGAGTACCCAAACAAGAAAATAACTCCGTCCAAAAATTTCCAGTAAAAATGGGATCTCTGTCGCTCACAATAACCCTTGGGCTTCCATCTAGCTTTTGAATTTTGTCCATAAATGTAGTAGCAACTATACTTTCTTTAAATGGATGAGATAATGCACAAAAGTGTGCATACTTGGTAAGTCTATCAACTACCACCATGATGACACTCTTTCCTTCGGACTTAGGTAAACTTGTGATAAAATCCATTGAAATCTCCTCCCAAAGTTTACTTGGAATGGATAAAGGTTGTAGAAGTCCTGGGGTCTTAATTGTTTCCACTTTATTCTGCTGGCAAACCAAACATTCCGCCACCAACTTTTGAATATCAGATTTAAGGCCATCCCAAAAAAATTCTTTCTTCACCCTGTGGTAAGTTTTTTAAAATCATGAGTGTCCTCCTAAAGGAGAAGTGTGCAATTCCAGAAGAATCTTTTGTTTTAGTTGGGAATTCTTACAAAGATATAAGCGATCTTTGTACCATAAGGAATCATTTCTCCAACTAAATGTATCAGATGTACTAGGATCTTGCTGCAACTTTTGAATGAGTGTCCATACATCTTTGTCCTTCTTCCATTCATCTCTTGCTTCGTTTATCCAATCTGGTTGGATAATAGAAATGGCACAAAGAAATGCTTCCACCTCTTCATTCTTTCTTGAGAGTGCATCTGCAACAACATTAAGCTTTCCTTTTTGTAGATTATTTCAAAGTCATAACCCAACATCTTTGTGACCCATTTTTTCTGCTCTTCTGACGATAGTCTTTGTTCCAAAAAGTGTTTAAGACTATCATGATCAGTTTTTACCTTGAAGTGTCTTCCCATTAGGTAAGTTCGCCATTTCTTTAGTGCATGTAGTATCGCTAACATTTCCTTCTCATAAATAGGTTTCTGTAAATACTTTCCTTTGATTGGACGACTTTCAAAAGCAATGGGTCTTCCTTCCTGCATTAAAACTGCACCAATTCCATTTCCTGAGGCATCACATTCCACAATAAAGGTTTTTGTGAAGTATGGTGTAGCTAAGACCGGTGTTAGGCACATTGCCTCTTTAAGACGTTCAAAGGCCTTAGTTGCTTCAGGAGTCCATGAAAATGCATCTTTCTTCAATAATGTTGTTAGAGGTGCTGCTATTCTCCCATAATTCTTAACAAACTTGCGATAATACCCCGTTAACCCGAGAAATCCTCGCAACTGATTTATGGTTGTGGGGACTTTCCATTCCTTAATGGCTTTAATTTTGTTAGGGTCTACCTTAACACCCTCGTGAGATACAATATGACCCAAATATTCCACCTCTTGTACTCCAAAGAAACATTTGGATGTTTTTGCATATAATTGTTTCTCCCGCAATAGTTTGAGCACCCTGTCAACATGTTCAACATGATCCTTCCAAGACCTGCTGTAGATTAGTATATCATCAAAAAATACTAGCACAAATTTTCTAAGGAAGGGTTTGAAAATGAATTCATCAACCCTTGAAATGTAGAAGGTGCATTGGTAAGGCCAAAAGGCATGACCAAAAATTCATAATGACCCTCATGAGTTCGAAATGCTATTTTTGGAATATCTTCAGTCTTCATTCTAATTTGATGATATCCCGAACGAAGATCCAACTTGGTAAAATAAATTGCTCCATGTAATTCATCCAATAATTCATCAATCACAGGAATGGGAAATTTATCTTTAATGGTGAGCTTATTGAGCTCCCTATAATCCGAACACATTCTCCATGATCCATCCTTCTTGTGTACCAATACTACAGGAGCAGAGAAAGAACTTTGACTAGGTTGAATTATACCCGCTTCTAACATTTATGCAATCATACGTTCAATTTCGCTCTTTTGGAAGTAAGGATATCTATAAGGCCTGATGTTTGGAGGAACACTTCCTGGAATCAAATGAATAGCATGATCATGATCACGAATAGGTGAGAGTCCTTTGGGAGTTTCAAACACCTTGGAATGATTGTCCAAGACTTGTTGGAGATCTGCAGAAATAGATGATTTTGATGTTGGAACTTTTAGTGAGCATAATTGTGCAATTACGCCTCGCTGTTCTTTCTTTAGAAGCTTTGTCATGACATTAGAGCTTATTATCCTTCCTGGCTTCCCCGCAATACCCCGTAATTCGACTTCCTTTCCTTCTGAAAAAAATTTCAAGAAGAGTTCTTGAAAATTAAAAGCTACCGTCCCCAAAGATTGTAACCATTGTACTCCTAGTACAACATCAACACCTCCCATAGGAATGGAAAGCATTGGACTAGTCAATACATATTACCCCCATGGTTAGCTTGATATTATGGAATTTTCCAGAGCAATTTATAGTTCCTCCATTTGCAACCATCACTTGACATTCTGGTGCTGGGTAAAGGAAACAATTTAATTCCTTGGCTACCTTACAATGAATAAAATTATGGGTGCTACCTGAATCAATCAACACTATTACCTTTTTCTTCTTGATATGTCCTTCTATCTTGAGAGTTTGAGGAGTGGTAATTCCTGCCAGTGCATTACACGATATGGTCAGATTCATTTCTTCCTCTTCTAAGGCTGGTTCCTGGTGTATATCCTCTTCTTGTTCATTTTCTTCTTCCTCTTCACAATCTATGTAAAATAATTTCTTCTCAGCACACTTATGACCTTTAGTGTATTTTCTATCACAACTGTAGCAAAGCCCTTTGCTCTTTTTTCTTCCAACTGTTTTGGTGTCAACCTTGTAGGTTGTGGAAATCTAGGAGTAGCAACACTTCCCTCTTTATAGAAGTGAGTGGTAGGCTTCCTTGTCGCCATAATTTTACATTCAATTTTTCTTGCCAACCTGAATGCCTTCTCCAATGAATGAGGTTCCAGAATGTGAACTTCATGTTGGATGTTATCCTTCAAAGTGCTTATGAAGAGATCAATCCTGTGTTCCTCTAGAATATCAGTTACCCTTATATTCAATTTTTGGAAGTCCTCAATGTGCCGCCCCACTAAACCCTTTTGTTTGAGATTTATCAATTGGCTAAAGAAGGTGTTGCTCTTTGTATCCTCATAATGTGCTATCATTTCCTCCGTAAAAATTGACCAAGTGAAAATTTTTTTACGAGAGCAAAGCCATCGATACCATACAAATGTATTTTGTTCTAAATGTAAAGTTGCAATGCGTACCTTTTGTGTGTTTTGCACGTTATGGAGATCAAAATATTGCTCCATCTGTAGTATCCATGTTACAGGATCCTTTCCATCAAACTTCCTCATATCCATTTTTGGAATATGGTGGTTCTTCCTGCCAACATTTGAGTTTATGAAATCACGATTAACATTTATTTTGTTCTCATCATGAGGTTCTTCTACTATATTTCCACCATTAGGAATCATTTCTTTTTTTAAGCTTGTCATCAAGCCTTCCATGTATGATTTTAGATCATTCTTCATGTTTTCCATGTTGTCTTTCATGTCATCCATCTTAGCTTCCATGCCCACTTCCATGGCATCCATATTAGCTTCCATGCGATCCATCTTAGCTTCCACGCCATCCATCTTAGCTTCCATGCCTTTCTTCAAACCATCCATCTTCACTTCCATGCCTTTCTTCAAAACTTCCATTTCATTTTTTGTTGCTCTTTGCGAGAGTGAAAATTGTTGCACTTGCTCTTGTAATTTTGATAGATCATGTTGCAATTCTTCATCTTCATGAGTCATAGTAGAGCTTTCTGAAGGCTTAATGGGTGTTGAATTATTTTTAGGGGCCATTTTAGAATACAATATTGATATCTATTCTACAACATGCCCTTGGAATCAATTCAACTTGATTCTTCAAACAAGACTTATGCAATTCGGAAAAAAATACACACCTTTTACTTGCTTTGAGGAGCTCTATATTGAAATTGAATTATATCTGTAATTGAAAATCTTTGATATCTAAAATTAAGCCCTGTAGTAGCCCTCTGAAGCTTCTTTCAAATGCCATAGGTCTGACCTGATTTTGATTCTCCAAGACAAAGTTGTGTCCAATCTCCCACAATGACCTAATTCTGGACTGGTTCAGTAGAGCAAAATTGTATGACTTGCCACGTGTCACTGTTTTGTCCTTTGTCTCTGAAATTGATAGCCACGAAACTAAAATCTGTGTAATTGTGACCAATTATTACAGAACTCCAATCCGATACCCAGAGAGAGAGTTATTGAACTTTTCCCACGATCACTTCTTTGAGATGAAATTCAGAAGCTTGAAAAAGCACTACCTTCCACAGATCATATTTCCAAAAATATTGCGAACCAAGCTCTGAAATTTTTTGACGCATTTCCTCAGGATTTTAGCTTCGCACCATATGAATTTTAGACTCTGAACCTTCGTAGAAAAAAATTTATAGCGAAAATTCCACGATGACCTGTTTAGGAGCCTGAACAAATACCTAACTTCCACAGACGATATCTCCAAAAATATTGTGAACCAAGCTCTGAAATGTTTAGGCAATATTCCTCAGGATTTCGGCTTCATACCCTAAAAATTTCAGCTTCTAAAAATTCGTAGAAAAAACATTATAGCGAAAATGCCACGATGACCTGTTTGGAGAAGCGAAACCCTAGAATCCAAAGCTCTAATACCAAATGTTGTGTAACCAATTCCAAAAAGAGAAGAAAAGAGATATAAACGCCTTAGAAATGAGCCACTTCGAGGGGGAAACCTCCAATACATTACATAAATGAACAATTCTTGGATGATACAATTCACAAAACCTCCTTTCTATATATAGGAGTCCATGGGGCCATAATGTAATCCTAGTGGGCCACAATGTAATCCTAGCCGACCGAACAATAATAATTTAAGGGCACAATAATAACAAAATGGGGGTTACAAGGGTACAATAATAACAATAAGGGGTTTACACTAACAATAATAAGGGACTATACTAGTGATATAGGGACCTAACAGGGCGGTAAGTCAAGTTGTTTTTCTATGTGCTCTATCTTGTAATCTAGGTCCTTCATGTGACAATGAAAATACTCAGGGGAAGGGAGAATGTCAAACTAATACTTATGGCAGTCGAGTAGTGTTCTACATAGGAGGAATTCTATGTGCCAGTAAAGATATTTTTTGTGTATACAAATTAAAATGGAAATCAATGTGGCTAGTGTCTAGTACCCAACCATCCAACACAACAAGACCCTATGTGTCTAAGGGTTTATGTCTATGGGAGGATATTTATCCCTTGGAATGAGTTATATCTTCTTGAATGGAGAATGCCGTGAATTCATAGAATTGGGAGGCAAATTCCTCCAAATGGTGATGCACGTGCATACTATCCATGTGGGCTCACTATTGATAATATGCCACTCCATTGTGGACACAGTAGTGTTTATGAGGCACAGGGGAGGGGTTAGAGAAAATAAGAAATACAATTTGTAATGGGGGAAATGAAGGAGAAACTAAAATCCAAGGAGAGTTCCACAATGTAGGAGAATGAAGGATAGGGTCAACATGAAAATAAATACATGCAAAGGATACTACCAACCATGACCACCAAAGAGGGAGACGGGGAATATAAAAGAGGAAAAATCAAATTAAAAGGAAACATACCCAAAGAGAAAACTTGTAGCGAGGGTGCCAAGGATAAAAAGCAGGTGAAGAAAAACATCGAGCAGAGGATAACTAAGAGGGTATTCAAAGGGGGATAAGGTGAGATTGGAGGGAAGAATATGGTGTGAAATACCAAAGGAGGACAAGGTACCAAGAGAAGAATCGTAGAGCTACACCTAGATTCATATGGGAAGGGCATAGATAGGAAGTATGGAGATGAAGAGGGTTAAGCACAAGAAAAAATAGAATTCTCTATAGCTTGCAAAAGGAATGAAAAAACTCAGGAAATGGAAGTTATTAGTTTCACCACAGAGCCACTGAGTTGAGGATGGAGTAGAAACCTGAAATTGGAAATAATCCAACTAGGAAGGTTGATTTTTACCCAATTGAATTGATGAGGAACCATGCAATGGAAGGAAATGTTCTACGTCGTTGCATGTTCTTGTTGGTGGAATAGACTGCTTGTGCATGATGTCATTACTTGGGAGATACAAAATCTCATGATGGAAACCCCACCAGTTATTTGCATTAACTATCAAATTTCTTGAAAAATTCCATTCAAAGTAATCATTTTGTTTTATAAATTTTGCAACCAATAAAATTTGTTGTGGCTTAATCCCCACAGGGCCTCTCATGAATCATTGAAAATGGAAAAAAGCTTAAGTCTAATTATAAAATATTTTTATCATGGCTTAAAATTTCTTTGGAATTTCACTAGATCATTTTTAGCTTGGAGGAACCATCAATCTCAAAGATTATGTACATTTTTGTAGGAGTTCAATCAACTTGAACTTATTGACAACTACCAGCAGAAATCAATTAGTTCAATTATCATGCCCATGAAAAATTTAGGTTTTAGAATTAAATATTCAGAAAAAATAAAGTAGGTACATTTTTGGGGCTCATATATATGGTAAAACACTGATAATTTCAACCTTCCGTTCTGTCAAATTGGAATTATAAGCAAATGTTGGAAATCTCATTACTCAAGTACTCAATTATTGGACTCAAATCTTCAAGTACTTAATTATTGTACTGCTGAAACACTTCATTTATATAGAAAATATGAATTAAATATACATACTTGAAGCTTATCAGAAGCTGGAACAATTTTAAGCTCTCCTAACCCTAGCTAGGGAAACCAAGAAAATCCTAACAACAATCTCCTCCTTGCTAGGAATCACACATAAGCAAAGTTGGTCACTCCACCAGGAATTCTCAACAACATAACATCATCCACTGGAATGAAATTCATCACATGAATGTTGGTATGTCAGAGATTAAAGAAGAAGATGTAGTTTCTCTCATAACTTGTTTGAGAAGCAAATTTGTGTGTTGTCTCCAAGTTGTGTGATGTCAGTGACCCAATCATCTTCGGATCGAGGGGGATGAATTGAAGAAGATGCTTTGTCTGTAACATGAAAACACAATTTTCATCAGAGAAAATAATAACATGTGAAGTAATACAAGCATTGGAATACAGAGTAGATCAATTATGAGTCTCGTCATAAGCACCTTAACTCATCTAATAAAAATATTTATGGTGTGTATGTCTATGTTCTTCACCTGAAATCACATTATTGCAATATTGCAACCCTGAAAACATTCACATAATACATTAACAACATCAAAACAGCCAACACACAAAGTTGAGAGCAAAGACAAAGCAACAAACCTATAAATTCACCAGCTTATGCGATGTCAATGACCCAATCATGTTCTAATTGAGGGGGACCCATTGAAGAACATGCTTTATCTGTAAGATAACCAAAAAAAAAAATCCATCAGAGAAAATAATACCATGTGAAGTATACATGCATCAGAATGCATATTATATCAATCAGGAGTCTCGTCAAATTCACCTTGAATCATCTGATAAAAATATTGATGGTGGGTTTGTGTATGTTCTTCACCTGAAATCACATTATTGCGATATTGGAGCCTTGCAAACATTCACACACTACATTAAAAACATCAACAAAAATGAGTTGACAAATTTAAGAGCAAATACAAAGTAACAACCCCGAAAATTCACCAACTTGCGTGATGTCAGTGACCCAATCATGTTTTGATCAAGGGGGATCGATTGAAGAACCTACTATGTTTGTAAGATAATAAAAAAATTTCCATCAAGGAAAATAATAACATGTCAAGTAATGCATGCATCAAAATACATAGTAGATCAATTAGGAGTCTCATCAAATGCACCTTGACTCATCTGATAAAAATGTTGATGGTGGGTCTGTCTATGTTCTTCATCTGAAATCACATTAATGGGATGTTGCAGCCCTGCAAAAATTCACACACTACATTAAGAACATCAACAACAACCAGTGCACAAATTAAGAGCAAAGGCATAGGAAAAAACCTGAAAAATCACCAATTTGATCTAAACATATTGATATCATCTTCCTATAGAACTTACTTGGAACAATAGAGGATGCATTGTTGGAACGAGGACGATCACGCTTGTTGAGGTGTTGAAACTGAAATGGTTCATCTTCGGATGTAGGGACATTCAAATCAATATCCAAGCTGACATTATTTTTCCTTATTTTATTTTTCCTTTTAGGACTAAGGAAACTCTTCTTCATCTTCAAAGATGACTCATAAGCACCCAACCCATGGGTGAAGTCATAATACATAATATGAAGATCATTAACATCATCCAACTTTTTTTAGCCAAATCAATCGACTTTTTTTTCTTGGTCACAGAAGAATGACGATGATTCTGAAATGGGTTTAGATAGCCAAACAACTCCTCTCTCAAAAAATTAAGTTCTTTAACATTGTCATATTCCATATTAGTTGTGATAGTATCTGCATGAAGGTTTCGTGCCTCTGTACTTATCTCATAAGGGGCATTCAAATTATTGGGTATCATATGAATATCCTATAAAGGGTTGGAATCCATTAAAGAGGAATGAAACCAATCTACCTTTATGGCATGCTTGCAAATGTTTCCTCGAATAGACCATGGGTAATCACAAGTGATAAAATTTATGCGATGATAGATGATAAGATATTCATTATTGGGTTTACTTTAACTCGTCACCCAATAAGAATGAGATATGCTCTCATGAGGTCTGCAGTCACTATTTGGAATTCATCTAGTCTTTTCCATTGATGATTCAAGTTGCATCTTTTTCTTGTGGTTGTTCAAATATCCTTCTCTTTCAGAATTTCTTTGAATCCATAACATGGCTAAACATTTTTTAGGAGAGTATAGAATATCCAATCCATTCTACAAGAAAATTTATTTTGTCTATCACATAGAAATTTTTCCTTGAGATAACCATGGTATGACTCCACAACATTATTAGTCTCCTCATTCGCATGAGGAAAATATTTGCAACCTTTAACCCACATCCCTACATGAAAAAAATCAATTAGTAAATATATGTTGTCCTTATGAAACAAAAAACATGCAACAGAGAAGAAATATTATGCAAACTTACGAATATTGTTACCAACAACCCAAGTCTTGTATAAATAGTCCAAAAAATTCTCCTCGGTGGCAAATTTGGTGAAAAATGCATTGATTGCATGATCCACTTCATGACTAGAACAATATTTCGTGATATGGCCAAGTTTATTGAACATATATTTTTCTTTTTCTGAGCTACTGACCAACTAATTAACATTATTTAGCCATGCCATCCTTATGTGTTGTTATTTTCAGTATTTGTGTACTTCCACTAGGGATTAAAACACATTTTGCATGTGCATCTTAGGTGTCCCACTCTAATGAATTTTCAATCATTCCATTAGGTCATGATATAAAATCGTTCCACTAGTGGTTGTCCTTGTCAAGTGTCCCATTTTCCTTCACAAGTATATGCCTGGTGACCCTCTTCCATGTCTTTATCATGCTGAAAACAAGTATGCTCTCATTCCACTTTTATTCAAAGTCAATCATTGAGTCAGTTTCTTTCATTTATCATTAGGTCACTAGGGTTTCATTAGGTCAAATCATTGCATTGTCTCATTTTCAATAAAGGGCAGCATAAGGCATGAAGGTGACCTAGAATAAACTCATGATTTCTTCCGTCATTTCAACTGTAATAAGTATTCAGTCTCCCAAAGTTTTCCAACTCATAATTCCACATGAAAACACTTATAATGTCAAAGGGATGTCCTTTCCCAAGGGTGCCCAAGTCGTCATTGTTCACAAGTACTAAACCCTAATTTCCTCTCCCACTGAGCTAGGGTTTGCTATGGAAATGTGAAATTTGAGCAGAGGAGACATAAGGTAGGTTGTATCAGTAAGTATGAGGTAATTTTAGCTCATAAACATCATGTCTCCATCATTTTTTGAGAAATCATTCCAAGATTCAAGCCATTTGCCACTCATAGGGCCAATTTTACTTCAAACTATGTTTCTGACCAAATAGAGATGAATTTGACAAAAGTGAGATATTGTTTTGTCAATAATAAGTCCAAGAAGAAAAACCTCCATCATATTTTACACAGGTGTCATGGTTCTAGCGAAATGTCAAAATTATAGGTGCTATAAGAGGTTTGCTACATTTCTGGAGTGACCTTAGGAAAATTACGTGTTCTCATATCTGGAGTGTCCAAATGACTTTCTTGATGAGTCAAATGATAACTATACAGATAGAGATTTCCAATGAGCTATCATGAGCTCACTTTGGAGTTGAGGAAGGCCTCCAAAAGTTGTCTGCACCAGCACTTTGCATTTCTACACCCTCATTTAGCACTTTTTGAACAGTCTTGGGAAAATCAACTTTTGACAGGTCAAATCAACTCCAATAAGAAAAAAAGGTAGATTGTGAAATTAGACTTCAAGGTATTTTCAATGAGCTATATTGGGCCCAATTTGGACTCTGGAAAGGCCTCCAAATTTAGTCCTCAAAAATGTGCTGCAGTGGCACTACGCATTTGCCTTGGCACTACACGTTTACCCAATGGCGCTGCATGCTTGCCTGATAACTTTAGAGAAAAATACACTAGCACTGCTCATTTGCACAATGGCACTATGCATTTTTCTTGGCACTGTGCATTTGCACAGTGAGAGTTTCAAAAGGTTTAGTCACCTCCAGCAAGCTAAATCTGCTCACCAATTTTCTTCAAAAGGCTTTGAATCAGTAAGTAGACCCTAAATCACCTCTCTTCTCATATATTTGGTGTTCCATAAATATTTGAAATTATTGTTGCTATGAAACCCTAGTTTCCATTTCCTTCCCATTTTCATGCACTAAATCAATGTCATGTCCCTAAAACACATATTAGTCATAAATATTGTTAAACCCTATGGTTTTCCTATACCTAGGTTTTCATTTACATTCACTTCCTCTTTTTTCCTAAGCTAGTCATCTCATCTCTCACTCCCTTCATCTCATTCCATTTACCCTAGGGTTTCCAAAGCCTTCAAAATTCAAAATTTCTGAAGAGGAGGATAGAGGTGTCAATGAGGAACAAATTTGCAAGGGCCAAGCTCAAAAGAGCCCATGCAAAAATTCAAGCTTTGACCAAGCAAAAGGAGAAGAAGAGGTTAGACATACTTGCTCAGGTGTCTCTTCATGCCTCAAGCCCTTTATCAGCAAGTAACCTCACACATTTTGGAAAATTTTGGCACACATGACACTTTGGTGCATTTTTGAGTTTTTGAACAATTTTTGCTTTCGTAAAATATGCCAAAAACGTACTACCCTTGGCGTTGTGCTTTTTTTTGGAGCCTCCAATGGAAAAATGGCCATCACCATCATGTTTATAATGATGAAGACAACAACCCCAACACGTTTCAGAAACTTTGGAAGAGAACTGGTCCCTAGAAAGTGCAAAAAACCACCAAATGTTCATGTTTCTGCCTCCTTTTTTACCTTGGTGCTGTGCTTTTACCAGTATTGGGAGATTCACTTTTTGACAGGAAAAATGAATATCATTTTGGAAAATGGAGGAATATTTGGAAAATAGACACAAAGAGATTTCAAATGAGCTATCTTGGAGCTGATTTGGACACAACGAAGGCCTCGAAAATTTTCTTTCAAAAGAGGTTATTTTTCATGTCATGGCACTACGTGTTTGCCAGGAAAATTGCAATTTTCACAGTGTTCAACATTTTTTTGATTTTCACTCCAGTTTGATTTTTTATATTGGGAAATGAGAAATTAATGATGTAAAGGGTCAAGGTAAATTCAAATGTCATTTTTTTATTTTTATCTAGGGTAGATACATTAGATAACTCCTCTAGAGGTCAAATGTATATGTTTCCTCTCTTTTAGAGGCAAGTTGTTGGGTCTTCCTTGTTGAATTCTTAGTTGAACTGAGAGGGGGCGGGGGGGGGGGGGCGCGCGAATCAGTTCAATACATACATGAGCTTTTTAAATTTTCATCAGCTTATTTACAGCTTACTTTTGTATTCAACCTTAGCATATGAACAGTCTTAATATGTTGCAGCAAGTATTAGATTAATGTGACATTAAACTTATTATGAGAGCAGTAAACATTAAGCAGATTTGATAAATCATCTCAGCACATAGGCAACACAGATAGATACAATAGGTATAAGTGGAAACCCATAAAGGGATAAAACCACATCTTATTATTGTTGTGATGCAAAGGCAAGCTCCAACTCCCTCTCACCACTGTTTTTTTGCAGGCACCAACCTACAGGAGGCTCCAACCTCAATTCTGCATGCTACAACTTGCAAGGAACCTCCAAATCCCTTCTATTTAATGCAGGCACCAACCTACAGGAGGCTCCAACCTTAGTCAGCTACAAATGATAGCTATCAAGCTTCAACTTGATAGGGAAGCTCCAACTCCCTCAATTTATCACACAAATTTTTTACTGATTTACCTCAAATATCAGCTTTGTTCAGTAGCATCTCTTTCTGCTCCTCTCTTCCTTATCTTATCTGCCTCAATCTTCTATGATTTTCATTCTATATCCTTACTCTCTCTCACTTTTTTTTATGCATATCAGGTTGATATTATATATAGAGTTCATTACATGACTGTTTGTATTCCACAAGGAATTTGGAGTGAACAACCATGACTTTTTGACTTCTGTCTTCTCATTTCTTTGTCCAACTCATTTAAAATTATAACAATTTGCACAAATTACATGTTACAGTGGGATTCTTCTTTTCCTTAGGATACTTGTCTTTGCATAAAAAACAATATAAAACAAATAAAACATTTACATTTTCAGTTACAGTATATAAACTTCACTCAGCCTTTGGCTAGCTGGTTTTGTCCTTTCTGTAGCAGTCATGCAACTGTCCTGCATACTTTGTTCACTGTCTTTCGCATATTCCACCTGTTCACTACACTTTTGAATCCCTTTTTTGTACATCTCTTCAACTCTGCAATCTTTGTTTACCTCTGTCAGGTATCATACTTCCTCTTTCTGTGAGCATATAAAATTGATACTGCAAATTTGTACTCAATCCTACTGTCGATCTGGGAAATTTAAATACTCTATTTTCTGAGCTGGCAATTTAAATAATTAAAACTTACTTGCACATAAAATCACCTGCACTCAATTTAGTACTTAACCCAATTTCCAATCTGAGCAGTTTCGAATTTATGCTGAAGTTTACCTCCTTGAAGAATCTATGGCTTAAACCATAGTCGAATCAACTCGGACCACTCAATTTAGCGTTGGTTAAATTACCAGGTTTCCAAAAATCACATATATGGTGAATTTTTTGCTTAACTCTCCCTTTATTAACAACACTTCTTTTATTCCGCACTCTGGTTACAATTTATGAGCTCGACCATGGCAAATATCACCAACTTAACTCGTTCTAAACTTCATATCTCAATCTTCGACTTGGGATTTTATATTAAACTGTGTATGGTTTAAAATAAACATCAATGCTCCAGGAATATGCGGAGGCAACCTTTGAATAGACCCACTTAATTTCATTTTGTTAAATCCACAAATCTTAATACATGCGTATGGGCCCCAACGCTAATGGTCGTCTCCATCTGACAGTGGCTATCGCGTCACACTGCCTCATTTGATCGGATGGATATCGCTTGGCAAAGATGTGAGAACAATAATGCACGATGGCACGCAGTGTGAGTGGTTTTGGGATCCCTTCGTATGCCACGTGTCAGTCGCTCTATGGAATCGCTCCGATTTCTTGAAAACCGCTTGCCTGTCGATGGTGGTGCGATGAAAACTACCGGTTCGCTCTAAACCACGTCCAATGTTCCTCCTTCGTGGTTCTGCCCCTCTACTCCAGGTTCCATCGCCACTGTTCACACCTCGTGGTTCCTCACCTTCGCTCAAGGTTCCATGTACTTCCGTGATCCGGTTACTAATGCCAACCCGTTTTTACTGTTCATTGGTCAGAGTTTTGTATTCTGAGTTCCGCTTCTAATACTTCGCTCCTATCGTTATATATGTAACTATTTCGCTTCGACGTTCTGGTCCTTTACATCCTTACTGCATTCATATTCCATTATGCTGTAATATTCATCGCATTCTGCTCCGTAACACTCACACTGGGACTCTGAGAAAGCCTCTCCATACAGAGGCTAACATTTTAGAGCGCATCTAATATTGATACATATATAAGCCCTTATTTACGAACTCACATCGGTTTGCTTGATCGTGCACAGAATTACAAATCTACCCTTTTGCACAGGGTTCTCAATGTTCACAAACTTTGAAGATCTAACTCTCGCCACTAAACAGATTCTTCATTTATACTAATCGAAATTACTTACAAAACCCTCTTGTTCATGAAAACAAGACGAAAATCTATTCTGTCGTTTGGACAAATCTTCTTCAATTCACTGCTTGTCTCTATTCCTTGTACATGTTCCCTGTTTTCTTCTGATGCTATCCTTTGCAATCACCTTTTCCATTTAAGAAATGCTCGAACTCATCCCCAAGCATATTAAGTCTTTACCACAGGGTTTTAGTCTTCAATCAAAGTCTATGCTATACAAACTCAATTAATGAATAATTGCTCAATAATTCATCTGAAAACTGTATTAAACCCCTCTGTATTACTCTCCTTCAGGCCCTTTCAACTCCACTGCCCTATCTCTAATTCCTTTGTTGCTTTTGCTTCCTCTACTACCTCTCTGTCTCTTTTTCCTCATGGATAGTTTAGGTGCTTCTCCTGTCTTTACCTTTTCCATCAATGACAACATTTCCAACAGTCTCCCCCTTTGGCATTTATGGCAATAATCTTCCTCTGTTTGCCTTATAGAAGCCCATTTTTTCTTTCCCTCCCCCTTTGACATCAATGGCAAAGGGTTGCTCATTTCCTAGTTTGCTTTCTGCATTTCCTCTCTCTGAGATCTTCTGACTTTGTACCCTACTGCTCCAAACTTTGGATTAAATCTAAAATTCTGACCCTTTAGCCTTTTCTTTAACTCTTTTAAGCTGGGTGTATTATTTCCATAATCCTTTGACCCTGAGGACCTGTTTCATGCTCTCCTTGCTGGCTGATCCCCCTGGAATGATATTTTCATTTCTGTTCTCCCCTTAAAACCGTGCTTTCTCTTTATATCAGAGAGTAGCATCTACATATACTACCCCTAGTTTATCTCTCAAATATTGAAATGGTTCTCTAGCAAGAGGTTTGGTAAATATATCAGCTGTCTGTTCTTTTGTTGGTAAATATTCTAGCTTTACTACCTTCTGAGCCACTTGTTCTCGGAGAAAATGATACTTGATTGGGATATGTTTAGTTTTTCAGTGAAGCACATGATTTTTTGATATAATTATAGCACTTGTATTATCACATTTGATTGAGATAGGTTCATCAATGCTTACCTTCATGTCTTGGAGGTTTTGCTTCATCCACATGACTTGTGTACAGCATGCTGCTGCTACTATATATTCTGCTTCTGCTGTAGATAGAGAGATAGATGTTTGTTTCTTGCTTAACCATGTCACCAGACTTTCTCCTAGATAGAATGCACCTCCACTTGTACTTTTCTTGTCATCCACACAACTGGCCCAATCTGCTTCTGTGTATGCTGTCAAAGTGAAGTCTTTGCCTTTAGGATACCAAAGCCCATACAGTGTTGTTCCTTGTAGATATCTGAATATTCTTTTTACTACAAGAAGATGATTTTGTTTTGGTGTTTCTTGATATCTACCCACTAGTCCTATTTCTAGCATGATGTCTGGTCTTGATGCTCTCAGATACAACAGACTTCCTATCATGGATCTGCAGAGTTTTTGATCTATATCAGCAGATCCATCATCAACACACAGCTTGCATCCCGTGATCATGATACAGGTTTGCAGTCCTCCATTTTGAATTTTTTCAACATTTCTTTTAAGTATTTTTCCTATGAGATGAATGTACCTGTGTTCTTTTGTTGAATTTGAAGTCCTAAGTAGAAAATGAGTTCTCTAATCATGGACATCTCAAACTCTGATTTCATCTCCTTCGCAAACCCTTTTTCCAGTTCATCTCTGTTGCTTCCAAACATAATGTCATCAACATACACTACAACAATCAGGAGTTCATTTTCATGGGCTTTTATGTATAGATTGCTATCTACTCCGCCTCTCTTAAAGCCTTGTTTTTGAAAATACTTATCTAGTCTTTAGTACCAACCACGAGGAGCCTATTTCAGTCCATATAGAGCCTTCTTCAGTCTGCATACATAGTCTTCTTTTTCTGTTAAAGTGAAACCTTCTGGTTGTTCAATGTAGAATTCTTCTTCTAGATCTCCATTCAGAAATGAAGATTTCACATCCATTTGATATACCTTGAAGTCTTGGTGGCATGCAAAGGCCAAAAAATTCTGATGGCTTCCATTCTGGCTACAGGAGCAAATGTTTCATCATAATCAAGTCCTTTGATTTGTGAATATCCTTTGCAAACTAGTCTGGCTTTATTCCTGATTACCTGTCCTTGCTCATTCATTTTATTCTTGAATACCCATTTTGAGCCAATGATATTTTTCTCAATTGGTCTAGGAACTAGTTCCCAGGTATTGTTCTTCTCAATTTGGTCCAATTCTTCATTCATAGCATTCACCCAATACTTGTCCTTGCTGGCTTCTTCAAATCTCTTTGGCTCTATTTGTGATAACATGGCTATGTATACCTCTTATGTCTATTCAGTTAGCTGCCTTCTTGTCTGGACCCCTACTTTCTTGTCTCCTATGATCTGATCTTCAGGATGATTCTTCTGAGTGTATCTTGAGGGGGCTTTCGAGCTCAGCTCTGCATCTTCTGTTGTCTTTCTTGTTTCATCATCATTTTGGTTTTCTTCTTCATGGTTGTCTGATGGACTGCAGCAGTCTGTATCTCTTGTATTGTTTGGAAGTTCTTCATCAAATCTCACATCAATAATTTCTACTATTTTTCGAAGAGTCTTGTTGTAGCACCTGTACCCTTTACTTTTGGAAGCATATCCTAGAAAGATCCCTTCATCTGCTCTTGCATCAAATTTTCCAAGATTTTCATCATTATTCTTTATGTAACATTTTCTTCCAAAGATTCTGAAATGTTTGATTGAAGTTGGCTTTCCATGCCACAGTTCATAGGGAGTCTTGTCACTGCTTGGCCTTAAGTGAGCTTTATTAAGGATATGTACTGCTGTGTGTATAGCTTCTGCCCAGAAGGTTTGAGCAATATTATTCTCTTGCATCATGGCTCTGGCAATTTGTTGAACATATCTGTTTTGTCTCTCTTCTACTCTATTCTGCTGAGGTGTCCCTGCAATAGTAAATTGTTGTTTTATGCCATGTTCATTGCATAGGTCTGCAAAGTCATAATCAGTGAATTCACCTCCTCTGTCTGATCAGATGAATTTCAGCTTGCATCCTGTCTGATTTTCTGCTAATGCTTTAAATATTTTGAATTTGTCCAGAGCTTCCGATTTATTCTTGAGAAAAGCAACCCATGTCATTATGGAGAAATCATCTATTATCAACATGAAGTAGGATTCTCCACTTGGTGTTTTAGTTCTTGCAGGTCCACACAGATCCATGTGCACAAGCTGGAGTGGTCTTCTTGTTGATAACTCATCTTTGGCCTTAAAGGATGTGCGGGTCTGTTTACCCAATTGACAAGATTTACATATGGTATTAGAAGGCCTTTTTATTTCTGGCATGTCTCTGACCGCTTTCTTCTTGCTCAGTCTGATGATATGATCGAAGCTGAGATGTCCCAATCTCCTATGCCATAACCATGACTCCTCAAGTTTACTAAGATGGCATGCTTCATCTTCCTCTTTCACGATGTAAACATTTCTCTCTATTCAAACACCTTTGAGCAGAGTCTTACCTGTGGTGCTTGATCTGACTTCACAGTCTTGTGCTCTGAAAAGAACTTCGCAGCCTTTATCACACATTTGACTGACACTCAGCAAATTTGCTTTCAGCCCATCTACAAATAGTACATCTTGGGCCTTACCTCTGCCATTATCTAACCTGACTGAGCCCTTTCCCTTGATTTTTCCTGATTTATCATTGCCAAAAGTAACATTACCAGTTTTCTTTTCATCAAAAGTTATAAATTTTCTCCTGTCTCCAGTCATATGTTTTGAGCAGCCACTGTCCAAATACCACTGACTTTTCAGGTCTTGAGCAGTTAGAGCCAAGTCACATTTATTCACCTTCTTTATCCACTTGAGGCATCCTTTTGTTTGGTATCTTTTGAGAGATGATGAATCACATCCTTTCAGAGGACATTTGGAAGGCATATGTCCAACTTGATTGCATACACAACATTTGATCATAATTTTTGCAGAATTGTGAGTATGAACAAAATTTCTTTGATTCATAAACCTCCTTGAGTTGTTGAACATCAATCTTTGTCCATACTTTCTACATTAAAAAATTTTATGGCCAAATTCCTTACAATAAAAACAGTAACCATAGAAATTATTTGCATACCTGATGTAAGATTGTCTTCTCCATTTGTTTGCTTGAGGCAGTCTCTTCACTATTTACATCTTTTGCTGGTTTGAATCACTCCTCCTTGCATGACAGTATACAACAATGTGTCCCAGCTTGTGGTAGACATAATAGGTGGCATTTTTCATAGGAGGGAAGAATCTAATTTGATGGCTTCCAAATTTGACATACTTAGGGGTATATGAATCTTTTTCTGTTGTTTGAGTATTTCTTTCATTATTTGTTATTAGAGGATTTTTCTGGGGTCTGTCTCCCTCCTTACAAGTTTTTTCTTTTGTAGGAATTATTTGAGCTGCTTCATCGTCCTTCTTTGCTTTTACAAAAATAATCTCTCTGTTTTCCTTTTCTTTGCTTTTACTTGATTCTCCTTCATAGCCTATTCCAGTGTTTATCATAGGAGATCTTTGAACAACCAGAATTTCATTCAACTTAGTAGAACTTGTTGTTTGAGAAGAATTTATAACCACTTTCCTTTGAGAATTTTTTAATTTCTTCCTGAGACATACTACTTCTTCTTCCAAATTCTATTGTTCTTGATTTTTCTCCTTGATTTGTTGAAGTAACATGTCCTCTATCTTCTTGGCTTCTTCAAGCTCTATCTTTAGCCGCATAAGGACTTCTGAATTCTGTTCTTCTTGTACATACTTGAGGAGAATGTCCTTTTTTTTTCTGCATTTCAGCTTGAGTCTATCAATATCTTCCAGAGCACTTCTTAGCTCCCCCTCAAGGTCGACTTCACCTTCTTCTTCTTCTTCATCTTCTAGTAGGAGACCTTCAAGTTCTTCTATGGCCATCAATAAGAATTCAGAGGTTCCTTCTTCACTTGAAGGTTCATCTGAGTCTTCAGATGCACTGCTGTCTTGTTGAGCATAGAAGGATTTTCTGCTGAACTTCTTTCCTTTCTGCCAATTTTTTCATGCATTTTTCTCTGTTTCTTGAGCCTGATTCCTTACTTTTTTGTGAGGAAATTTAGCAGCATAGTGTCCCACTCTTCCATAGTTAAAGCATTTGAAAGGAAATTTACCTTTGTATTTACCTGAGCCTCTATCCAATTTCTTGACAAAATTTTCCTCTTCTTCATCCAAGAAAGATCATATGTCTTCCTCTTCTTCTTTCTTCTTTTTTGTTTTAAAGGCTGCCTCCCTCGTACTTGGCTTCTTCTGTGGGAGTCTCATCTCGTATGCTGTTAAATTTCCAAGTAGCTGATTCATGGTCAAGGTCTCCCAATCAGCTGTTTCTTCTATTGCAAACACCTTGGGATTAAAATTGGATGGAAGAGATCTTAGAATCTTTTGCACAATTATACTTTCTGGCATGGTTTCTCCAAGAGCTTTCACATTGTTAACAATTTCTGCAACTTTTAGGAAGAAAATGTAAATTTCTTCATCATCATTCATTTTTAAGTTCTTAAAATGGGCTTTATAGACTTGAAGTTTGGCAGTATTTACTTTCTTGTCTCCTTCATGGACTTTCTCCAAAGTATCCCACATCTCTTTGGCAGTGTCTTTGTCCATTACTTTGATAAAATCTGCTTCACACAATCCATTCAAGATGGCATTCATGGCTTTTGCGTTAGCTACAAAATCTTATTTGGATTCTTTCTCTTAGTTAGTTTCCTTTGGGGCATATCCTAATTCCACAGCACCCCAAACTTCTATTCCTAGAGACATTATGTATGTCCTCATCCTGATTTTCCAGAAGGCATAATTTACACCTGTAAAGAAAGAGGCTTTATTGGTTGAGCATCCTTCTTTACTAGCCATCCTAAGAACCTGGAATCTCCTTTCAGTTGTTAAACTGGTACAAAGGAACCCGCTCTGATACCAATTGTTGAATTCTTAGTTGAACTGAGAGGGGGGGGGGGGGTGAATCAGTTCAATACATACATGAGCTTTTTAAATTTTCATCAGCTTATTTACAGCTTACTTTTGTATTCAACCTTAGCATATGAACAGTCTTAATATGTTGCAGCAAGTATTAGATTAATGTGACATTAAACTTATTATGAGAGCAGTAAACATTAAGCAGATTTGATAAATCATCTCAGCACATAGGCAACACAGATAGATACAATAGGTATAAGTGGAAACCCATAAAGGGATAAAACCACATCTTATTATTGTTGTGATGCAAAGGCAAGATCCAACTCCCTCTCACCACTTTTTTTCTACAGGCACCAACCTACAGGAGGCTCCAACCTCAATTCTGCATGCTACAACATGCAAGGAAGCTCCAACTCCCTTCTATTTTCTGCAGGCACCAACCTACAGGAGGCTCCAACCTTAGTCAGCTACAACTGACAGCTATCAAGCTTCAACTTGATAGGGAAGCTCCAAATCCCTCAATTTATCACACGAAATTTTTGCTGATTCACCTCAGATATTAGCTCTGTTCAGTAGCATCTCTTTCTGCTCCTCCCTTCCTTATCTTCTCTGCCTCAATCTTCTATGCTTTTCATTCTCTATCCTTACTCTCTCTCACTTTTTTTTTATGCATATCAGGTTGATATTATATATAGAGTTCATTACATGACTGTTTGTATTCCACAAGGAATTTGGAGTGAACAGCCATGACTCTTTGACTTCTGTCTTCTCATTTCTTTGTCCAACTCATTTAAAATTATAACAATCTGTACAAATTTACATGTTAGAGTGGGATTTTTTTTTCCTTAGGATACTTGCCTTTGCATCACAAACAATATAAAACAAATAAAACATTTACATTTTCAGTTACAGTATATAAACTTCACTCGGCGTTTGGCTAGCTGGTTTTTTTCTTTCTGTAGCAGTCATGCAACTGTCCTGCATACTTTGTTCACTGTCTTTCGCATATTCCACCTGTTCACTGCACTTTTGAATCCCTTTGTTGTACATCTCTTCAACTCTACAATCTTTGTTTACCTCTGTTAGGTATCATACTTCCTCTTTCTGTGAGCATATAAAATGGATATAGCAAATTTGTACTCAATCCTACTGTCGATCTGGGCAATTTCAATACTCTATTTTCTGGGCTGGAAATTTAAATAATTAAAACTTACTTGCACATAAAATCACCTGCACTCAATTTAGTACTTAACCCAATTTCCAATCTGAGCAGTTTCGAATTTATGCTGAAGTTTACCTCCTTGAAGAATCTATCGCTTAAACCCTAGTTGAATCCACTCGGACGAATCAATTTAGCGTTGGTTAAATGACTAGGTTTCCACACATCACATATATGGTGAATTTTTTGCTTAACTCTCTCTTTATTAACAATACTCTTTTATTCCACACTCTGGTTACAATTTCTGAGCTCGACCATGGCAAATATCACCAAATTAACTCATTCTAAACTTCATATCTAAATCTTCGACTTGGGATTTTATATTCAACTATGTATGGTTTAAAATAAACATCAATGCTCCAGGCATACGCGGAGGCAAACTTTGAATAGACCCACTTAATTTCATTTTGTTATATCCATAAATCTTAATACATGCGTATCAGCCTCAACACTAACGGTCGTCTCCATCCGACGGTGGCTATCGCATCACGCTGCCTCATTTGATCAGACGGATATCGCTCGGCAAAGATGCATGAACAATAATGCGCGATGGCGCATAGTGTGAGTGGTTTTGGGATACCTTCATATGCCATGTGTCAGTCGCTCTATGGAATCGCTCCGATTTCTTGATAACCGCTTGCCCGTCGATGGTAGTGCGATGAAAACCACCGGTTCGCTCTAAACTGCGTCCAATGTTCCTCCTTCATGGTTCTGCTTCTCTACTCCAGGTTCCGTCGCCACTTTTCACACCTCATGGTTCCTCAGCTTCGCTCAAGGTTCCATGTCCTTCCGTGATCAGGTTACTAACGCCAACCCGTTTTTATTGTTCATTAGTCAGAGTCTCGTATTCTGAGTTCCACTTCTAATACTTCGCTCCTGTCGTTATATATGTAAATATTGCGCTTCAAGGTTCTGGTCCTTTACATCCTTACTGCATTCATATTCCATTATGCTGTAATATTCATCGCATTCTTCTCCGTAACACTCACACTGGGACTCTGAGAAAGCCTCTCCATACAGAGGCTAACATTTCAGAGTGCATCTAATCTTGATACATATATAAGCCCTTATTTACGAACTCACATCGGTTTTCTCGATCGTGCACAGAATTACAAATCTACCCTTTTGCACAGGGTTCTCAATGTTCACAAACTTTGAAGATCTAACTCCCACTTCCACAAGAAATATACATGTATGGTATAGTTCCACTTTCTCTTGGAGGATCGATCCTTTCGAATAATATGGAAGCAGACTTATATCAATTCTCTCGTCTCCTCAGATCCACTAAACAGATTCTTCATTTATAGTAATTGAAATTAATTACAAAATCCTCTTATTCATGAAAAAAAGAGGACAATCTATTCTATCATTTGGACAACTCTTCTTCAATTCACTGCTTGTCTTTGTTCCTTGTACATGTTCCCTGTTGTCTTTTGTTGCTTTCCTTTTCCATCACCTTTTCCATTTAAGCAATGCTCCAACTCATCCCCAAGCATATTAAGTCTTTACCACAGGGTTTTAGTCTTCAATCAAAGTCTATGCCATACAAAATCAATTAATGAATAATTGCTCAATAATTCATCTGCAAACTGTATTAAACCCCTCTGTATTACTCTCCTTTAGGCCCTTTCAACTCCACTGCCCTGTCTCTAATTCCTCTGTTGCTTCTGCTTCCTCTGCTACCTCTCTGTCTCTTTTGCCTCATGGATAGTTTAGGTGCTGCTCTTGTCTTTACCTTTGCCATCAATGACAACATTTCCAACATTCCTAGTCTTCAGTTTCTTGTTTGGCATTAGGTGTAACTGATTCCCATCTCATGGATTCGACTCCCTAAGGCTAGGGAGAGTGGTTTTGAGGTATATATTATGTATTTTCTCATTCATTGTAATATTTGGACTCTTTTAGAGGTTTGGCTTCTCAAGGACACAATTTTGTATCAGTTTTGGCCTGGTCATTAATCAAATTTGTAGCTATTTTTATGGGATCCATGTGGTATTGTGTTTAGTTTCAGTTTCTTATTTTCTGCTCATATGTTGTAATTTTTTGTGTATTTCATCCATCATTTCATTGTTATTGAATGAATGTTTTCAAGCTAGATTAACAGAATCCATAATTTCTATGCTCTGTTTTGGGTAAACATTCATAATTCGTAATTTCTTCAGTTTAGAAAGAAACGATGAATTCACCATGATCCTTCTAGCTCCTTGTTAGTGTCAGTCTTGTGCAGCCTTCCTCTAGTGATCAAACATGCTCTTACAAAGTGATTTTAAGGCGTCGAGGTCAATTTTTTTCATTTCAGTGAATCTTCAAGTAAAATTTGGTCACTAGGTACTAGGTCTAAGGTTTTCTCTTACTCCTGTCAAAGTTGTCCAAATGTCGGTCCATGTCACCATTCAGCTGAGTGTACCATCATTCAGATGGTTTTCATCATCATGTCAAGTTCCAATGGGTCATTTTACACCTTTTTCATGCTTCAGTTGTGCCTAGGTAAGGTTCATTTCCCTCTCCTAGGGTTTTGAAGGTAATTTCTCTTGGATGGTCAAATCATCAGCAAAACTTGTATCCTGATGTTCATACACCTTCCCCTATCCTTAATGTACCTTATTAAACACTTCCCATCCCTAAAACCATACCATTTCCTACTACTTTCCATCCTTCATATCATTTATAAAAATTTCCAATTCCTAAATACAGTCAAGTGATGATCCCCACAATTATAAGGTTCATTTGACTGAATCACATTGTTACCACTGTATTGTTTTCCACACCCCACTATACCTACTGTAATATTTCATCACAGTCCCTCATTTCCTACTTGGTATACATTTGGCATTGAAGGAAAACACCAACTCATCATTTTCAAGCAAACCAAACTCTTATTTTCACCACATATATATCAGTATATACTTGTCATACACATTGCAAAACACCATGTCAGATACAGATTCATCATATGAGAAAGAGTATGAGCAAGACAGTGACTCAACCACAGAGCTTAATGTACCGAGAAGGCCTCATAAAAGTGGCAAGCACGTCAGAGAAGAGCCCACTTCCTTGACTCAGTTGCAGGCTTGCCCGCTTGCAATGGCATGATTTCAGCAACAGTCATGCTTTCAGTATAGTGAGATGATTGCTCAGATTCAGCATCATCAGGAGTTGGTTCGCTTGTTTGTTTTACATTTGCGTGATGTTCATGTAAACCTTGCTAGAGTGAATTTCACCTTGACACCAGAAACCATTTCTCAGACCACCGGGATACCCAATGTAGGTGAAGAGTGGAATAAGAGACAGCAGCTGGAAAAAGTGTTCTATGAGCCATACATCAGACCTAGCTATATCAAGCAGCTCAGCAAGGTATTCCCATTCCGGTTTCTGAAGGAGTCATATGCACCATTGATGATACTTATTATTCGGTATTTCAGTTGCGAGGGTAGATTCTCCCGCCTTTATGCATACCGCATCCGGCTGTTGATGCATTTCACGAGAGTACGGATGATGAGAATTCCACATTTCATGTGTCAAAACATAGAGCAGATGACTACTCTTGTGCAGAAGAAGACTCCCAAGCAGCAGCATAACAACATTTATCATTATGCACTCATCAAGATGATTGTGGTACATCAGCTTGGATTGCAGGGCATTGCATGGGAAGAGTTCATTTCCCGTGACTTCTTTACAGCCTCTCAACCTTCTCCAGAGATTTTTCATGGTGCAGGTGAGCCTTCACATTAGTTTGAGGGTCCTGATACAGAGCCTATCAGTGTTCCAATATGTGTTACCTATCAGAAAGGCAAGAGAGCCTTATTTGCAGCAGCACGATGAGTACTATCTCCATTTGGGGTGGAAGGGGTCTCGCCTTCGACATTAGCACATGTACAGGATAGAGGCAAAAGGCCTATGCAGGATGAGGGCCCTTCAGGAGGCCAAGACACCGATTTTACACTCATTGATGTTGATTTGAGCTCTCCTAGCTCAAAGATGAGAGAGACCATCCAGGAACAGAAAGCTGAGATCGACACATTAACCGTGAAGTTGCAAAGAGCTTAGTGGATTATAAATTACTTGGAGCAGTGGAATAAATAATTGGAGGATTAGCAGACACTCACGGAGTTGCAGAGAATCCGCAAAGACCGGGAATTGGCCCGGAAAAGACCAGGTGACATGACGCTCTTTGAGCGGCAGATTTGGCTTGAGAGAGTCAACATTCATCTTGAGAAGCTGTTGGCGAAGGTCAATAGGAATAAAGACATGCTTAGGCACATGAAGAACCACTATTGGGCTCGCACACATGTTTGCAAAGCTAGGATCAAGATCCTGAAGGCGAGGCTGAGAAGGGCACTAAGGAGGCGCAAAAGGCCTCATCCACTTCAAATCTTGGCCGAAGCTTCTTTGGCTAAGCATGAAACTTGATGGGGGACCTTCACTCCAAATTTCAGCAAACTTGGAGTAAATTTTGTCATTTTTGAAATTTTGGTCGTAAAACGGATTTTTCCGCCTGACACGTCGCGCCACCTTACATGCGCTTACGTTTGAGAGATCTTCTGGAGGAAAACTTGAAATTTTTGGATTTTTTATGATAAATTATGCATGCTCAGGAATGGTTGAGAGATTTCATCAAGTTCTGGGTGGTTTAAAGGGTCAAAAAACCTTGAAAATGGCCTTTCTGCCACCTTTTGCACACACAGGAACCAGTTTTGGGAGATTGAAGTTTTGGAGGGGCAAATGAACTCGAAATTGAAAAATTCCACTTGGGTTGGATAGTAGACAGACAGGGATTTCCAACGAGCTATCATGAGCTCAATTTTTACTTCACGAAGTGCCTCAAAAATAGGCTCAAAGTGGCGTGATGCATTGAGTTTTTGGGCGCGGCGCATAGAGGACTTTTGCCTATTTTTCACCCTCCAGCTCAGAATTTCGCCCAGTTTTGACTAGTTTCACTTTTTGATGTAATTCTTGATCTACCTTGATGTAATTTGGTGACTTTGATGTAATTTTGGCTCATATTTACTTTTTCTAGAGGATTCATTCACTAAAAAGTGAAAATTAAATGAATGAATCAGTTTCCTACCATATAGAGGTAAGTTGTTTGATTGCCTAGATTTCAGTTCCTTATTTAGAATTGGTTGAAACAGCTCCTAGAAGGATGAGCTAGACCCCTAGAGGCATGGTAAGGGATTAGAAATGTCTATATATTGTATTTTCTTAGACATTTTCAAGGTTGGATACTTGGGAAAAGTTTGGCACTTCATTGTACATACACTTCTGCATTTTTGGCAAAGGAAAGACCAAGGTTTTGTAGCACTTGTTGGGATCCTTGTGGCTCTGAGTATTGATGATGTTTTTCTCCATGTATCTGTAAGTTTCATTAATGTTATATGTATGCCATTTCCCTTCTCTTTGCTTCTGAAATAAACAAATGAGTAACTAAGGTAGAATTCATTAGTTTGCTGGTGCTCTGCCTTAAACTTTTGTTTAGTTTTATATGTTTTCCTCCGTTTGAAGAGGATCCTTGCACCTTCTTGCCCTCTTCAACTCCTCAGTAGTCTTTTATATCCATTCAATTAATCTAATACATCAAATCCATTGCCTACCCTGCCCCATCTTGAACTCTGCAAGAATTTGGCCTCATCCCCAAGCCCAAAATTGCCTTTCCCTTTTTTTCCAACAAAACCCAAAAAAATCAAAACAAATCCTCTTATTTGTATACCTAGCCTAAAATCAATATTCATTTCAATTCATCTCAAGCCCTATTGATTAATTTTACTGAGTTTGATCCAGAGAGAGCCCTCTCCTGTTCTGGTAGGGCTAGCTACCAAACTGAGCGTGGTTTGGTGTTACCTTGAATCCCACCTTCCTTCAGCATAAGGTGGATTTAGGCAATAAAACTCCTCACCTGTCTTGATCACCTCGCCATCAGAATCATAAAGTGCTAAATGTTGTACCTAACTTTCCCCATAGAACAACCTACAAATTTGGAGCTAATTTACTTTCTCTAGCTTCTTGATTCCTCCTAATCCAGCAAAACCATATACAATAAAAATCAAAACTCTGAGCTACTATACCTAGCCTAAAATATTCTTTCCTCAATCATCTTGGTTGTGATATATACGAAGAGAGCCTTCTGCTTTCCTAGTAGGGATAGCTACTTGGCTAAGCATGGTTTGAGGTTACCTCAGAATTGCCTTCTTCCGCCCGAGGTTCAATTTGAGTGATAAAATTTTGGTGACTCCACTGGGAAGATGAAAGATCATATCTTCCTTGGGAAATAACAAAAATTTTTAGATAAGATTGTTGATGATGGAAAATAATCAGAAGCATATGAAGGCTGAACTCTTCACCTGGCGACACCAAATTGATGTAAAGACTCCACTGGAGGATTGACCTTGCCAGTAGGAAAATGGAAGGATCTTACACAAAGGTCAGATATTCAAAGTGGAATTGTATTCAAGGTATAATATGATTTCTTGTAAATTACTTCTTTTTTTTTTCCTGAAACTATCCTGTAATTTTTCTGGAGTTTGTTGTATGATAAAGATGATCAAAATCTTGATTCTACCTATTCAAAAAGTGTAAATACCGATTTTTCCTTTGATCTTGGTCCACATCATTTTCTAGATCTTATGATGACCATCTTCAAATTGATGATCTTAAAGAGATCAAGACTGATCCTACAACTTCTGTAGATACTCCTAAACCTTGTGAAATTCCAGATTGACACAAACCACTCATATTACCTCCTATACTCCATGCTTTCCCTGAAAATCATTACCTATATTTTCCAAGGTTTGATGGTGAATATAACATCATCAATACTGAGAGACATATGCAAAATTTTGATACTTTCCTAGACCTTTTTGAAGTTGACAAAGAGGATGTCAGTATTAGGCTATTTGCTCTTTCTTTGCAAGGCAAAGTCAAGAGTTGGTTCAAAAAATTGCCTTCCATGAGCATCTCAGTATTCTTGTAGTTCGTCAAAGATTTCCTCGACAGGTGGGTGGTAAAAAAAACCATTTTCCTAATTCTAGTTGAAAATACAGTTAGGGGAGACAGTAAAACAGTTTTCTGCCAGATTCAATCAAGTCTATTATTCGATACCTGGTGATATAAGACCTCCTTCTGGCTCAACTCTCTTACATTACCTAGATGCCTTTGATCAAGAAATGGAGTTTCAACTGAGAGAAAGGAAGCTCACAACACTTGAAGAGATGCAGAACAATGCACTAGATGTAGAGGCTAATCTGCTGATTAGAATGGCAAAGCTGAAGGAAGAAGAGAAGAAGAACATTGCAGAGCACCTGACATCTTCAGAGGTAAAGCTCGACATTTTGGTAAGTACAATAGAGAAAATTATGCAAAGGATCACCATGAGAGATGTATTTTCCATTAAAGATCATCATGACCCACTTATCCCAGAAAAATAAAAGATTGCAATCCCTAAATATTTTCCTACTAATCCCATCCACCATAGATAAGAAAATGGATTTGTAGATCAATTCGAGGAGAAACAATCTGATAATCTAATTTGTATGATTGGTGACATTACTTATATTGATTATTTGCCAAAGTTTGATTAGTATGATGATGATTATGTTCTCCAAAAAAAAGCTAATATTGCAGAGAAAATCAACAGTTGGTTTGTGGGAAGAGGAAGTTCAGTTTCAATAGATCGAATACAGTGATGAACCGATGCATATTTATGATGACAGAGATGAGGAAAATGCTGAAAATTTCGAAATAAGTGAAGGATCTTTTCCTTTATGATTTTTTTCATTTCAATTTCTGAGAGATAATTGTTCCAAGATTAGAAATCAACAGTATTTCAGTTTTGATGTTAAGGTTGAGGAATATAATGAACTTCTTGAGAAAGTTCTTAATGAGAAACCTTCTCCTGAAATGGTTGAGGAAACAATTTGCGACATAGAATCCTCCTTAGCTCTAGATTTTCAGCCACCAAGTTTCATTGAATTTAAAATTACAGATGAAGGCTTGGGATTTGAAACATATGATCAAATGATGCAAGATGATTCTGTACCACTATTTTTTGAAGCATTTCAATTTTTAAAGAAAAATTTTCATAATATCTCTAAAGAAAAAGATGAGCAACCTGTAGAGTGTCATGCAATATCATTAAAACTGATGGATACGTTTTAGTAGTATTTTGAAGTTTTTCATGACCCAATAGCTGATGTGTTAGATGATATCTACAGTAAAATTCCTTCTTCATTAGCTACTTGTGAGCCTAACAAGAGTGTTGATATAAACTTGATTTAGCACCCAACTTCATCATCTTTTTCAACAGGTGTTTCATTACGAAGCTCATACCAATATTTGCAGTCATATCAGGAGAGTAATGAAGAAAATTATTGCTTTGTTGTTGATTATCAAGAAATATTAGTCATTCACAAGTTTCAAGATCCTTTTTTCAACTTACTGCAGTCATCAAAGAAAGAAATCATAGATGTTAGGAAAATTTTAAAACCAAGGTACGACGACTACCTAGAGCAAGGAAGTAACGTATTATATGGGCTGGAAATTAATATGTATTCCTATGAAGATCCTTTCACAGAATTCTTGAGGTCAGTCGGTGGGCTCATGCTTTGAAATTTCATCAAGTTTCAATCTGTTGAGAAGTATTCGTGGGAGTTTCCTTTTAGTAGTTATTTCTTCTTGCTCATAAGAAAACACTTGTGGAGAATTGAAACAACAGCTAGAATGCTTACATGGTTGCATTGGTTGTTCCATTTCACTTGATCAGGTGATGAATGGATCAATTAGAGTAGGTTTTGATGAATAAGATCAATTCTGAGCATATTTTTAGTCTGTCAGTTGTGTTTTAGTTTGATTCAGTTCAGTTTATTGAGTCAAGTTTCTTTCAGTATTCGGTTTGGTTTTTAGCTATTGACTCCATGCCCAACAGATAGGCACTTGGTCTACAATGTTCTTGGCACCTCCAAGGAGCTACCATTCCCAGCTAGAGCCAATGTTAGTGCTAGTATTTTCATACTTACACCAGGGATCAAAAAACATTTTGCATGTTCATCTTAGGTGTCCCACTCTAATGAATTTTCAATCATTCCATTAGGTCATGATATAAAATTGTTCCACTGGTGGTTTTCCTTGTCAAGTGTCCCATTTTCCTTCACAATTATATGCCTCCTGACCCTCTTCCATGTCTTTATCATGATGAAAACAACTCTTCTCTCATTCCACTTTTAGTTAAAGTCACTCATTGAGTCAGTTTCTTTCATTTCTCATTAGGTCACTAGGGTTTCATTAGGTCAAATAATTGCATTGTATCATTTTCAATAAAGGGCAGCAGAAGGTGTGAAGGTGACTCAGAATAAAATTATGATTTTATTCAGTCAGTTCAAATGTAATTAGTATTCAGCCTCCAAAAGGTTGCAAAATAATAATTCCACATTCCAACACACCAAATGTCAAAGGGATGTCTTTTCCCAAGGGTGCCCAATTCATCATTGTTCACAAGTACTAAACCCTAATTTCCTCTCCCACTGAGCTAGGGTTTGCTATCGAAACACGACATTTGAGTAGAGGAGCCATAAGGTAGGTCATATTAGTAAGTATGAGGTCATTTTAGCTCATAAACATCATGTCTCCATCATTTTTTGAGAAATCATTCCAAGGGTCAAGCCATTTTCCACTCATAGGGCCAGTTTTACTTCAAACTATGTTTTTGACCAAATAGAGATGAATTTAAAAACATTGAGAGAGGTTTTTGTCCAACATAGTTCCAATAAGAAAAAACTCCTTCAGATTTTACACAGGTGTCATGGTTTAGATAAATTTAAAAAATATAGGTGCTATAAGAGGTCTGTTGCATTTCTCGAGTGACCTTGGAAAAATCAAGTTTCCTCATAGCTAGAGTGTCCAAATGATGTTCATGATGAGTCAAATGATAACTAGACAAAGAAATGTTTCCAATGAGCTATCATGAGCTCAATTCTGAGTTGAGGAAGGCCTACAAAAGTTTCCTGCCACAACACTCTACATCTCTACACCCTCGTTCAACACATTTTGACTAGACTTGGGAAAATCAACTTTTGATAGGCCAAATCAACTCAAATAAGAAAAAAAAGGTTGTTTTTGAAATTATACTTCAAGGTATTTCCAATGAGCTATCTTGGGCCCAATTTAGACACCAAGAAGGCCTCAAAATTTATTCCTAAAAAGGGTGTTGCAGTGGCACTGCGCGTTTTCCTTGGCACTGTGCATTTTCCTGATAACATCAGAGAAAAATACATTGGCACTGCGCGTTTGCACAGTGGGACTGCACGTTTTTCTTAGTGCTGCATATTTACATAGTGAGGGTTTCAAAAGGTTTCATCACCTCTAGCAAGCTCAATCTCCTCACCAATTTTCTTCAAAAGTCTTTGAATGAGTAAGTAGACCCTAAATCACCTCTCTTCTCATATATTTGGTGTTCCATAAAGATTTGAAATGATTTTTGCTATGAAATCCTAGTTTCCATTTCCTTCCCATTTTCATGCACTAAATCCATGTTTATGTCCCTAAACACATATCAGTCATAAATATTGTTAAATTCTAGGGTTTTCCTAGATCTAGGTTTCCATTTACATTCATTCCCTCCATTTGCCTAAGCTAGCCATCTCATCTCTGACTCCCCTCATCTCATTTCATTTACCCTAGGGTTTCCAAAGCCTTCAAATTCAAAATGTCTGAAGAGGAGGACATAATTATCATTTAGGAACAAAATTGCAAGGGCCAAGCTCAAACAAGCCCATGCAAAAATTCAAGCTTGGACCAAGCAAAAGGAGAAGGAGAGGTTAGAAATACTTTATGAGGTGTCTCTTCATGCCTCAAGCCCTTTATCAGCAAGTAACCTTACAATTTTTTCAATTTTTTGGCACATTTGGCACTTTAGTGCATTTTTTGTTTTTCGAGCAATTTTGGCACACGGAAAATCTGCCAAAAAAGCAATGGCCTTGGTGCTGTGATTTTTTTTGGAGCCTCCAATGGAAAATTGGCCACCACCATCATGTTCATAATGATGAATATATCAACCCTAGAAAGTGTCAAAAAAATTGGAGGAGAACTAGTCCCTCAAAAGTGAAAAAAACCACCAAATTTTCATGTTTCTACCTTCTTTTTTACCTTGGCGCTGCGCTTTTGACAGTATTGGGATATTCAATTTTTGATAGGGAAAATGAGCATAATTTTTGAAACTGAAGGAATATTTGGAAACTAGACTCAGATATATTTCCAATGAGCTATTTGGAGCTTATTTGGACACCGAGAAGGCCTCGAAACATTTCTTTCAAAAAAGGCTATTTTTCCTGTCATGGTGCTCCACGTTTTCCAGGAAAATTGCAATTTTCGCAGTCTTCAACAATTTTTTGATTTTCACTCCAGTTTGACTTTTTATCTTGGGGAATGAGAAATTACCAATGTAAAGGGTCAAGATAAACGTAAATGTCATGTTTTTATTGTTATCTAGGGTAGATACATTAGATAAGTCCTCTAGAGGTCAAATGAATCAATTTCCTCTCTTTTAGAGGCATGTTGTTGGGTCTTCCTAGTCTTCAGTTTCTTGTTTGGCATTAGGTGTCACGGATTCCCATCTCATGGACTCGACTCCTTGAGGCTAGGGAGAGTGGTTTTGAGGTATATATGATGTATTTTCTAAATCAATGTAATGGTTGGACTCTTTTGGAGGTTTGGCTTCTCAAGGACACAATTTTGTATCAGTTTTGGCCTGGACATTAATCAAATTTGCAACTATTTTTATGGGATCCATGTGGTATTGTGTTTAGTTTTAGTTTATTCTTTTTTTATCATATGTTGGAACGTTTTTTGTATTTCATCCATCATTTCATTTCTATTGAATGAATTTTTTCAAGTTAGATGAACATAATCCATAATTTTATGCTCTGTTTTGGGTAAACATTAATTATTTGTAATTTATTTAGTTTAGAAAGAAACGATGAATTCACCATGCTATTTATAGCTCCTCACCTATATTAATCACCCCACCATAGAAATCCTAAAGTGCTAAACATTGTACTTACCATGCCATAGAACACCCTACAAATTTGGACCTAATTTCCTTACGCTAGCTACTTAATTCCTCCTGATCCAGCAAAACCCTATACAATCAAAATCAAAACCCTGAGCTACTATACCTAGCCTAAAATATTCTTTCATCAACCATATTGGCTGTGACCTATATGGAGAGAGCCCTCTCTTGGCCTAGTAGGGCTAGCTACTTGGCTAAGCGTGGTTTGAGGTTACTTCGAAATTTCCTTCTCCAGCCTGAGGTTCAATCCGAGTGATAACACATGCCAAATACACAATATCACTTCAAATTTCATGATTATCCTTCCAAATTTAATTCATTTTAAATGAGAAATTTTTAGAATGAATGCAACTCGAAATTTCAAATAAGAATATTGATGTTACCTCAAAGCAATGATTTCAAACATAGCATCATCAACCATGAAGGCATTGAGCTTCCAATCAGGAAAAAGTTTAATACACCTATGCATGAGGCTCTCCAACCATATTGCTATATCTTGTGATGTTTTACGTGACATCACCACCAATGAAACTGGTACCCCACTTTGTTTCTCATCAAACACCGTAAGCATGTATAAATGATACTATTATATTAAAAAATGAAGTTAATTTTAAGTCATAAATCATATTGAATAGTTATAACCAAAATAATTCTATAAAGAAATCATTGGAAAAAAAACTCACCCCATGTTTATTTGTACTGAACTTTGATTCCATGGCTATCAAGATATTGTGGGATAACTTAACCAGAGTTTCCAACATCCATTTTTTTTGTATTCCAACTATAAAAGGGATCTCTCCACCGTGGGGCTTCTGTTAGAAGAAGAAACCATTTTGGTTTTTTTGATACCAGAGATTCACATTAATTTCATCTTTGCTATGCAGTTGATAACTTTATTTCGTCAGATGATTATAGAAGTTTACAATGTATTTTTTGCGTAAGAAAAAAATACGTATCTTGAGTTGTAGCATCTATGTCAAGATATTTCTTAATATTCATTTTACAAATAGAGTCAATTAGTAGTTGAAGAAAAAAACAACTTTATAAACAAGAAATCATGTCCTTTGAAAGTCTTGGCTTCTTCTAAGGAACATCATCACTTAAAGTGTTGTGTTTGTCATGATAATGCCACCCTTTCCCATATTCATGATCATACATGTTGTATGTTATTACTGCTATGTTGGGATCCTGAACCATAAACTTTACAATAAAATGGAATTGACATCCCCTATTTTTGGCAATTGAATGTCTTGATTTTGTTTTCCATTATTCTGTCTTGTCAAATATACCATATGAGAAATGATAACTACAAAATAAATAACGAAATGTCACCACATCTGATAAATTATAAAGCACTATTAATATCAACATCTAAACAATGTTTTTCTAAAATAATTACAGTTCATATAGTAAGGAAACACTAGCCATTGTGCTCAGGGGTTTGCTTTGTCGACACACGAAGGAACATGGAGCATCTGGATTCGATTCCTCCCCTTTTATAAAATCATCAATTCTTTATTTTGGAATTTTGGCAACACGGTCAATATTCATGTGTTTTCTGTAGACTTCATACCAAACTAAAAATTTACTAGAAAAAATGATTTTGTCTTTAGGTTCTTGCACCTCAAGAGCCATGATTCATTCCCATTTCTTTTCCATGATGTATCAATGTCCACAAAATAATGTGGAAAAATATCAAGAATCTTGAAATGATGACACATTCAACTACAATTAACCATTCATTCAATAACATGTATATCTCTATGTAACATATTCGAATCACCTTTACATAATGTTCAGAAAATCATAGTAAGGTATAACTCTAATCATAACTAGTGTGTCTATCTTTCCCTAATAAATATAGGTGTCACTGAGGTCTTATCGAATTAATTATGCAAGGAATGGTTTGGTGACAAGAAAGGGAGGGTGTGGGACATACTAGAGGTAGATTCAACCACTACATGCATGCAATTGAAATTTATTGGCGTATTATGTTTCTCATGGTATGAGTTATGTTGGAAAAGACTGTTGCAAGGGAGGAGATTCTACTCATATTTAATGAGATTTCATACATTAATCAGGAAATAGACCGATGAATGGAGTGTATAGAGGCCCACTTGGGAACTCCCCCAAATCTAGTTTGTTGACTATATTGTATCCTTATATCTAGACTTAGTCAAACCTTGTGTTTAATAGATTAAATAAAAGAAAATTATTTATAAAAATTAGAAATTTAAATTCATTAAACTTTCTCAAGTAGAAATAAGTGAAAAATGAATTTTTGACTGAAAAATTGAAAGAAGCAAATTTCTGAGCAAAGTTGTGCGAACTAGGGAAAATTTCTGAGCATTTTGTGGGAGCATTGTCAAGGATATATGGTGTTCTTTTGAAGGTAAAAGCATAAAAAATGATTATGGTTGTGCTTTGATCCTATGGTTTTTATTTTTTCAAGAAGGGTGTGCCAGCAACATCGTTCTGGGGCATATTTGAAGACTTTTTGATCACTATATTATGTGGTATTTGGTGGTTGGTTCAAGTTTGTAGAGGCCTAATCTGGTGTAAATCAAACCCATACTTTCATGCCTTAAGCAGTGCACTGATATTGGATACTGAATTTTTCTGTTAATTGATTTTTTGTGGCATATATGAGGGTCCGTTATGAACTCTAGCTCTATGGCATTGATATTTCATTGGAGCATCATCACTGGTTCCAAAATTATATCTATATCCTAGTCAAAGAAATGGCTTGACAACATTTGATTTGAACTGTGATATAAAAATCTTGACTTATCATTGTATTTAGTTGTCTTAGATTTAAAGGGATGTTGTAGAAGAAGTATTTTGAAGCAATTTTTATGGCCATAAAATTATGAAGCTTGAAAGGGATAGTCTGAACAAATACAAGGGAAAAAAAGGAAAACTAGTTTTGCAGAATACATTGAAATTTCAGGGAAGAGCATTCAAAGGTAATCTGAAGCAGATCACTTGGAATTCAATGAAATAGCAATGAAATTATCTACTCAACACACTAGAGGTGTGATTTAAATTAAAGAATAGTATATGTACAAAAGGAATTTCTTTGATGAAATTGTATACTCTAAGGATCCTTGGTATTCTAGTATTTCTAAATCTACATACTATATTTAGCACTAAATTTCATCGATTCAAAATGTCTAAGATGAACTTATGTTGAAGAATTACAATAAATCCTTACTTTTTTTTTCGGTCAAAGTCAAGTTTATATTATCATATCAAAATTTATATCTAGAAATAATAGTGTTGTGATACATCCAAGCAACCAGAGTGGCAAAACGACCTCAATTGACTTGGGTGTATGCCAAGGCATATGGTGCCACTGGTTATTTTCGGCACAAAGCTAGAAAAAAATAAGTAGTTACACAGCTTCGTGGAGGAGGACTAAGGGGGTCCGTTGGTGGCCCTGCAAAGAAACCAACATGATTGTGCACAGAGTAGTCAATATGCTCGATTTGGATCTCCAGTGCTAAGAGGTGATCATGGGAGCACCTTAACTGATGGTGCAGACTCTCTAGAGCATATAAAGTTCTAGTTTGCGTAATATGGATATCATTGATATAGGCCATGAGCTCATTACATTCTTCATACCTATGTTCTCGCATGTTGTGCAAGTTGAGTTGGATTTGTTGTAGTTGAGTTGAGATCATGTCTAGGGTGGTTGGAATGTCAACTTGCCTAGGTGATTGGATTGGAGAGACTGCCATGGCCGCCACCGAATGCCGGCTCTCAGTGGATTCTGAATCTGAGCTCGGGTCCCCATTCGGCCTGCGCTCCGCCGTCCCAAGTCTAAGACCTCCTCTATGTGCACGTCTGCGTTCGTGTGGCATGGGCTTCTCATCCTCGTACCAACTTTATTCCTTGATCTATCTCCAATTTCATCCGTGACGAGTAGCCCTTGGACCAGCAGTGCAGTCCCACAAGCCACCACCTCCAGTCTAGCCACTCTTACCCACTCCAACATATAAAAATTTCATCTTTCCGCCAGTTTATTCACACTACACATGCTAGTGGGGAGGGACCTCCACCCATAGAAGTAACAAACTATTAAAATACCAGGTAGGCCTCTGAGCCTGATCCAACAATGCACGAAGGTCGGCTCCTCTACCACCGCTAACCTTGCCCCATCTGTGGACTGAAAGAGACACAAAAGCCATGCACATGTGGACACCTTCCTCGTAGATAATCCAAGCATAATTTCCATCCCATCACCTAGCTAATCCTTTGTTTCTAGACTACTAGGATCCCATGAGCCTCGATGCCACCATCCAAAATTCACCATCTTCCTCTCCTTCCCCCATGCTTCTTACAGTCAAAGCTCAAGTCTAACCTTGAGAGCTAATGTCGGTGCACATATAATAACCTCCTCACAGACTTCCACCATCTCCCACACCTTCATTATGCAAAATCTCTTGCCCGAGCGCTTGTTATGTGCACGTATTCTTCCACAACCCTTCACTTCATGAGGGATCATAACACACCAAGCATGGGAGGTTAGTGGTGTTTGGTGGCGCATGGTGTCAGGCTTGTCCAGTCCGCAATGCCTGCCCCATTTTTCCTTCAGATGTGACACCCTCATCAGGGGTACAATAACTCCTCACTTGAAATGATCAAATTATTGGGTTATTTTTTCAACCATGGGAAATTTGTAACTTATTAAAATGATTTGAAATAATCTGAGAGTATATTAAATAAGTTAGTTATTTTAACATTTTATGATTTAGGAAGGGTCTAAATGTTCGGAGACAAACTTGTGAGTGATGTGTCTACTCCTCTAGCCTTATCACAATGGGCCAAATGTCTTATCTGGAATTTGAAGCCAGATGGGGAGAGAAGAAGACCTACCTCCCAATTCTTCCAACAATTGGCATGCTATTAGCTTATTAGGAATAATACTTACTTGTATCGGAATCATGATTTCTAGTGCTCCTGTAGTTGCTGGAAAATCATTTTATAGCACCTACAAGAGCACTGGAAATCATTTTCTAGTACATACAGTGATTTAAGTCAAAATTGGTCAAAAATATTCTAATAAAACATTAAAATTTTGGATATGTATACATTTTAATCATCATTATGCTCAATTAAAAATTTGGGTACAAGGTAATGAGTAAAAAGGTAAAATCTCAAAAGGTAGAAGGTAAGGCAGTAATAACAAGGTCAAGTCACACTTTTAAGTCGGTTATAAAAAAGGGAATGGTCTTCATACTTTTAATCCTCCTTCAACATACAATAAATCTCGCAAAAGTGAGAATTTGGTTTGATATTGCGAACGCAAGAGGCATATATTATGAATTTAGGTCAAACTTCCAAGTAATTACAATTTGAAGCGACCATCAAAATTTGTGGTAAGTTTCATATTTATAACATTTATTTTTCACTTGTGGATATTCTAGATCTATTTGTTTCCTTTTTCTTTTTTCCCTTACGTATGGTGCAATATCAACTATTCAAATTGACCGAGTTCAATTCTTCTTCATGTTGTAGACGAACATGTAGGTTTATCTTTATTTTTTGAAAAACATTAATGCTGAATATGAAAAACAATTATGCAATGATAAGTGTGGTTGACATAAAGGTATAATTAAATAAAAAATTTATATCCAAAGGATAGACCAAAATATGAATGTATAAATCTGCATAATGGGTGTAATAGTAGCATACTTGTACAATATATTTACACATACATATATTTTCTTTTTGTGGTGGATATTGTTAGTGTCCCATGATTTGATAGACTGGTAGACCAAATGCACAAGATAACATCAGACCAGTCTTTGGAGTCCTAGGAGCTAGCCTTCCCGGAATCAGAGAAAGCTCTCTCTATTGTATGCAAAGGATGTGAACTTGTTTTCTTTTAGGGTTTGATTTTAGGCTAGTTGTTAAGTGTAGGGTTTGTTGTTTGTTTTGGTTGGGTAAGATGATCAAGTAGAATAGTTGGAGTGAGATGTCTTCAAATAATTGGACTATGGAGTCTATGAAATTCATGGATATATCAACAATGAAATAAGATGCATAACAGGGAAAATCCAGCATGGTCAAATGGATCTTTAAGGCATGTGTGAAGTGAAATGAACATAAAGTTTGTGATCATAGTAGGTGTGTAAGGGTAGTGAAGAATCCTTAAACAAGTACTTTTTAAACAAGATGGTCTTGAATACTGATCAAGATAAGGACATAATCATAAGATAGGGAAAAACAATAGCTTTTTTATTATACTTAAGAAAACAAGCATTCAAGATGAACAATTCATTGAACCATAGAAAGCAAGAAACTTATCTAACTTCTTGTGATTTCATCTTCAAGGTTTAGAAAACATACAATATAACATATAACTTAAATAAAAGAATAGGGAACTCCTAAGCATCTATGATCAAGCTACAGAGAACTTTAAGGAAAATTCTCAAGCATGGACAAAGGGCATGATCAGAGCATGGCCTCTTTGGCTAAAACCTAACAAGTAGTACTTCAAAGAGAGATTCCAAAAAGGAGTTTAAATAGCATCAAATAAGCAGGGGGAACCATAAAACATATTTTAAAAATAATATATTGAACCATTCATGGAATAAAAAAGCATAGGTAGGTCTAAGAAGCAACTAAGAATTCCTTAAACTAACCCAACAGAGGAAACATAAAGACAATAGAAAGCAGGAAGGACTAAGGTGCCTCAAAAAACATTTCTTAGCCTATACTTTTCTGTTCTACTGCAACATAGAAGGATGTAAAAAAATGATACACAAGGAAACAAGAACTAAACAGAGACACATCACCATTAATCATGCTCAGGGATCCTGCAAGCTATCCTCCTTCATCATCAATCAAAGCAAGCCATTCGCAAACTCTACAACACAAATTCCTTATTCAAACTCAAAAAACCATGTATTGCTCTCAGAAATCATCAAATGCCAACATTTACAATGAAACGCTCATGCTATATTTATCTATAAAAGCAAGGAAAAACCCATAAATAGGGTTGGAAAATGTCAAAATCACTAATAAATGTCATAAATGCCCAAGAGACCATGGAAGGCCCAAGGCATAAAATATCCCATGAAATAAATACCAAAACAACTTCTAACACCTAATTCTAGACTGAGTTTCCTAAAAAAACATAAAAATATCATTTTGCAATAAATGAGTGTCTTTTGTTGACTTTTGGCCAAAAACACACAGTGATGTCTATAAGTGCAGCGCCATCCTAGGCAGAAAATAGGTCCTCTTGCAGCCAAGTTTTGGGGGCATTCGCGATGTCGGATTTTTCTCCGTGATGGCCCGTTGGAAAGCCTACTGAGTCTTCTTTCCAGATCTACCTTTTTTTTTTATGATTGAGCACCTATAACCTATTAAAAAAGTAAAATTACCAAAACTTCTCTGAGCGTAGCACAAGGCCTGAAAATGAGGCAGGATGGTAGAAAATGAGGTGTTGTTTGAGCTTTTGAGGGGTCAAAAATGCTCCAAATGATCTAAAATTTGGTGAGAATAATGTACTAGGCATGGTAAATCCAAAAATGTAAATTTCTCCCTCTGAGGGTGCCTGAGGGAAAAGCGTAGCACCAATGACACTACGCTTATAGGCCTCCAAATTCACAAAAAACAAAAACTTCTCAAAATTTCTAAATTGGTGGATGTATCCCTCATGGGGTTTGAGAGACTCGTAGAGAAGCTTGTGCCAAAATTCCAAGTCTAACTGGGCCTTTTTCTTCTTTTAGTTCCTAAATCTTGGTTTGGGCCTTCTTCAGTTTGGCAACTTGGTTTCTCCGGGCATAATTCTTAGTCATCCTTCTTTGGAGGTCAAGATTATTGTTAGCCTTATCCAATTTAGCCTCCAAGTGTATGTTGACTCTTTCCAACCAAGGCTCCCAATCCTGTGCTATCTCCATGGTCAAAAACTCATCTATGGGGAGTTGTTCTACTAGGGTGGCTTCTTTCTCTTTTTCTTTGCTAATTCCTTCTTCAACCCCATGGTTCTAGGCCTCCTCCTAGATTGACCTTCCTCATCCTCACTCTCTTCATAAGAGCCCATGAACTCTTATAGTTTCATCTGTGCCCTTTGGGCTTCTTTCCAGGCCTTAATGGCTCTAGCCTCGTAAATATAAATTTGTGCTCCTAGCTGCCTGTTTTCCAAGTCAAGGGCGTCATTCACACTTTTGGCCCTATTCAGATTGGCTTGGAGGTCTTCAATGAGTGCATTTTTTTTTTGGATGAGAAATTTTGAGATCCTTGCCTCCTCCTCATCGCTATCCACCTGAATGATTTCAAACTCCCTTTCCACCTCATGATATTCTTACTCTTCTTTTACCATCTTTTTTCCTTTGTCTAGTGGCTGAGCTAAGGTGGATGGCATGGTCCCTTGCCTATTGGAGGCAGCAAACACAAGCCTTGACCCTTTATGGTATGTGAGTGAAAGAGGTGTGATTGTGGTCTTGTTGGTGTCTTTATCATGGCTGTGATCCTTGTCGCTTTCATCAAATTCTTCATCTTCATTATTGCTATCATTAGTCATCATATTTTTTGCCTCATAATTGTCTTCTACATCATCACCACTCTCATCCTCTTCACTATTTTCTACATTGTCATTTTGTTCTTCATTTGAGCTGCTTTCCTCTTTAATGATGTGATCTTCAATTTCATTATCAACCCCTTCATTATTTTCATGACTGTCATGATTGTCATGAATGTTTTCCTCTTTGCTACCTTATCCATCACTAAGGCTTGCTTCCTAGGTGTCACTACTGCCCTTAGCCTCTACATTTTCCTCACTGTTTTGATCTTTATCCTGGCTGCCCTCTTCATCACCGATGAATTCATTTTCACTGCCATCTATTTCATTTTCTTCATTGTGATCCTCTTTCTCTGTTTCCATGTCCTCTGCTTCTTGCTGGCTCAAATCACCATCACTGCTGAAACTGTCTCGGCTGTCCTCTTGTTGACTTAACTCATCGTCCTCCTCCATTTTGTCATTTTTTTCTCACTTTTTTCATCTTCATCATTGTCATGCTCACTGCCCCTTTCTTCATCATCATTTCCTTCTTCTTTCTCTTCATCAGTTTTTGTCTCTGCCTCATCATCATTTTCATCCTCTTCCTCATCATTTTCCTCTTCCTCATCATCTGATTCTTCTTCATCATCTGCCTCTGCCTCATTTTGGAATGATTTATTGTCACTCTCACCCTCTTCATTTTTATTTGACTCATTATCATTATCTCCCTCATTTTCACTTGATTCATCATTGCCACTTCCTTCTTCATTTGACGCATCAAGAGAAGGGGAGGAAGGGAGGTTTTCTTGAGGTGAGAACACTTGTGTAGATGATGAGGGAAAGTTTGGTTGATGAGGAAGTTGTGGGCTTGTGAAGACTTCATGGACTATGAACACATACCAAGGAATGCCTTTTTTCTCCAACTGATTTAATACCACGATCTTGAACAAGGAATGGTGGAATAAACTATGCATTTGCTGGGTATAGGTCCTCCTTCGGACAACAGATGACATATTGTCAATGCTTCTATAAAGGTAGTAAGGCAAATGAAGCATTTTAACCCTTGTGAAATGCATGAGGAGTCTAACATGGTAGGAATAAAGTCTAGAGTACCTCCCTTCATAGGTAAAGTACTTCATGATAACACTCATCAAGGATGCAAATCTCTAATTTAGGCGTGAGAAAGAGAAGATAGCACTGCAACCTACTCTGTACCTAGTTTTAACAAATGGCTCATAATTTTTCATGTCCAACCTTGCCTTCTTGAACCATTTCTCACCAATAGATGGTATGCATGCAACATTAGAGATGGCATCTGCTGATAGTTAAAAATCCACCCCTGCAAGATTCACCTGTTCATTGTGGAGGTTGAGGACAAACAACCTTGTCAGCTCTGGGTGGATTTGCACTTGTTTGAATCTTTCACAAAATTGGAAACACCCTACATTATAGAAACATGAGAGGATCATGGGATATGAGGTGATATCCGCTGTGCTATGGGGTTAAAATCTATTCACTTTCCCTCCTTTGTGGTTTGGCCTCATAGCCCCTTGGCCTCTTTCACTGCTGCTACTATCTTCTGCTCCTAACATGGTGATTAGGGCTCTTTGTAGAAAAAATTGGGCAAGAGGAGTAAAATGAAAATGATGCTGGGAAGCTCTTACAAATGAGTGATATGGAGGTGAGGTATGAATGTTTTTCCTTAATCTTGAAGAAGGGTTTATCTTGAACCAACTTGTGATTACCCTAGTTTCACACCTCTCTAATTTTGTAATGGTTTACTTGGAGGATAGAACAATAATTTTTCCATGAGGATCTAGGGCTTGCAAACACTAGGGTCCAATCACTTCTAATTACCAAATTATAAAAATTACTTGGAGGACAAAGAGGAAAAGCCACAAATTTAGCTTTCTTGTAGGGTTTTGAAACCAGTTTGGAGGACCTTTATTGAACCTTTAGCACCTTCCTACAAGTTGGAGGGTTTTTTGTATAAGCGCAACACCCTGCCCGCACTGTCGGGTCACCCTCTGTGCGCAGTGTCAAGCAAGTCAGGCCCTATGTCTCCAATGTTGCACGTCTCGTGCATGCCTGTCGGCCCTTGGGCACAGCGCCGGCCCTGTTGGGTGCTCTATGAGTGCAGCGCCAGGGTGAAAAATGGGTGTCAAGTCATCTTATGGGTGCAACACCGTGCCCCTGTGTGTGTCAGTCTACCTGGGCACAACGCCAGGCTATATGCACAGCGCCACCTAGTATATGCACAACACAGTGCAAAAATGCACTGTGGAGAACCCTATTTGCACAACGCCAGGTTCTGAGCGCAACGCCAGTGAACTTGCCCAGAATTCAACCAAAACTCAGAAAATTTATCTAGAAGGGTTTTTTTTGTTCTCAAATGTATAATGAGTCAAGTGTTTAAGTGATTTTGACCTTTATAGCCTTAGGCACACAAATTTATTTTTTCCCAAACTCACTTTGTCATGTTCCTTACCCTTTTTGTTATTTTCATTGATATTTTTCTCACCTTTTGCAGGGGTGATTTAAAACACAAAATGGTGCCTTTTCCCTTCTGATTATTTTCTTTGTTGCTCTTTAGGTAGCTGAAATGGTGAATTTTAGTTTACCTAGACCCAATGATGCTTTCAAAACTTGTTTGCAGATGGCTATTTGAGTCACCATATTACATTGTTTTTTTGGCTTGTTTTTGTCCTTCCATTATTTTCACAATTTTTAAGCATCTGCATGGTGGCATCACCCCTTAAGAAACCTTTATTTCCTTACCTCGGATATCAAACTTCCCTTTTCTTGATGGGTGGTTGAGAAACCTTGTTTCATCATTGTTATTTCATTTATGCATGATGCAACCAGTTTTGACAAACCAAATGGTCTTCATACTTAGGCATGCCACCTCCTTTGGGCCACTTCTGATTTTTTTTACAGGTGCCTATGACACAGTTTTTTTTGGTTCCCTTTTCCATTCTTGGAGTTGGAAAACCTTAGTTACACAATAGTAAACTCGTGCTTAGCTGGGTTTTCCATTTTGAAGCTTAGCGTCATGCCTTTTTTCCTTTGACCATTTAGAGGGCTATGACTGAAAATGGAGGCTTGATCTCTATCACACTGATACTCTTTGAATTCTGCTCCCTTTGATGTAGTGAAGGATGGTTACCTTGGAAAACCCTATAAATTACCCTAAAAAACTTCTTAAAACTTTCTGTTGTTATGATGTAGGCTCATAGTCTTCAATTCACTTTCTCTACCTATCTTTCCAAAATCTTAGGTTTTAAGGCTGTGAGAGAAGAATAATTAGTGTTGTCTCCTAAGTTCTCTATAACCCTTTCAAGTTCATTCATTTATATTAAGTTCACATCACCTTTTTCCTTTCTTCATTTATAACTTAAAAATCTTCAAATTATGTTTGATTGTGTTGATGTGCCTCTATCTTTGTGGTCCTTTGCATTGGCTTCTTGCTTGGCAAGCTGCTGGTCTAATCAGTCCTAGAAACCCTGATTTTCTTTGAACATAGGCATGCTTCCTCTTCTTCTTTCTTGAGTGTATATTAAAATGAGGGGCATACCTCTTACCTTACCTATTTTTCTGCTGATAGCCACCTTTCCACTCCTATAGAAATGTCAACGTGGAAAGCTGTGTTTTGCAGAATTTGTGCTTGATAAGGAAGCCGTCCTTGGAGACCTTTGACCTACTTTGGACAATCATATGATGACCCTCCTTTCCATTTTATTTCATATTCTTGGCACAAGAAAAAAAGTTATTTATAACATCAAAAAAATTCTACTACTTATGAAACCCTAAATGACCTAGTGGGAGCCTCTTTGGACTTGTCTTTGACTGAAAGCTTGGCTTTGAAGTCTTCAAGTATGAAAAATAGAGTTTTTGACAATGTGATGTATTGAAGATCCAAAATATAATGTACTTGATTTATATAAAGATCCTACAGAGATAGTTTTGAGACCTTCAATGCTTGATGTATCCAGGAAACACAAGAATGAGTAGGTTGGTTGGTGATCCTAGGTGGAAAGTGGAGGGGTTAGCCAAGTAAAAAACAGAGTGCTAAGTTCAAAGGTGGCCAAACATAGTGAAAATGAGTGGCATGAGTTCCATGAGGGACCTTCTAAGAGGGTAGGCTAACCAGGAGAAATCACAGAGTAGTGAGATAGTGAAAAATTCATCCTAAGGATAATGAAGGCAATGAGATTTCTATAATTCACAATATTCATGAATTTGGTTTTTAGAAATCTAGGATAAGTATTTACTCATCTACAAAATAGAAAAAATACTAATGACTAACAGTGGCTCCACTTGGGGAGGGAAACTCCTTTTCAGGAGGTGTCTAGAATTTCAGATCTCTGGTTTTTTGAAGACCAGTGCCTCATCCATTGGGCATATTTTTTCTTCTTTTCATTTGCTGATGCTTCTTTGAAGTTGTGATCTCAATAATATAAAAAACATGATTACTTCAAATTCATCTCTACCTACCCATCTTAATTTCCTAAAAAAAATTCTTCCTTGGGTGCACTTGAACTAGCAAACCCTTAACATTTTTTCTTTGAGGGAAAAAACAAACTACCTACTTGTATCCTTATTGCTTCCAAGAGTCCAGATTATGCTAGTGAACTCTTTTATTCTCTACCTAGACTATTTGACTATCAATATTAAGCTGTTTGACAGACTTCATTCTCTAAGCTATTGACATGAAATTGAAAACATGGTTTAAATCAGGATCAGGCAATCTGACTTACCATGGGTTGTGGCATTAGGACAAGCTGCACACAAACATTATTTTTGTACAAACAAAACTAGAAAAATAAGGGTTGTGATCTATCATTTGATATGCATCCCCATCTTTCTCTTTGGTTCAGATTTGAGCATGTGGAACCAGTATCTTTCATTCCTAATCTATTCCTATTGACAATTCAAGTTTAGATGTTTTGACAAGTTCTTTTTCACTAACCTATTAGCAATAAATTGAAAACATGTTCAACCATGATTAGGCTAGATGACTGAACAAGACTCTTTTGAAAAAGTAGTGGCATTTAGGCTTGCAAAATTTCAGCATTACTATTTTTTGGGTATGGGGTTGTACCTCTTTTTCAAATCTGCGATCTTTTTCCTTCTTTCTTTGCTTTTGTATTTTTTCTGATTTTTGTCATGCAATGTTATGTACAATGGATGAAATTTTTAAACTAGGGATTTGAAAGAAATGGTACTTGAGCATCCTGTCATCAACAAGATCTCCAAACTCTCTTCCATTCAGCTTTGGTAAACAAAAAACATTTCTACCCCTATTGGAATGCATGATGTGAAGATTTTCCCACAAAATTTGAAACTTGTCATGTTTTCTTTTATACCTTCTCATTGATTTTTGCTTTTGAACTTGGTCTCTATTAAAGAACTCTCTTTGAAGAACAAGGTAGTATTTATGAGTTTTAAAATAGAAAATGATGTCATCAATGTATATCATGGTAGAATAGCTCAAATCAGGAGCCATGGATCTTAGGAAAGTAGCTTCAGAACTCCATGACTTAGAATGCATTTGATCATACAAGTAGGTACCCCAAGGTGCTTCGAAAGTGGCTTCATGTTGATCTGTGGGAAGCATTACCATATGATTGTAATCTGAAACGTTATTAAATAATGACATCTTGTTAGAAATTTTTATCCTTTGCAACATACTATTGGTTTTGAAAAAAGGGTATTTGTTCTTTAAGGAGGTTTGATCTAGATCTCTAAAGTCTATATATAGCCTACATCCCTTTTTTTTATTTCTTAGTGACATAATCTGTTTCAAAGATTTCTGATTTTCCTTAAAAGGGATCATAATTTTAACAATGTTTGTGTCAAAAGTGTTTTAATTTTCATCGCTATATGCAAGAGCATACTCAAACTCCTTGCATAGTCTTATGCATTTCAGTTTTGTGTGTAGTGATAGAGTTCTAGATAACTTGATCATCTTCGGTTTTTCTAGGCTACCTATGTTGTATTCTTTGAGGTAAACCTTGGTAAATACCATTAATGTTTCTGTTTTTGGTTTTTGTGTTTCACTTGAGCAAAATTGTTCTGATTCTAAGCTTGGTTTTGATTTTGCAATTTTACTTCCAAGTTGCAGAAAATTAAGTTCAGTTTTACCATCATGTTGTTATTGAGGGCTACTAGAGTTTTGGATGTTGAGTCCCTCATGCAGAGACTGGTTTGACTGTTGTAGTGTGTCTAGATTTGTCTCAACTTCACTTACCTACTCATTAATGTCCTCTTCATTACACAAGATGAAAGAATCAAGATCTGAATGAATGGAATAAAGAGGTGTGTTGTTTGGCATCTCTTTTCTATTAACCATATACTTCATGTGTGACTCTCGGTATAACCTCCTTGTTTGATTCAAGACAAGGATAGTAGCATATGACATGTCCATTTGAAGGCTGCCTTGAAGTTTGGCTCCCCATGATCTAGAGAAAAGCATGCCATTCTTCGGGGAAAGGTCAACAACAACTATGTCCATGACTAGGCTCTTAGCAGGTATTTGTGCTAGATTGACACAAAGATCTTTTATTAGGCCCAAACACTTGACTCTACTCGAATCGAATGAGTACAAGTCTTTGTAAGGTTTAGTTATTTCTAGGCCTAATCTCTCCAACACAACTTTAGGCATGAGGTTGTGTAAGGCACCAAATTCTAGCATGGCATTATGTAATATTTTTTCATGTATGTTTAAGCTGATATAGAAAGGAGGGACAACTCCTTATTGATATTTTCCCTCAACCTCAGGTCCAAACATCAACTCAGCCTTGTCATCAGTTAAATTCAGAGTGTTAGTATCATTTCCTATGTTCAAGACCTTCAAAACTTGGGACCTATACACTTCTTTAGTAACCAGTTCAGTGAGAGGTATGTTTATCTTGATTTTGGCAATCTCTCCCTCAAAGATGAAAGATATTTCTGTTTTGGGCATATTTACATCAGTTTTATCAGCCATGAAATTTTCTACACTTTTAATTTTCTAATTCTGATTTGGGGCTTTAGACAATAGAATTTTTTCAGGGCCACTAGTTGATGTACTAGGACAACTTGGGTCACTATTTTGCTAGATTATTTTTTCTTTGTTTGGATTAGTTTTCTTAGCCATAGTGTTTTTGTTGCTTGTTATATTTTTAGGAGTCTTTTCAAGGGTTTTCCTAACATTAGTGTCTAGATGGTTTTTCTTGGGGGAATCTTGGTTCCTTTTGCTCCTAAGGTCATATTTCCTATGAACCTCATTTATGGCATTCTCAAATCCCAATTTGTAGTATTCAGATTCCTCATAATTGGTTTCATTTTTGTTTGAGGAAAATAGATTTTTTTCCTCTGTACTGAGAGAAACATCACCCTCATTGTCAGGGTCTAGCAGATTGATGTGATTTTCTTCCAACCTCTCAGTCTCTCTTTCCTCCTCGTATACATAATTTTCTTGGAAAGGGGGCCTAATTTGTTGGTCATTGTCTCTTTGTCTGATTTGGGGAGGGTCCCTTATAAAGTTTTTATTCTTATTTCTGTTTTGGGGATTGGCTTGGTTTTCCCTAAGAGGTACTCTTTCATTTAAGTTTATCCTTTCCATCATTCTCTCCATGGTCCTAACTAGGTTGTCTATTTTGGCATCGGATGAGGAGGTTGAGGCTATGGTTTCATCTTTGTAAGTGAATATTTTTTCTGACCTCATCCTAGCTCTCTTTTCAATCAAGCTGGCCTCTACACTCACAACTCCTCTTTGCATTTCTCCTAAAGTTGTGGGTTCTCTCTCCCTCAATTGGTAGGTCATGTCCAGATCAAAGCCTTCTAGAAACTTTACTAGTGCTAGACCTTGTGGGGGTTTCATGTGAGGCAGGAGGGAATTGTAAACACTATTAAACTAGGTGCAATAATATTGTACACTTTCCCCCGAATTCCTCTTAAGATTGTTGTATTATGAAAGGATTTGGAGGGGTTTTTTCTTGATTTCCCACTTGTTTATGAAGGTTTGGTAGAGGGAAGGGAGATCATGGATGTTTTTGGGAGTTAAGTTTTTAAATCATTTTTTAGCTTCCCCTCCTAGACTTTGGGAAAACATCCTCATTTGCATGGTTTCCTCTTCTATTTCCATTAGTCAAAAGCATCATTCATTCTATATACATGTTATTTGGCAGTGGTAGAGTCATCTCTTGTGAAATGAGGGATCTTGGATTGGTAGTCATTTGGCAAAGGTACTAGAGGTTGTGGTAACACTAGGGGGGCATACCAAGCTGCCATGATGGGGGCTAGTGGAATCCAAGGAAGACTTACTAGGGGAGGATTTGTGAAAGGTTTTGGGGGATGAAGTGAAGTGGTTTGAACAGTGGAGGTATGGATGGGTGTCGTGGAAGTACTTGGACCAGTAAAATGATTCTGAGCAGACTCGAAATGAAAAGAGATAAAGTGATGGAGAAGATGAAAATCAGGAGGAGTGGAAGGAGAGGCTTCTCTACTGGAACTCTGCTACAAATCTATGGGCTCAAAGTCAGTATGGTCAATCCCACTTTGTGACTTGGTTCTGAAAAGGTTCTTTATATGGTGCAAATCAAACTGGGGGTCTTGCAAAGCTGTAAGGTGTTCAGGGGTAGAACTTGCTCTATGAATGGTCATAACAGTAGTTTAATCTTCAGTTTTGGAAGTTTGCCACAAAATATTTTCTGGGTCATCAACTATAGTAGGAGGGCTTGGGTCCAGATGAGACCTGGTATGGATCCTTTGTGAAGCCAGATTTCAAATTGAAAATGTAGAGAGGCTAAAATTTTATAACTATTTTTCGGAAGGCTGACCTCTCTTAGTGTTTTCTAAACTCACATAGTGTATAACTAGGCTTCTAGACTTCTCAGGGCTGATTTGACACAATCCTAGGGATTCTAATGAGAAATAGTAGAGTTAATAGGCAAACTGGGGCTAGTGGAGTCACCAAGTGGATGTTTTTTACTATTTTGAAGATATGTGTTTGTGGTCCACCACCAACAATTTAAAAAACACCAATATAAGATAATTTTTTGGGGTTTTCTGAGTTTCTTTATATATTAGTAAGGTTTCTAATGAGTGTGGTCTAGTTGAGTCATCATTTTGCTAGGATGGTGAAACAATTAGATTCTACTCTTAGCTATCAGTCGATTTCTAAGCTTAACTGAGGGTCATATAAGTCCTAAGAGGTATTCAGGCAACTATGTACTCAGAATGTCCCACCGTGATTGCCATTATGTTAGTGATGGTGATGAGGTGGCAATGAATAAATGGATACATAATGTTTCAGCTTGTGACTTACTCAGAAGGTCCCACCATGATCACCATTATGTTAGTGTCCTGTGATTTAATATATTGGTAGATCAAATGCACAGGGTAACATCAAACCAGTCTCTCTATTGTATGCAAAGGATGTGAACTTTCTTGCTTTTAGGGTTTTATTTTAGGCTGGTTGTTAAGTGTAGGGTTTTTTGTTTGTTTTGGTTGGGTAATATGGTCAAGTAGAATAGTTGGAGTGAGAGGTCTTCAAATAATTGGGCTATGGAGTCTATGAAAGTCATGGATATCTCAACAATGAAACAAGATGCATAACAAGGCAAATATAGCATGGTCAAATGGATCTTTAAGGCATATGTGAATTGAAATGAACATAAATTTTGTGAGCATAGTAGGTGTGTAAGGGCAGTGAAGAATCCTTAAACAAGTATTTTTTAAACAATATGGTCTCGAATACTGATCAACATAAGGAAATAATCATAAGATAGGGAAAAACATTGGATTTTTTATTATACATAAGCAAACAAGCATTCAAGATGAAAAATTTAGTGAACCATAGAAAACAAGAAACTTATCTAACTTCTAGTGATTTCACCTTCAAGGTTTAGAAAACATACAAGATAACATATAACTTAAATCAAAGAAGAGGGAACTCCTAAGCATCTATCATCAAGCTACAAATAACTTTAAGGCAACATCTCAAGCATGGACAAAGGGCATGATCATAGCATGACCTCTTTGGATAAAACCTAACAAGTAGTACTTCAAAGAGAGATTCCAAAACATAGTTTAAATAGCATGAAATAAGCAGGGCTAACCATAAAACATATTTAAAAACTACTATATTGAAAAATTCATGGAATAAACAAGCATAAGTAGGTCTAAGAAGCAACTAAGAATTCCTTAAACTAACCCAACTCAGGAAAACAGAAAGACCATAGAAAGCAGGAAGGACTAAGGTGCCTAAAACAACATTTCTAAGCCTATACTTTTCTGTTCTACTGCAACATAGAAGGATGTAAAAAAATGATACAGAAGGAAACAAGAACTAAATAGAGACACATCACCATTAATCAAGCTCAGGGATCTTGCAAGCTATCCTCCTTCATCATCAATCAAAGCAAGTCATTCACAAACTCTACAACACCAATTTATTCTTCAAACTCAAAAAACCATGTATTTTTCTCAAAATTGATCAAATGAAAACATTTAAAATGAAACCATAATGCTCTATTTATCTAGAAAAGGAGGGAAAAGAACACTAGATAGGGTTGGACAATGTCAAAATCACTCATAAATGTCATAAATGCCCAAGAGACCATGCAAGGCCCAAGGTACATAATATCCCATGAAATAAATGCCAAAATAACTTCTAGCACCTAATTCTAGAGTGATTTTCCTTGAAAAACATAAAAATATCATTTTGCAATAAATGAGTGTGTTTTGTTGACTTTTGGCCAAAAACATATAGTGTCGTTTATAAGTGCAACACCATCCTAGGAAGAAAATAGGTCCTGTTGTAGCCAAGTTTCGGGGGCCTTCCCGATGTCAGAGGTTTCTCCGTGATGGCCCGTTGGAAAGCTTGTTGAGTCTTCTTTCCAGATATACCTTTGGTGTTTTTATTGAGAACCTATAACCTATTCAAAAATTAAAATTTCCAAAACTTCTCTGAGTGCAGTGCCAGACCTGAAAATGAGGCAGAATGGTAGAAAATGAGGTGTGTTTTGAGCTTTTGAGGGGTCAAAAATGCTCCAAATGGTCTGAAATTTGGTGAACATAATGAACTAGGCATTAGAATCCAAAAATGTAAAGTTTTCCCTCTGAGGGTGCCTAACGGAAACGCGTAGTGCCAGTGGCATTGCGCTTATAGGCCTCCAAATTCACAAAAAAACAAAAGCTTGTCAAAATTTCTTCAAGATTGGTGGATGTCTCCCTCATGGGGTTTGAGAGACCTATAGAGAAGTGTGTGCCAAAATTCCATGTCTAGATTTTCCTTTTTCTTCTTTTAGTGCCTGGATCTTGGTTTGGGCCTTCTTCAGTTTGGCCCTTGCAACTTCGTTTCTCCGGGCATAATGCTTAGCCATCCTTCTTTGGAGGTCAAGATTCTTGTTAGACTTCTCCAATTTAGCTTCCAAGTGTATGTTATCTCTTTCCAACCAAGGCTCCCAATCCTGTGCTATCTCCATGGCCAACAACTCATCTAGCGGAATTTGTTCTGCTAGGGCTACTTCTTGTTCTTTTTGCTTTGCCAATGCCTTCTTCAACCCCATGGTTCTAGGCCTCCTCCTAGATTGACCTTGCTCATCCTCACTCTCTTCATAAGTGCCCATGAACTCTTATAGTTTCACTTGTTCCCTTTAGGCTTCTTTCTGGGCCTTAATGGATCTAGCCTCATAAATATCAATTCGTGCTCCTAGCTACCTGTTTTCCAAGTGAAGGGCATCATTCACACTTTTGGCCCTATTCAGATTGGCTTGGAGGTCTTCAATGAGTGCATTTTTGTTTTGGATGAGAAATTTTGAGATCCTTGCCTCCTCCTCCTCATCACCGTTAACCTGAATGATTTCAAACTCCCTTTCCACCTCATGATCTTCTTCTTCTTTTACCTTTTATTTGCCTTTTTCTAGTGGCTGAGCTAAGGTAGATGGCATGGTCCCTTGCCTTTTGGAGGCATCAAACACAAGCCTTGACCCTCTCTGGTATGTGAGTGAAGGAGGTGTGATTCTGGTCTTATTAGTGTCTTTATCATGGTTGTGATCCTTGCTACTGTCATCAACTTCTTCATCATCATTATTGGTATCATCTGTCATCATATTTTCTGCCTCATCATTGTCTTCTACATCATCATCACTCTCATCCTCTTCATTGTTTTCTGCATTGTCATTTTGGTCTTCATTTGAGTTGCTTGCCTCTTTACTACTGTGATATTCAATTTGATTATCAGCCCCGTCATCTCCTTCATTATTTTCATGATTGTCTTCATGACTGTCATGATTGTTGTCATGACTATCATGAATGTTTTCCTCTTTGTTGTCTTGTCCGTCACTGAGGCTTGCTTCTTGGCTATCACTGCTGCCCTTAGCCTCTGCATTTTCCTCACTATTTTGATCTTTATCTTGGCTACCCTCTTCATCACTGCTGAATTAATTTTCACTATCATCTCTTTCATTTTCTTCAATGTGATCCTCTTTCTCTGTTTCCATGTGCTCTGCTTCTTGTTGGCTCAAATCACCATCACTTCTCAAACTCTCTCCTCTGTCCTATTATTGACTTAACTCATCATCATCCTCCATTTTGTCACTATTTTGCTCAATATTTTCATCTTAATCATTGTCATGCTCAATGTTATCACAAAATTGGACTTGATAGGCTCCTTGATCAGAAAATCTCATGTAACTATTTCAAACCTAATCTTTTGACTGAGGCTTAGCCTCCTCAGCCTGAGAGGGCTCTCTCAAGGGTTAAAGATATGGATAAAAATATAGATGGCTAACTTTATTTAGGCAATAAATAGATAAATGATAGATTTAGGTTTAGAATCACATTAGCATGAATACAGTGGGCTTATGGAGTCAAAACAATTCAGTAATCTAGTGAATCTACTTAACATGGAAGTTGAGGCATATCATGAGATACACACACATGAACAGTAAAAACACAGTCATTTCACTTATATAGGAAGTCAGAGCACCTAAAAGATGAATTATTAGTAATATAGGTGAACAAAATTTCAATGATATAATATAAGAGATGAAAATAGAATAATAAAACACCAAAACTCCTTCTGACTCTCAAGTTGATGAAGTAGAAAATCTATGTATTAGCTGAAAACCTGTCAATTCACAATAAGTATAGTTTTGCCAAAAATGTCCAACCCTTGACCTATTAGACCTCTTGGCCTTTAATAGACCTCTTACAACATGAGATGATATGAATATAGGCTATATACATCGAATTTCTGTCCACTGACACCTTGCATAACCATAAAACATAAAATTTATGACAAACATACATCTATCCTACTTGATAGTCCTATTTCAAAAAGGACTCAAACTCCTTATTACTATTTTTAACAACCTTATCTACTTCAAATTACATCATTTACAAGTATGCTATCACATGGTTGAATTTATATGATGGGATTCATCACTTTATGATCACTAAAATGACCTCCTTAAAACTAGGAAATAATACCCTATTTTTTAGGCAAATGGTCTTCTTCTTCCTCAAATACTTAGGTTGTATTTTTATCTTCAATTTGTGGTCCTTGAATGTTAAATAATTTCTTGACATGATATTTAATTCTTCCATAACTTACATCTCTCCAAAAACCGCTCCAAATCCTGCTAAAAAGGCTGAAAGACAGTGCGCTACGAAAGTAAGGAAGTTTCGTAGCGCACTTTCTTAGTGCTGCAAAACAAGCCTTTATCCTCAAAATTTTTAGCTCTTTCCTTTTGAATAAGGTTAATTATTCTTCAACACGTCTTTAATATCAATTTCATCTCTTAAATAAACACTTAACACCTTTAATATTGATCAAAAGAAGCAAAAAAGGAAGCTACAACAGTTTCGTAGCGCTTTTCTGCTTTTTTACACTGAATGCGCTACGAAACTGCTGAGTATGTATATTTTTCATAATTTTCCAAGTGAAAACTATAGTTTTTCCCAAAAACTAAAAACATACCTGTCTTCATCATCTACAAACCATACCAACTGTAAACCCACTTCATTCTAGCTTCCTTGAGGCATTTCTTGCAGATTTCTCCTATTTTTTCCTGAAAAATAGGTCTTGGGACAGAGCATATATCTCCTAATTCATGAAGTAGTTTGAGAAAATGAAGAAGGTTTTTGTAGGCTATTATGTCTTTAATAAAAAAATCTCTTTTTTTTTTGAAAAAAATCTCTTGCTATCCAGAAACTGCCTTTGAAAAACATGTGTAAAACATGAAAACTCTGTTTTCTGAAAATAAGGCTTCAAAGGAAACCTTGTATCTCCCAACTGATAAGACCTGTGAGAAATGTGAGAGTGGTTATTGTTATTTGATATGTTTGTGAAAATAAACAGTCTCATTTTCTTAAAATACCTTTCTTTTTTCTCAGAAACCTCCTTTGAATTTGACTACTCAAAACCATAAAACAGAGTTTTGATTGATATTTCGCTACGAAACTTTCAGTAGTTTTGTAGCGCTTTTTGCCCTTTTTACGCTCAATGCGCTGCGAAAGTAAGGATTCTTGGCTTATTAGGTAGTTTTGGCACAAAAACTTTTGGAAATGAAATTAATCCTAAAATGATGAATGATTTGACATGAAGGACTTTTAAAAATGAGTTTGTTTAAACCTTAGGGTAGGATCAAACTATAAAAAATTTAATGCTTCCCTTGGTCAAACTTGAAATGACTCCTAAAACCTTATTTTGACCCATGAACATAATTAATCTTGTCAAAATGATATTTTTAATTTTTTGAGAGATAACATTCATTGTGCCTTTCTTCATCATCATTTCCTTCTTCTTCCTATTCATCAATTTTTGTCTCTGCCTCATCATCATTTTCTTCCTCTTCCTCATCATCTGCTTCTTCTTCAGCATCTGCCTCTGCCTCACTTTGGACTAATTTATTGTCACTCTCACCCTCTTCATTTTTATTTGACTCATTATCATTATCTCCCTCATTTTCACTTGATTCGTCATTTCCACTTCCTTCTTCATTTGATGCATCAAGAGAAGGGGAGGAAGGGAGGTTTTCTTGAGGTGAGGACACTTGTGTAGATGATAAGGGAAATTTTGGTTGAAGAGGAAAATGTGGGCTTGTGAAGACTTCATGGGCTATGAAAACATCCCAAGGAATGTCTTTTTTCTCCAGCTGGTGTAATACCACCATCTTGATCAAGGAATGGTGGAATAAACTATGCATTTGCTGTGTATAGGTCCTCCTCCAGACAAAATATGACATCTTGTCAATGCTTCTATACAATTAGTAAGGCAAATGAAGAATTTTAACCCTTGCGAAATGCATAAGGAGTCTAACATGGTAGGAATAAATTTTGGGGTACCTCCCTTCATAGGTAAAGTACTTCATGATAACCCTCATCAAGGGTGAAAATCTATGTTTTAGGTGTGAGCAAGGGAAGATATCCCTACAACCTACTCTGTACCTAGTTTTGACAAATGGCTCATAATGGTTCAAGTCCAACCTTGCCTTCTTGAACCACTTATCACCAAAAGTAGGTATGCCTACAACATTAGAGATGGAATCTACTGAAAGTTCAAAATCTACCCCTGCAAGATTCACCTATTTTTTGTGGAGGTTGAGGAAAAAAAACTTGTAATCTCTGGGTGGTTTTGCACTTGTTTGACTCCCTCACAAAATTGGAAACACCCTAAATTCTCGAAACATGAGAGGATCATGGGAGATGAGGTGATATCCACTATGCTCTGGGGTTCAAATCTGTTCACTTTCCCTCCTTTGTGGTTTGGTCTCATAGGACCTTGGCCTCTTTCACTGCTGCTACTGTCTTCTGCTCCTGACATGGTGATTAGGACTATTTGTGGACAAAATTGGGCAAGAGGAGTAAAATTAAAATGATGGTGGGAAGCTCTTGAAAATGAGTGATATGGAGGTGAGGTATGACTATTTTGTCTTGAGCTTGAAGAAGGGTTTGTCTTGAACCAACTTGTGATTACCCTATTTTCACACCTCTCTGATTTTGTAATGGTTTACTTGGAGGTTAGAACAATAATTTTTCCATGAGGATCTAGGCATTGCAAACACTAGGGTTCAATCACTTCTAATTAACAACTTATAAAAAGTGCTTGGAGGAAAAAGAGGAAAATTCACCTACCAAATTTAGCTTTCTTGCAGGGTTTTGAAACTAGTTTGGAGGACCTCCCTTGAACCTTTAGCACCTTCCTGCAAGTTGGATGGTTTTTTTGTATGAGCGCAACACCCTCTTTACACTGTCGGGTCGCCTTCTGTGCATAGCGCCGGGTGAGTCGGGCCTTGTGTGTGCAGCGTTGCATGTATCTTCTAGGCTTGACGACCGTTGGGCACAACGCCAGGCCTGTCAGTGCTCTGTGCGCGCAGCGCTAGTTGGAAAAATTGGTGTCGGGTAGGCCTGTGGGTGCAGCACCGTGCCCCTGTGTGTGTCAATCTTCCTGGGCGTAGCGCCAGGCTATACGTGCAGCGCCACCCGATATATGTGCAACGCAGTGCAAAAGCGCACTATGGCGAACCCTATTAGTGCAACGCCAGGGTCTATGAGTGCAGTGCCATGTTCTGAGTGCAACACCAGTGAACTTGCCCAGAATTCGACCAAAACTCAGAAAATTTCTCCAGAAGTGTTTTTGTTGTCCTCAAATATATAATGAGTCAAGTGTTTAAGTGATTTTTACCTTTATAGCCTTGGGCACACAAATTTATTTTTCCCAAACCCACTTTGTAATGTTCCTTACCCTTTTTGTTATTTTCACTGATATTTTTCTCACTTTTTGTCAGGGCGATTTAAAACAAAAAATGGTGCCTTTTCCATTTTAATTATTTTCTTTGTTTCTCTTTAGGCAGCTAACATGGTGAATTTTGGTTTACCTAGACCCAATGATGCTTTCAAAAATTTTTTTGCAGATGGCTATTTGAGTCACCATATTACACTACGTTTTTGGCTTGTTTCTATCCTTTCATTATTTTCACAATTTTTAGGCATCTTCATGGTGGAAACACCCCTTAAGAAACCTTTATGTTCTTTCCTTAGAGATCAAACTTCCCTTTTCTTGATGAGTGGCTGAAAAACCTTTTTTCATCATTGTTATTTCCTTTAGGCATGATGCAACCAGTTTTGACAAACCAAATGGTCTTCATACTTAGGCATGCCACCTCCTTTAGATCACTTCTAATTTTTTTTGTAGGTGCCTATGACACAGTTGTTTTTGGTCCCATTTTTCATTCTTGGAGTTGGAAAACCTTAGTTACATAATAGTAAACTCATGCTCAGCTAGGTTTTCCATTTTGAAACTTAACCTCATGCCTTTTTTCCTTTGACCATTTAGAGGGCTATGACTAAAAATGAAGGCTTCATCTCTATCACACTGATACTCTTTGCATTCTCCTCCCTTTGATGTAGTTAAGGATGGTTACCTTGTAAAACCCTAGAAATTACCCTCAACAACTTCTAAAAACTTTCTATGTCATGATGGAGGCTCATAGTCTTCAATTCACTTGCTCTGCCTATCTTTCCAAAATCTTATGTTTTAGGGCTATTAGAGAAGAATAGTTAGTGTTGTCTTCTAAGTTCTCTATAACCCTTGAAAGTTCATTAATTTCTATTTATTTCACCTCACCTTTTTCCTTTCTTCATTTATAACTTATAAATCTTCAAATTATGCTTGATTGTGTTGACGTGCCTTTGTCTTTGCGGTCCTTTGCATTGGCTTCTTTCTTGGAAAGTTGCTGGTCTAATTAGTCCTAGAAACCTTGATTTTATTTGAACATAGGAATGCTTCCTCTTATTCTTGCTTGAGTGTATCTTTCAATGAGGGGTAGACCTCTTACCTTACCTATTTTTCTGCTAATAGCCACCTTGACACTCCTGCATAAATTTCAACATTGACAACTATCTTTTGCAGAATTTGTGCTTGATCAAGGAAGCCTACCTTGGAGACCTCTAACCTACTTTTGAAAATAATATGCTTACCCTCCTTTCCATTCTATTTCATCTTCTTGGCACAAGAAAAATAGTGATTTAGAACATCAAAACAATCCTACAACTTATGAAACCCTAAATGACCTAGTGGGAGGCTCTTTGGGCTTGTCTTTGACTGAAAGCTTGGCTTTGAGGTCTTCAAGTATGAAATAATTTTTTTTTGACAATTTTATTTATTGAAGATCCAAAATCCAATGTAATTTATTTATCTAAAGAGCCTACAGAGATATTTTTGAGATCGTTAATGCTTGATGTATTCGGGGAACACAAGAATGAGTAGGCTGGTTGGTGATCCTAGGTGGCAAGTGGAGGGGTTAGGCAAGTAAAAAGTAGAGTGCTAAGGTCAAAGGTCGCCAAAAATAGTGAAAATGAGTGGCATGAGTTCCATGAGGGACCTTCTAGGAGGGTAGGCTAACCAGGGAAATGGCAGAGTAGAGAGATAGTGAAAAATTCATCCTAAGGATTATGAAGGAAGTGAGATTTCTAATACTCACAATATTCATGAATTTGGTTTTTAGAAATCTAGGATAAGTATTTAGTCATCTAAAAAATAGAAAAAATACTGATGACTAATAGATATAAAACCTAAATATTGTTGTCATCAATTGACTTAATTTATGCTTGCTAAATTTGAAAACTTGTGTTCTAATACATATGGAAGTCACTGTTTATTGGAGATGAAATAAAAGTTAAAAAGAACATAAATCTGTGTTTTTTAACCTTATAAACATGGTAATAAAGGAAAAAATATCTATGTGTGTCAAACGTTTTTCAAAACAACCAACCAGTCCTAAAGAAAGTAAGTTTTATCCTTGATAACTCACGTCCTATAAAGACTACAAGTCATCTTAATCATCCCACTTAAAAAAAATACTCAATAGACCAATACACTGTAGAAATTTGAATAATTTTCTGAGTTATTCACCAATATTATCCTGATTACACACTATTTAAGCTTCATGCATAATACATAACCTCTTCTACAATTGATCATCAATATGCGGAAATAGAAATCAGTCGCATGCGCTCATTAAAACATAATCAAGCACACATATCAACACAATATGTAATGGGGAAAGCAATAGCTGAAAACCCCCAACTATCTGTATAGTATAATGATAGAGAACATGTAAAAATACATAGCACAATACTCCTCACAAGTACTCAGCACTATCTCCAAAAGTTACACACAAACTATATGAGATTTGAACAAGTCAGGGGTTCAAATCTCCTCCACAAGTCTGCCTGCCTCTACTGCGCAATCCAAGTGAGTAATGAATGAGATCCAAGTTCGAATCCCACTAGCTCCAACTGTGCAATCCTCATTGACAATCTCCATCAATTGGTGTGCAAATCTCATGCACAATCATGGTCACAGCTGATAGTCACACTCACCCTTTCACCCACCTCTAACACTGGTCTCCACTGAACTGTCCATGCATTGCAGTTAACTGATGTGTTCTTTAGTTGATTTATGAGTTAATAATTAGTGAATTAATTAATAATTAATTCACACCACTCATCACTAGTGTATTTTTCAGTTAGACTAAATACAACTAGTTCAACTAAGTTAAACCGAACACAACTCCACCAAACTCTGCCACATGAGTTCTAACTGAAGTCAACCATGCAATAGCTCAACTAACCCTTAGGAAAAGCATATTTCCTTCTGTCAGCTGCATGTGCCACATCCAAGCATCAAACTAAAGTGCTCCAAGAGGAAAAGATAATGTTTATAGTCTAAATATTATTAAGGGTTAATAATATTTGACTGTTCTATTTTTAGCCCGGCAGTCTAAAAATAGAAATCGCCCAATGTCTAAAAATAGAGGTCCATCTATTTTACCAACTCGACCAATCATCCATAAATAGCATCCTGCAACTCATAGACCATGATCCATATGTCTAAAAATAGACATAGTCTAAAAATAGACTTTGCGCCAAAAATAGCCTGCGGGCCCACTTAGTGAAGGTGACTTCATTTCACTAAGCTCCATCATCTTGTTGCATTTTAAACATACACATTGACCTATATCCTTCAATTAAAGACAAATCCATAATAATATTATTGACCATGCAATCACCAAGTATTCAGTGATAATAAACTTGAGGAAACAAAAGACAGAGAGAAGCCCCTTTAGTGGTGATCATAAGTCAATTCTATTACCAGGTACTTAGTGATCATAAAATTGATGAAAATATAGACATAGATAAGCCCCCTAGTAGTGATCACGAGTCATCCTAAAGTGATGGAAGAGAGTGCTAAAGTGAAAGTGGCATCTCTTTTGAGTTCCATTTTTCCTTTCACCTAGTGAAGGCTTTGCACCCAAGGTGAGAGATTAAGTTGTAACTAGATCTAAATAATAATGTAGTTGTTATATTACAAATATAATTCAATTTTAATGACTAAAGCCTTTGCACAAAAATTTATTGACTTGGAATAATTTTTCATATCTATGAAATAGTGTTAACCATGGAAGCTCAATTTAAGTAGGATATCAACCAGATGGATATCAAAAGTGGCTTCTTTAATAATGTCTGAAAGAGGAAATATATATGCAGTAGTGATCCATAATATCTAAGATTATGGATTATGTGATTTGTCAACATAGATGCTTTAAAATTTTTAAATTGTGTAAGTTCATTTCTCTTCACCGTGTTGGTTTATTTAAACTTGTTGTTTATTGTTTCTAGTAAATTATAGTTATGCAGTAGTGCAGTAAAACAATAAATAAAAAACAAAAAAATCATACAATCAAACATCACAAAACACTAATATCCACCCTAAAAACCTAAATAGGAAAAGCAACATCAAAGAGGAGGATTTGCAAGAAAGGATTATTAGATAAATTCAAATTACACTACAAGCTGAACTAGAACCCTACTCCTATGCCAATGACTCAATGGATAAGGAGAAGTAACTATATTTAATATACATTGAAGGTTGCACACCCTTCTATTAACACAACTCAGCTAGGCTTGGACTATGTCCCTCTGAAGTTTCTTGCCTCAGTGGTTATGATCCAAAAAAAAAAACTAGTATTTGTTTTCTATTATATGAAGGGAGGACTCACCATTCAATTTATTGATGATCCCAAGTTGTAGATGTGTATCAGGTTAACCATTTGGCTTCTACCCTAGAATCTTGGCTCTCAAAACATGGGGTAACTTTTCCCTCTTTGCACATTGATTACCATATTAAAGAAGTAACAATGTTTCTTTTCGCTAACCAAAGCCCTAGTAACAATGGTTCTTTTCACTACCCAAGAGAGCATTTGTCTACACAACTTTATCTATTTACTATTTACACTATTCAGAGAAAGTGAGATCAGAGAGAATTCTTTTTTGTTCAAATTTTAAGATATATTTTGATTAAGTAGAGGATTAATTATATATGCAAGTCAAATTTTTGTAGAATTTCTATTTATGGTGACTAGGTTTCTAGAATGATGTAAATGCTATTTATTTTTCACTAGTTTTTATGAAACCATCTCCCAAAATAGAAGAAAAGAGAGATCAACGCCTTAGAAACAAGCCACTTTGAGGGGGAAACCTCCTTTATATTACATAAATGAATGATTCCTGGATGATTCAAATGAAAAAATCTCATTTCTATATATAGGAGTCCATGGGGTCAGAATATAATCATAGCCAACCTAACAATAATAATGTAAGGGAAGAACAAAACAATATTGTGGTTTTATGGGGTACAATAATAACAATATGGGGACTACAGGGGTATAAAAATAACAATAAGGGGGCTATAGTTACATAATAAGGGACTACACTTAGTAATATAGGGACCTAACATGCCCCTCTCCTTCAAACAAGTGTTGTCCTCAACACTTGATTATTTATTGATGCTTCTGTATAAAATTCTCATCCTCCCATGTGAAAACTTCAACGAGTAAGTTCTTCCACTCGCTAAGATACTCTAAAATTGAACAATTTCATATTTTTCAAGTTCTTGTTTCTGTGACTTCTTTAGAACGTCTTTCACTGTGATGTTGATCTTCTTGTTGTTTCATTCCATTATGCACGAAGGTTATCTTATCCTTTGAGACTTGGAGAACTTGTTGTTGATCCTCGATGTGATATTCCACTACTTTATCATCCATATTAGCTTTCATTTGATACTTCAAACCATCCAACTTAGCATTCATTTTTTCTTTTAACCATTTATGTCATTTTTTATTTCTCTCTGTAAGAACGAAATTTGTTGCACTTGGTACCATAATTTTGATATATCATACTGCAAATCTTCCTCTTCACGAGTCATAGTATAGCCTTCTGAGGGCTTAATGGGTGTGGAAATATTTTTAGGGGGCATTTTAGAACCCAATACTCATATCTAAGCTTCAATATGCCCTTGGAATCACTTCAAATTGATATTTCAAGCAAGACTTATGCAATTTGAAAACAACTACACACATTTTTATTGCTTTTGAGGATCTCGATATTGAAACTGAATTATCTCTGTAATTTCAAATCTTCAATATCTGAAACTCGGTCCTATAGTAGCCCTCTGAATATTCTTTCCAATGCCACATGTCTGACCTGATTTGGATTCTTCAAGTAAAATTTATGCCCAATCTCCCACAAATACCTAATTATGGACTAGTTCAGTAGAGAAAACTTAAATGGTGTGCCATGTGTCACTTTTTCCTCCTTCGGCTCTAAAAATCATACATAGGAAAGAAATGTCTGTTTACTTTTGGCCACTTTTCACATAATTCCAATTGAATTCTCATAGAGGGAGTTATGACTATTTTCCCAAGGTCACCTCTTTTAGATGAAATTTGGGAGCCTGCAAAAACCCTAACTTCCACAAATCATATCTCCAAAAATATTGCGAACAAAGATCTGAAATTTTTACACAAAATTCCTCAGGATTTCGACTTCATGTGATAAAAAATTTAGCTTCTGAACCTTCGTAGAAAAAATTTTATAGAAAACATTCAATGATGACCTGTTTGGATAAGAAAAACCCTAGAATCCAAAGCTCTGATACCAAACGTTATGAAACCAACACCCAAAATAGAAGAAAAGAGAGATCAACGCCTTAGAAATAGGACACTTCAAGGGGGAAACCTCATTTAAATTACATAAATGAACAATTCTTGGATGATTCAAATGACAAAACCTCCTTTCTATATATAGGAGTCCTTGGGGTCACAATATAATCCTAGCCGACCTAACAATAATAATGTAAGGGCACAAAAATAACAATATTGGGGTTTTATGGGGCACAATAATAACAATATGGGGACTACAGAGGTATAAAAATAACAATAAGGGCGATACAATAACACAATAAGGTACTACACTTAATAATATAGGGACCTAACACTAGTAAAGAATCACTTGTGAACCATTGGATACATATCGTAAAATTTAGAAATGACATTTGTTGTTTTGAATCATGTTTCTAGTGCCTCAAAATATGCATAAATTTTTAGTAGATATAGTGTATATTTGTTTGAGATATAATATCTAAATGGATAAATGGATTGAATCCTTAAGAACTACATTTGATTTTCTGAATATTTTTCTGATTCTGAAATATCTGAGAGGCAAGGAAGTCTATTCTCTCTTATAGTTTCCTGGAGCACCTAAAATTCTAGATTATAGCAAGGAAGGCTTTCTTCCAGATTATAATACTAAAGGCTTTCCAATTCCATGAAATTTTTGTTTAATAATGTTAAATAAAGAAACAGTGTAGAGTGGGCTTTTTATCATTGGAGTTTTTTTTATATCAGATAATGATAGGAAAAACGTTTGTAAGAAAATTTACTACCAGATTCTTTGGATTACAAAACTAAAGTCTAAAAGTATTTTTTTATTTTTTTGGCTCTATTTTACCTTCAAATTAATAGGCTTGAATTCTTTGAAAGACCACCTTCATATCAACCTCCATGTCTGTAATTTATACAAAATCTAAATTTCATAATAATTTGAAGTCTGTGTTTTTATGACTGTGTAATGTGTATTCCTATGTTTTATGACCGACCTTCAATAAAATTCTATGCATATGATTTTGTGATAGATGAGAAAAAGTGGGAACCTAAAATATTATGAGACATATGGAGCATATACATTCGAGGTTTATGGTGCAGATGAATTCCCATTTTTCAGTGAAGTAGGTTGGTTGCCCATCATTAAGTTGTTCACTGGGCCTCAAACGAAACTCTCTCCCGATTTCATTGATACTTTTGATGGTACCATCGCTAAGGTTGAGGGGGTAGTGTTTCATGTAACAGAGGAAAGCATTGCAAAAGCAACAAACATACTAGCTGGGGGAGAGAGGTGGATCAAAAGGAAGCCAATTTAGGGGGTAAACCTAAATTTTTTCCTAAAAGACAATTTTCATGACCCTTTATAGAGTGTGGGGGTCCACAGTGGCATTTTGAAAGCAGAGTGGGATAAACCAATGCAACAAATTCAACTTTATCTCACATGTGATGGCCGATTCTCTAAGGTATTTTTGTATTACATGAGATTTATAGTACACATGGCTCAGTTCAATAGGATGAATCTCCCTATTTCCTACCTCAAAGATTAATTAAAATGGTGGCCTGTGTATGAAAAAGGAAGGTTTAATATCTCTATGATGTCTACCACCACGACCTCATTCAAATCCTATGGCTGCATGCATTAAAGAAGCAAACAAAATAGTTGAGGAAGAGGGTAATGAGACATCCACTTCCTAGAAAACATAATAAGGAAAGGGCTCTAGCTATAGAGGTCAAGCGTAGTCGCCAAATTGTTTCAAAAGCCACAAAAATCCCTAACAGGAGGAAGATCCCTAGGGTAAATACCAGGATGAGTAGAGGACAATAGAGAAAAGTACAAGACAACAAAAAAAAATGAAACAATTGAAGAATCTGGAAAGGAGGCTGAAGATATTTGAGAATTTCACCATGTAACAGAATACTCTAGGAGACCACGAACAAGGCCTACAAACAAACTGGGCCTAGGGTTGAAAGCTAAACTAAATCCCAAGTGAAAGGAACCAATTTTAGTTACTGATGAGCAAGAATAAGGGTCTTCTAGAGCTGAGTATGGGCTTCCCGTAGAATTAGAAATACAACCTCAAACAATTTAGAAAAAGGGTAAAAGAATGAGTAGGGCATTGTCCAAGAAGGACCCCCTCAAATTCCTTGCACACACAACACATATTTTTCAAAACTAAAACATGGGCAACTTGGAATTTTTTAACCTTTATGGTTTTGGAAAATTAAATTTTTTTCACTGGAGTTTTGTAAACATAATACTGATTTCTATTTGATTATATTGTTATAGGTTCTTATTCTTGTAAATATACATTATTATTCTTTTTATCGGTTGTTATTAATGTTATGGATATTGAGGTAGAAAGAAAAAAAGGCAGTATAGTGGAGTCTTATGGTGAATAGAATGAATATCTATGCTATAAAAATAAGGATTGAGGAAGATCAAATGGTTTTTGAACCCAATTCCCACATATACCTGTTGATCAACGGTTGTCATTGATGTCAACCCAAGCAGCACTAGAGGCTAACCCAATATTGAATGGGAATTTTAACCTACCAAATTAATATATTCTGGGTCAATAATGGTTTTGATGGTTTCTACTTGTCGAGATGTTTCCGTTGATATATGGCACACCATGTAATTCTTCACGGTTTGAGAGATATTCATGTTTGAAGTTTGTACCCCAGTTAGTGGGCTAAACCCTGATGGGGTTGGCGCATGGGTCATTTAAAAGTCATAATTAATATTTTCTAAGCTCCTAAAATCCCTCCCACGTTTACTTGTTGAAGCCCCTCTCAACTTAAGCATTCATATATATTGTGATCTTCATTTCCTCCTTAGGAAAGGGATTCGGCCATCTGAAACAGGTCATCGTGGCATTTTCACTCTAACGTTTTTTCTACGAAGGCACAGAAGCTCAAATCCTGAGGAAGCTGCGGTAAAAATTTCAGATCAAGTTGCGCAATATTTTTGGAGATATGATCTATGGAAGTAACGGGTTTTGCAGGCTCCTGAAATTCATCTCAAAGAAGTGACCTTGGTAAAATCATCATAACTCTGTCTCTGAGTATCAGATTGGAATGCTGTAAAAAGTGATGAATAGTGCACATTTTTTACTTTTCGTTCTATCAATTTTAGAATAAAATGAATAAAAAATGACACGTGGCACGCCATACAAGTGTGCTCTACTGAAACAGTCCATAATTAGGGAAGTGTGAGAATTTGGGTATAACTCTCTCTTGAAGAATCCAAATTGGGTCAGACCTATGGCATTGGAAAGAAGACTTAGAGGAATACTACAGGACCGAAAATCAAATATTGAGGATCTGAAATAACAGAGATACACTAGATTCAATATCGAGATCCTAGAAGGCAAGAAAAATCTAGATCATGTGTTTTCAAGGATTGCAAAGGACCAGACTTTCTACGGCATAAAAGAAAAACAAGGTGCAGTATAGGGTAGCATGACAAGAGAAGCAACCAAGGTGCATAACAGCAGCAAGAAGTTCATCATATGAAGTCTTCAAGTGGGCAACACTGCATACAATCACTGTAAAGGTATCGTTGTACTTAGTCATTGTAAATACATTATTGTACAAATTGTACTAGTGTCTATCTACCAAGGGTTTAAGAGGCAGTGTTGGGAGGTCTAGGATCATCATTAGGTGGTTGTGTCAAAGTTGGGGTTATGTTCTAGTATATCTTCTTCTTCTACATCATTCTATATCATTGTAAAGTGGACCATTTCCCCTGGTATGGGAGTCCATTCTTCTTTTATTATTCTATAGGGTGGTAGGGTGGTGCTAGGGTGAGTTGTAGCTCATTGGGTGTTGGGGCATCCATTTAGGGACTACTGAAGAATCTCGGGCGTTGGAGCGTCCATCCAGTGGGAGCTAGAGAAGAATGATTTTCTAGATTCTAGGAAGTTGGAGCTTTATTTTCAATTGGAGTTGAAAAGAATTATTAGAAAAACATTAGGTGGTTTTTGTCCCGAAGTGGGTTTCCACCTTAAAAATTGTGTGCATTTGTGTTCCTCTTGTTTGCTGCTATCATTGTACAAACACTCATAATAATTGAAGATTAACTAATGCTCTAATTGAAAGAAATACTGATTCACCCCCCCTCTCAGTATTTCCAACAATACATTATTTGTGATACACACAACCCATCGTTTATGGATAAGCCGGGTTGAAGAATATTTTCCAATAGTAGGTCAACAAATTCCCTTAGAATTTTTTACATTAAGCACATCCAAACAAAATAAATAACTTGAGCTCTAGCCTCTATCTATATAACATGTTGTGGCTCATTTGCATTTACCTAAATGAAATATGTTTCAAAAAACCAAAAAAGCATATATGTTAAAAAAATGTAAAATTTTGTGGGTCATAGAAGAATTTTGATTTATATGTCAGTACATTAACATTGCATGATGAGATGTGAAGGTGGGTCGAGTCAGGCTCATTCATGTGCAGGACAATTCCAGAACCAAACCAATGGGCATGTTCAAAACATTTCACATCGGATAGGGTCGAGTCGGGATCATTCGCAAGCTCACAAGGGACACCATGGAACAAACGAACTAATTTCCCAAAGGCGGAGAAGGGGTGAATTTCCCTTAAAAAATTAAGAGTCTTGGAGGATGCGCAAAGGAAACTGAACGACAAGGATCGAATTGCAAATCTGAAGGGGAAGAGACTGATGGCGGAGATTAAATTGCTAACTGAAAATACCAAGTTTCAAAGGATAGGCACGAGAGGTAAATGTTAAAATCACTGAAGTGCGATATTGGATGTAGTGGGGCCCTATCACCAATCATAAATTGCAAGTTTTAAGGAATAAGTGTGGAGGTAAATGTTAAATTTGTTGAAGTGTGATATACAGTGATGTGGCAAGTTGATGTTGCAGATGATGTGGTCGTGGCTCGCATACTGCACACCACAAGTTTTAAAAATTAAGGGTGAAGGGTTTGAGTTATAATCACTGAAGTGTGATATGCGATGTAGTGGGGCCCGATCGCAAATCGGAAATCACAAGTTTTAACGAATAAGTGCAGAGGTAAAAGTTAAGCTCACCGAAGAGCAATATGCAGTGAGGGTGGGACCTGATTGCATAATGCACATCAAAAGTCTTAGAAGATAAGCATTAAGGAAAATTTAAAGGCAACAAAGGGTGATGTGAGGGTGGATGTGATGCAGTTTTAACAACGAACTCCAAACATTTTCAGATCCAGAGGTAAGGCATTTCTTGTGTTAAACCGCGTTGGAGGAAGAAAAGAGGGTTATAACATAAAACCGGTAAAAGGCCTTGGTAATGAGAAATATGAAAAACATGGCAGAGAAACTCGGGTAAGTGACTCGACACAGATCAAAGGAGAAAAAGGTAGGGTCGGGTAGTAGGTGATATGATTAACAACATTTGAAGCACAGGGGCATAGGCAGAGTCAGGAAAAAAAAAGTATAACGACACTCTTCAGAGCACGATAACTAGGTCAAATCAGGCATTGAGGCATCCTTTCAGAGCTGAGCAGTTGTTGCATCATAACTAAAAAGGACACCTTGACACTCCTATAGGACACATCAACAACAACAGATTCAACAAAACAGACAAAATTTCTAGTTTTAATTTGCTTTCTTAAGTACGATCGCATAAGCAATCTTAATAGTTTAGGTACTCGAATAGTTTCAAGAAGTTCAGTAGTTACGAACCACAGTAATTTATTTAAGTAGATAGAAATAAAGAAAATAGGTTTTGAGTTTTTCACCTCTGGATGACTGTTAGTTTATGAACGAATTCTCTTAGAAATTAATGAAAGAAGATCAAGTTTCCTACACCTGCTGATTTTGAAACGTTTCTCCTGTTTCACTCTGTGGCTATTCCTCTTTGAATGAAGTAAAGTAATGTAGCAGTCGGTCCATTAGTTACATATGTGAGTAAGAGTTAAACAATCTTAATTTGTGCTCCTTCACCTCATCTGTTCTCGCTTCATAACTCCTGATAGAACTTTAAAGTGATAGATTATGTGTTCACAAGATATTATTTTAAGTTCTCTCTTTCTCCATGAATTTCCTCTGAAACTTAAAGTGTTAGATTATTTATTTTCAATATATCATTTTGAGTTTCCCTCACAATTCTTCTTTTCATTCCATTCAGATATCAACATTTTATGGCATTGTGAAGGCTTTCATTATATCAGATTATTGAGGGTATTAAGTAACTGAATTCCAAGGGTGTTAAACAAAGGCCATTTGATATGGTAATTGTGACATACATTTATAAAATGTATTAAGCATAGATCCCTTACCACAACCAAGGGATTTTTTCTTGAGATACAACATAACCTGCAATGAAAAAAACATGATTGAGTGCCAACAACACAAGCTCAACCAACTTCCTTTTCCCAAGTGCAATTTTTCCTCTGGAAGGACTTAGAACAGACCACCATATACAAATAAAATAAGGGGCATTTGGTGTCTAGAACTTAGATATGAATGTATTAAATAAGTTATTTCATTACCTTTTTCTTCTTATGGTGAATGGATGGACACAAACTAGGCCAGTCTTACAATTACATGGAAAAATATAAAAAAGAATTCAGAAACTAATGAAAATTTGTGTAGCTCTCATGAATTGACTTTTTGACAAATATCCAATGTATATACTTATACATTTTCTCAATTTTTGTATAAAACACCAAATACAACCTAATTCAACCTATCTATGATTGATGTTTCTTGTGGCTAGAATCAAGCAGTAAAGCGCCCACTTGGGACATCCTCCAAACAATAATATAGCAAGGACCATGGTTATATGTCTTATGAAAGGTAAATGAAGAATCCATAAAACATATCCTTATGGAATGTAGCTTCTCCAAATATTCCCTCATGTTACCTGAGAATTTTGTGTCTTGGAAATATCAAACTCTCAAAGAAGGATAAAAAAATAGATCAAGGAGCCTGCAAATGAAAAATTCAAATCATGAATAACTCCCATTAATTGTATATAGAAGTTTTTGGACCATAAGAGTGCAGTACTATTTCAAAGCCTAGATTTCTCTCCCTTCAAAGTTTATCATAAAATCAAATTTAATTACGAGGATAAAGCTAGTCAAAGAAACCCTGGACCCTATGGTATCGGTGAAATTATGTATCTAATAAATGGCTATAATTTTTCCTTCAAACTGGGCAGAGGGATTGGTATTAATAAATGAGAATATATTTTTTCTTTGATATCTCTGTTAAATTTGATAGTTGAAAAGAGGATCAACAAGTTAAAAGTATTTAGAGACTCGAAAACAGTGATAGAATTGGTAAAGACACACATAGACTTCATTCCATCATATTGGGACCTCTCTTGGAACCAATCAAATATGTTGTAATCCAATTCCATGATATAACATTCCAACATGCATACAGAGTAGTGTTATTAAAATCAGTCAACCCAAACTTGAACTTGGCCGATTTTACCAAGTTGACCTTTAGTTGTATGGAATTGGTGCTCTGCTCAGTTTGGTGACCTATTTGGTACCAAAATAACCAAGTCAATATATAAATCAACTAATTTTTTTAAAACCAGTCCAACTTAACCGAGTTTGTAGATATTCAGCTAAGTTGGCCATCTTCCTCACAATTGATGTTGCATTGCATGTGAAATTGAAGATGGCTTAATTTCTCTATGTAATTAATAGTATATATGAAGAAAACTATGAGAGGATTTATGCAACTTCTTACTTTGATAATGTGGTATTCATTACAAGTAGTTTCGATGGCTCTAGCTCCACTATCATTCATGTAGGAATGTAATGTTGCCACTTTATTTTTAGCATATGATGTTTTTACAAACAAATTTTAGCATTTTTAGCTGTTCAATTGCAATCTTATTCCACTCATGAGTTAATTTTTAGACAATTAAAAACATGCAAAAGGAACCCATGCCTCTCACATCACTCACAATTAGTTCTAAATATTATTCGAATGGTTAAGAAATAACACCTCTCCATGGCCAAATCCTACAAATTCTACATTAGAAAATGCATATCACTTTATCCCTGTTGGGCCCAAGCGGATCCCAAAAGAGAGAAAGAAAAAAGAAACCAAATGCTAAATTATCTCATATAGAGTAATATGTTAAGCATACAAAAATAAGAATTTGGGAAACATGCCTAACAACAACCCACACATGCAGACATCAAGAAGCCTCAGTTGGCATTGTCAAACAATACTGCTTGTAATGACATTACATACCATTATCCTACTATGTTTTATTTTCATTTTTCAAAATTTTTGATGTAAATTAAACTTGAGGACTTATAAGTTGCATTTTTTCACTGTAACAGGTTTTTTTAAATGTCAAATTGAGGACTTACAAGTTTCATTTTATCACTATAACAACAATATTTCTTACCAATGTGAGCCTTATAGAACTAGGAATGAAAAAAATTGTTGCAATGGTGACCATCCAAAGCAAACAAATTGAGAATTTTGTTGGAGATCATAAAATTCTTTATGAAATGGTTTTATGTCTTGTTTGGAGCTCCCATTCCTTGGCATAATTTCTGAGGGTTAGTAGCTTTCAAAATGTAGAAATATGCAAGAAAGCGAAGGAGAGATGGTATATTAAAATGCAATCTTAGATCTCAATATTTAGGCAGACATCAAGCAAGAAGCCCTGAATGGCCATAATAGTGATTGGTTTCTAGCTCATAGGGTCTTCATTACAAGTTTTTTTGATGGCTCTGGCTCCACTATCATTCTTGTAGGAATGTAATGTTACCACTTTCTTTTTAGCATATGATGATTTTACAAACAAATTTTAGCATTTTTATCAGTTCAATTGCAATCTTATTCCACAGGTTTTCCAATTTTCAATTTAAAATAATAGTTCTTGAAGTGTGTCATTTCCCTCCAGGTCCTACAACAATGTCATACTTAACTAATTAATGCGATCCATAATTAATACATAAAAGAAAAAACCAAAGGGCCCTTTGAAATATAAGGCAAGTACCCATATTTATATCAAAACATATTTCAAGTGTTCAATGAAGTTCATGAAATTAATCCCCTGACATTGAACAGGTTTATAAATTAGGATACAAATCTTATACGTGCAGGAAAATTATTTTCCAATGCCTACATGATTTGTATCCTCTAGAAACACACTGGGACCACTGGATTATCCAATGGGAAACATGAATTATACTCATCATAATCTTCTTAAATTGTAAAATATCCCTCCTAAAATGTAAATGTAAAAATATTTGATGGAGTGATAATAATTTTTTTTAGCAAAACCTTTCTCACACCTTAAAAATTTATCTTAAAAAATAAAGTACTGATGCAGTTATTTTGTTAAAACAATTTTCAAATGTTGGGGCCCTTGTTTTGAATTTTGAATAAAGAACATATTTTTGGGTTGTGGATCGACACATGGTACTCGTGACCAAGCCACAACTACGGTGAGTAGAAGAGCTACCGAGGTTGCGGGGGAACAGGAGATAGTTGAAGAAGCTAATGCAGATAAGTGAAGACGAAGAGAAAAACTTACAGACAACAAAGAGAAGCCGTAAGCAGCTGAAGAAGAATGCAAGAGGAACTAGCAGTTGCAATGGCAGGTGAATAAATATCCGTCACCCAGCCGAAATAAGGGAGACAGATGTAGATTGATTAAAGAGGATCGAGCGGATGCTGCAGAAGAGATCTATCTCGATCATGATATCTCTGTAGTTCCTAGGCTTCTGTTATCCATCTTTCTGTCCTATGAGACGTTTGTAACTGAATTGTATCTCTTCATGTGGAAGCGATGTAACTGTGGATCAAGCTGAAAGTTATCAATATAATTGCAAGTTGTTGTCTTATTATATGGGTTACATGCATGCATGATGTCTGTGATGTCTTGAATTTTTTTTTTCTTAGTATCTACTCAATCTTCTGAATGTTCTTGCAGATATGATGATATTTATGCAACCAACTCTATGTTAACCTCGAATTGCGGATCCATCCTCCGCTATCGATCTAGTCCCCTTCTGCATGTGGTCACGATGCGCCTCAGGTGAGACTCTCTGATCTTTGGAGTAGGGTGAAAATTCTGGCATGGTTCTAGACTACATCGGATTCCCTTGTTGGCCCCAATATCTGAACTTGGGTCTTTCCTGCGAGACCTGTTTCTTCGCCAACAAATGGTTCCATTGACGGGACCCTACACGTTATGAGGGGAACTAGATCATGGTATCAAGGGTATTCGAAGGAGAAATGCAGAGATGGTGGGATAACCATCTGGACTAGTTTATTGCTCAGCAAGTGGAGCTGATGAATCAAAAGGAGAAGGTGCTCAAGGATCTCATCCTTTTCTCAGATTCTACCAGTGATACCTATGAGATCCTTTGGGGAAAATTACCTAGCGACCTATATAATTGGTTGTGGAGGTTGCAGACCAAGGTTCCTAGGGATAACTCACGGAAGATACAATGCAAGTGGGTGCATAGAGATTTGGTGGCCCTGCATTGGCAGGATATTGAGTTGACCCACGTGGTGGATTTCTGGGTAGAGACCACTTTGGATGGATATATTATGGAGTTTGTTGTAGAGTGCTACCAATCCTTCTCTAAGGCCGAGGCTATCTTCCTTTCTGGGCTAAGAGGGAAGCTGCTTAAGGAAATTCCATTGTGGATTAAGGCCCTGATGGTGGACAAAGGGCTGATGGAATTCCAAAAATCGAGCATGGAAGCATAAACCTCCAATGCTGGGGGAAGGGCTGAAGGGACAGATGCTACGTGAAGTGTGAAGCAAGGGATTGGGGGAATGGATGCTGAGACCGCAAGAAGGTTGAGGGAGCAACGTGCACATCGGAGGGCGTAGATCACCGGAAGGTGGCGAGAAAGGGTGATGCGGGAGTTGAAACAATGAGGGATCAATAGGAAGAATCAAGAGGAGGCACCTCATAGGATAGAAAATATGGAAAACTAGGCGGATACCCTGGAGAGGGAAGGGACCATTATGGGAGTGCGGCGGGTGCATGGGAGCCTAGCTAGGAGAAATATGGAGATGACGTCTGATGAAGAAGATGCAGGTGTGCATCCCAAAGAAGGTTCCGATAGCGAATGGTACATCGTGATGCAGTGGTTATTTAAAGAGTGGATGACATTCATATCTCCAGGTATTCCTACTTCCAAAAGTTTGCACGGCAAGGATCCTTTCCTTCCCCTGGTACTCTATCAACCTTCAAGTAATATTTTCGTTAAGTTACAAGCATTGACTCGATTTCACAGCAGTTCAGTGTCGGCATCGACACACATTAATAGTAGCATCCCTATTAGTATTGCAGTTCCTAGTGGTATAGTCATGCAGCCAGGACCCGGAGGGTTTATTCTAGTCACCCCTTCGCAAGTAAATATGGCTGGGTCATTCAGCCAGTATCCGTAATTTTCTGGCCGAGGTAACGATGATGTGGAGCAACACTGGTATCTCTGTGAAGCCATATGGAGGGCTCAATAGACGTTATACGCAGGGAAGCTAATAGAATTCCAAACCACGTTGAGAGAAAGGGCGCTGCGATGGTTCATAAAGTGGTCAGAGGGCCACCCAAATCCAGCAATCGTGGATGTCAAGCGGGATTTTTTCCGAGAATTTAAACTCCCCCAAACAGACCAGCAGGGTCTGTCCAAACTCTGGGAGATTAAGTAGAAAGAAAGAGAGACTGCATGGGATCTGATGCGTGGGTTCAAGGACATGATCAGGAAACTCAGCTACCCGATCGACCCAAACCATCAGAGGGACTAGTTCATCAAGGCTTTTCTTCCCTTGACACGAACCCCCCTCACCCAGCAGAAGATCAACAACTTGCAGGACACTCTGGAGCAGGCTATGAAGATATAGGAAATGGCGGGCTACCCTCAGGAATATCGGGAAGGGCCGGCCCCACAAGATCCTTCCTTGTTGGGATTGAAACATCATATTTCCAGTCTGACTGAAAAACTTAAGGAGACGCAGCGTATAAGACCATCCAGGCCGAACGTTTGGTGCACTCACTGCGTAGTCGAAGGGCACGTGGCAACTGAGTGTCCCCAGTTGCATGGCCTGAGTGTGGGGCCCTCATTCGTGGCAATACAGGGGGGTCCACCCAGTGGGGGTGGCGCGCCGATGAATCCGCATGGGGGTCTATCAGCTACAACAACCTTACGCACGGTTCCCACTCAACCAAACTAGACCACCATAGAATATTGTGAAATTTTTCGGATGATGGGTCATCAACCTCGGACGTGTCAAATATTGCAGAAGTACTCTAATGTCCCAAACAACGTATACTGTGATCTTTGTGCTTCCATGACTCACAACACCAAATAGTGTAGAGCTCTCGATGCACTGGAGGACCGATTGGACTGACCCTCCTATAGGGTGAACGAAGCTTCTAGGGGCTGAGGAGGTGGAATGCGCGAAGGCCACATAGGGGGACAGGGTCCACTAAAATGCTACAACTGTGACCAGGAGGGTCACGTGGCCTGAGAATGCCCCCTTCCCAGACGCCCATGGTGTTCCCAGTGCTGGGTGAACACCCATGCGAAAAAGGACTGCCATGAACTTATTAAGAAGTGGGAGGAACGAGCATGGTAGAGGGGCATGAATTTGGTAAACTCTGAACCTCGGGGAATCGCAACTCCGACCATGTAGAACGTATCTATTGTGATGTGAGGAGGAAATAAAATGGGGGAGGATGCTCACAAGAAGAATCCAGTATGTGGGATCCAACCCACCTCCCCAAAACAAATGATCCTGCCGGACGTATAGAAGAAGTACTTCCAGGAGGCGGTGGAGATATTTGCTCAGCTGGGGGGAGCCAAAGGCCTTAAGGTACCCATGAAAACCGATAGCAGGGAACAAAGTTCCACGGGGGCCCTAATTGAGGAATGGCTCCAGTTATTCCTCAATATTGTTTACAATGCTTCGATGCAGGAGCAACTCAAGCATACCTTGCAAGACGTACTGCAGGGGAACACAGGGCCGAGGGAACCTTTGAACATAGCACCCCAGTATGTACAGCAAGTCAAGCAGAACAAGCGAAGAATGGGGAAGGAGTTCTGGCTCAACACGCAAGTTGTGGGATTTCAGATCAGTGACACCATGCTTGACTTAGGATCTGAAGTCAATATCCTACCGCAAAAGACATGGGAGGCTCTTGGGCGGCCCCGGCTGACCTACTCACCAATCCAGCTTAGGATGGCGAACCAATAATTCATTGTGCCGATTGGCTGACTTGAAGATGTCAAGGTTGACATTGTAGGGGTGAATACTTACATGGATTTTGAGGTTATTGATATTATGGGAGATAAGGATCCTTATCCTACCCTGCTAGGAATCAACTAGGCATTTGAGAATTATGCCATCATCGACCTCAAAAAGGAGCTGATGATTTTTGAGGACGGAGAAGTCTGATTCAGTCAACCTCTCGACCCCTATTAGGGTCCAAGATATATAGAAACTGTGGATAACAGGGAAGATGCTCAAATACTAGACAATCTCTATCAGATGAGAGCAGAGAAGCAAGAAGACTACATTAACCTCACCGCAACCGGCTCCGTAAGCTGGCACAGTGTCTAGAGCTTGGAGCTGAGGTCGAAACAAGCCTGGGAAGATTGGCAGCAAGGTCGGTATGAGACCAGCATGCGGCGATGTGCCAACATTTCCAGAGTCTGTTGGATTGGCACTGAGATCAGGGAGTACCCCACCCTGTCCAACATGCAAGCCGTAAATACCTTCATTGCAAAGGTAGAAGGCACGGTACCAGAAGGAAGCAGGATACCAATTTTAGACGTACCACTACAATCTACTTCATCCAGGTGGTGGAGAAATCACTAAAACTCCCTATTGCGGTGGAGTTGTATGGTGGAGGCTTTGAGGGTGCGATTCAAATAAGATGAAGGCCCTCGAAGTAGGCACAGGTACCAAGGGACTTCCAACCCAAGGGACTACCTGAACACCTGTGAGGAGCAGTGGAAAAGTATAGGGTACCCGGAAGAACTGTGGGTACAACGGTTCATCCACTCCCTAGATACCATCCCCCATGCCTAGTACTTAGAAGAAGAGAGAAAAAGAGGGACCAGCTCCTGGCAGGAAGTCTCGAAATTTTTTTTTTTGATGCTTTTCATTTGAAGGGGAGACAAAGCTGGTGTCCCAGGCATTACAAGCCATCAAGGGGGTACTGTTTCTTCGTGATCCGGGGACCAATGAGAGAACATTAGCACTAAATTTGGAGGGTAGGCGTGAGCTGGCTTGCCAATGGGTCGGCGGGGAGCCAGACGATGATAGTCTGGAGGACCTAAGGCATTTATATTTTGAAGAGAAGGAAGGTGAGCGGAACATCAAAGAAGAGCTAACCATTGAAGGTGTCCATCTACTCCCGCTGAAGACAAAGAAGCTAAACATCGGCACAGAGGAAAAAACCAAACTGGCTACAGTTTGGGACTACTGGGGCGAGGAGATGACAAAGGAAATTTTCAGTCTCCTCTAGGAATACGAAGATCTATTCCCTTCATCAGTTGCAGACTTAAAAGGCATCAAAGGGGACCTCAGAGAAATGCGTATTGTGCTAAAACCAAACGCCTGACCCGTGAAGCATCGACCTTATCGGTTGAACCCGCGGATCAAGGAAAAAGTCAAGTTGGAGATCGATAAAATGCTGAAAGAAGGTCTAATCTTCCCTATGGAAGAAGCAGAGTGGGTGAGTCCCATCGTCATTCAGAATAAGAAGGACAAGTCAGAAATCTGCGTCTGTGTGGATTACCACATTTTAAACAATGCCTGCATTCATGACCCCTTTCCCACTCCATTCAGCGACAAGGTATTGGACAATGTTGTGGGAAATGAGGCCTACTCCTTCACTAATGGATTTTTGGGCTACCATCAGGTGCGCATTGTGGAAGAGAACAAAACGAAGACAAAGTTCACCACTGAGTGGGGTTCATTTGCATACCACATGATGCCATTCGGGTTGAAGAACGCCCCCGCTGTGTTTTCTCGAATCGTCATCACTGCTTTTCGAGAGTATATTCATAAGTTCCTGGAAGTCTACATGGAAAATTGGACAGTCTACAGTTTGTTGAAAGACCATGCCACCCTGCTACGCATTATGTTTGATCAGTGTCGACAGTTGCAAATTTCCTTGAACTTGAAGAAATGTATCTTCGCGGTTCCCTTCAGAACGCTATTAGGACATGTGGTATGCAAGCAAGGGGTCTGTGTCGACCCCACCAAGGTAGTCGTGATCATCCACATGGAAGCTCCAGAAATGGTGAATCAGTTGCAGGCACTGCTAGGGAACATGGGTTATTATAGATGGTTCATCAGAAATTACGCGAAGATCACTGCTCCTCTGGAAAAGTTACTACAGAAGTCAGAAGTGTTCCAGTGGACGGATGAGTGCAGGATGGCCCTTGACACTTTGAAGGAGAAGTTGGCAACGACGCCCATTCTGGTTTGCCCAGATTGGGATAAGCAGTTCCACGTGCATATTGACACTTCCAGTGTTGCACTTGGGGTTTTCTTGGCGCAACCAGGGGAGACGATAGTTGGCCACCCAGTCTACTTCGCTAGCCGAAAACTGTCTAATGTAGAGCGGAATTACACCACCATGGAGAGGGAAGCCCTCGCAATGGTGTACTCACTCCAAAATTTCTGCCACTACCTCCTAGGAGGTAAGTTTAAGTTCTTCACTAATCACTCCACATTGAAGTGCCTGGTAAATAAGCTCGTTTTGGAAGGACAGATCTGTCGATGGCTTTTACTCTTCCAAGAATTCACCTTCGACATGATAGTCAAGCCCGGGAGATTGAACGTCGGGCTTGATAATTTATCTAGGTTGGAAAAGGGGGAGAACGATGCCTCTTTCGATGATCAGCTAATAGATGCTGATCTTTTCCGAGTCGAAGCCATACTAGATTATTTGGCCGACATCGCAACTTATTTGACTATGGGGCAGTTCCCTCAGCACTACACCCCACTCTAGAAATGACACTTGGTCATCCGCGCCGCTGAATACCAACTGATTCCAGGGTAGTTGTATAAATTGGGCCTCGATGAGGTTCTACGCAAATGTATACTCGACCACAAACGTGAAGCCGTGATGTGGGAGTGCCATAGCGGCGTTGCGGGCGGGCATGTGGGGGCAAAACCCACTGCTAGGAAAGTACTCCAAGTTGGACTATGTTTATCGACGGTCCATGCCGATTGTAAGAAATTTGTTAAGAAATGTGATGTCTGTCAGCAAACAGGGAGGCCCTCTCACAGAGAGGAGCTCCCGCTACACCTGGTGCATGTGTTGCGGCCGTTTGAGAATTGGGCTATCGACTTCATAGGTCTCATAGCCCTGGTAGCCAGGCATTCCAAGGCCTGGTACATCATTACCGCCACTGAATACCTCACCCGATGGGTTGAGTCAATGGTTTTACGGGACTGTACGGCCGATACAGCAGCTCGGTTCATATTTTAACACATCATCAACAGGTTTGGCTGCCCATGGAGCTTAACCAGTGATCAAGGTACGCACTTCATTAATGAAACAGTCAAATCGCTGCTGGACACCTTCATGACTCAACATCACAAGAGCATCCCGTACCACCTGCAGGCCAATGGCACTGTGGAAGCGTTCAACAAAATCCTCGAAAAGGGTCTGAAGAAGATCTGCAATGCCAAGCGGGATGATTGGGACGAGCGATTGCCAGCTGCACTATGGGCCTACCGAACAAGGGTCAAGCGTTTGACCAATCAAACACCATTCTAGCTGGTGTATGGCCTTGAAGCTATGATTCCCACTGAGTTCACCATACCGAGTCTTCTAATCGCCACATCTTTCAAGTTCTCGGAAGAGGAATCGCTACAGGAGCGCTTCCATGAATTACAAGACTAGACGAGGCCTGGTTTCTAGCCGAGTTTCACCAAAAGGTTCAGAAGGACAGGAAGAAGGCATGGCATGACTGCCACATCAAGAGAAAAATGTTCCAGGTTGGAGGAAAGGTTCTCCTATATGATAGCAGGTTTCAGAAGTTTCTGGGAAAACTACAGATGCACTGGTTGGGACCTTACTTCGTCGTCGAGATTAGGGATTCTAGAGCCGTTCAGTTGGCTCAACTGGACGGTACTTATTTACCTAGATGGGTGAATGGCGCATGCATGAAGCCCTACCATGACTAAGTTTCTTTCGCCTTTCATTAATAACTCTCGCACCCGAGAGAATCCATAGAGTAGCGTAGTTGAATAACTCTCCCGCAATCGGGATGAGCATAGGTAGTGTTCGTTGTCCATGCATAGGTTGTCAATAACCACTATGTTGTGGGGACAGCACCTTAACTGATTGTGGTCAGGGAGGGGCGTGTCTAGCGTGTCATCCTTGTAGGATATGCAAATGTGTCAAGTGTCAGTCCATATCATTTTAGTTAGTAATTGTGTCAGTCCGTAGGATCGCCTAGATTTGCAGCATAAATTTCCATAATTAGAAGTAACCTTGCAATAATTATTTTTCCATAATTTGAAGTAACCTTAGCCATCGTGTCCACCCATTTCCCCATGCCACCGTCATCAGATGTCAAGATACACCTCAGCAGGCGATTGATCGCACGATTATCACCGTGGAGAATGCTAGCAAGAATTAACTCGTTATGGGGTCTCATCAACCTCACTCGTGCCAGTTAATTACATAACCTACATGGAAAAAAGCATGAGAATGCCAGAGAAGTTAGAATTAGAAATTAGAGCAGAACCAGAGTAGCAGAAGTCCCCAAAAGCACAGAGCCAAGAGAAGATGTCGAGACCAATTCTGCAAGTGTATCAACACCGAGTGAAGATGACAAGAGCCAACCCAACAGTCGTAGAACCGCAGGTCGACAGCAGAATTCATAAAACAGAGTCCCTCATTGGGAAATATGATAGTGCTTCCCTCATAGATGCAGACCTCATGGACTCTTTCGAGTTCCCAACACTTAAGTGGCATGTGTATATGGAACATTATACCATAGAAGCAAGGCATGCAGCAAAAATAATTTTTCCAGAGTTCCGAGACCTACAACAATCCTCCATTTTGAATTTAAGAAATCTCTCAGTATTCAGGACAACAGGACCAGACATGCAGTGCACCAAGTTCTTGCTCAATCGCATCCAGAACGGGTCATTATGGTTGAAAAAAATAATTCCAATCCATGTGGAGGATATCCACCAGATCACAGGGCTTTCACATAATGGCTTGGACGTATCGTTTACATGTCAGACCACTTCCAAAAGAGCAAAGAAGTCGAGGGATGCAGACTATTATGCAAAATATGGCACCCGACGGGGAGGAAAGGGGGCGAAGATGGAACTTATCAACAAGCCCAAAATCAAGTTCGCATGCTACCTCATTTCCAGTAAGACAATGAGGCACTACACGAAGGGGGAATGTACCCTAGATACTATTTACCTTACAGAGCACTGCATCCAAGGGGCGAAGTTGAACTGGTGCTCCTTCCTGCTGAAGGAGTTGTTCGACGCATGCGAAGACAATTACAAGAAGGCCACAAGATTTATTTATGGGTATTTGATAGTTGCATTTTCCATGTGGAAGTGGCATACTCCCCTCATTAGGATACCGGCGGAAATAATGGAGGGCCAGCCTCTGGAAATGAAGTTCGTTTTGTGGAAGGTGTCGGGTGACCCCAGCACCAAAGAGGTCAATGCAGAGGCATTTCGAAGTTGGTATGGTTTAATGACAGATGTGGTAGCAGGCCAGCAGAGGGTGCCCAGAAACCTAGTGGACGAGTACAGTGAGCAAGTATGGTTCGAGGTCAGTCACAGGCACACCTTCCTCCGACCTACTTGCGTGCCAAAGAAGACATTTCACATGCGGCCGCTGAAGTTCCAACTCGAAGATACAACCTTCCACAATGAATTTTGTTCGTGGCAGGGGGTCACGATGGAAATCCGAAGCGGGGTACCCACATAAAATTTTGATTAGATGCTACCACAACAACATCCTGGTGAAATGAAAGTGGAGGCGACATAATGGGTCTCCACTGTGCATCTCATCCCCCTCATTCGCCACCTAAACACTCAGGTACGCAGCTTCAATGAAGTGGCCTGGGTTGTCTCAAGCAGTGCCATTCATTTTCATGTTTTCTTTGAGTTTCAGCTTTCTCAGCTCAACCTGCTTCTCCACATGACTTCCATCACCTCCCCCATCCCTAATTTTTTATTTACTTCACCAAGTCCGATGACTACCCTGATAGGGGAAAAGATCAAGCCCACAAACCCCTTAGAAACTCCTTAGGCTAAGAGAGCCCAAACCATAGAGTCGAGTCTGGTGGTGGACCTCACTGAGGAGGATCCGCGCTGGCCACCGATTCTAGGGGTGCCTATACAAGAAGAACCATTCATTAACATAGGGGCATGAGGAGGGATTCCACCTCCACCTCCCATTGACCCCTCCGACTTCATCAACATTACACCTCCACCTCCACCTCCACTTCATCTACACCATCCAACTCATTTTCCACTATGTCAGACCCAGTCATCTGAGATCTACTTAATGGGGACCATGGGGCCGAGGTTGACTCAAGTACTGCAGTAGTGCCACTGGTCAACCTCGCTGGGGACCCCCAAGTCTCTTTTTCTGATATAATTATGTAGATGGCGAAAATCGTCGCAGACATGACTAAGGCACAGCCTGAGCCTAATTTGTTTCCACAGACCATCCACATAGATCAGCAGGAGTGGTCGGAGTTGAATATGGCAGACTCAGCACCTCATCAAACCCCGCTGCCGTCCCCTCAAGCGCACTCCACCTGGTCAGTTGCCAGTGGGCAACCCCTACAGGAACGGCAGCGGGATCAAAATACTTCGGGGGTCACCAACTTGGAGACGTGGGGTACGAATCACCTGTACCACTTTATTCATAGGGCAACCCAGAAGGAAGAAAGGCTTCACTCCGTACTGCAACAGAGGTGTGAAGAGCAACAACAACAGATCACCATGCTTACTGAACAGTGCAAACAGCTCATAGCAACACACGGGCAGCTCCAAGGTCAAATAAACGAAGTGGCCAGGGTGTTTACAGGGCTATGGCCGGCCGTAGAGGCTCACTACACTCAGATGCCTGCAGACGTACCAGAAAAAGATATATTACAGTGGGCCAACCACCTCAAGGTATCATTCACTGACCTCCACAAGGAAAATGCAGAGCTCCAAGCAGTGTTAGTGGCACGACCAGTGCTGCTCGATCCAGAGGCAGTTTACACAGCACAAATTACAGAGAAACAAGGTCAGGTCACCCAGATGCAGGAAGCTCTCAATTCTACAGCGCACGATGCTTATGACCTCCTGAAAGGTCTCCAATAATGATCAATGGCCCTTACGGTAAAGACTCATCCCATTTCAGTGCAGCTACAACAACTTTCGAAAGAGATTCGAGATGCCATGGACCCCTCGTAGTTGGACCAACTATACGCTTAGGCGGATGCTCTAGAGGTCCAGATCCAGCAAATAGAGGCCATCTCGGCCATGGAAAAACAAGAAATTAGAGAGCTTCGCGAGCCCCTGCAACTCAGTGCCAGGACAATGCAGCAGTTAGCCGCCGAAGCCGAAACCCAAATCAGCACGATGTTCGGAACTGTACAAGCACCCGTTGGGGAGGCAGTTGTCACCAAGATTGCTGCAGAGATAGATGCATTGGTACAAGGGTTGCAGCAAGCTGTGACAACCTGCAACGAGCTTAAGGCTTCAACGTTCAGCAAGGTCCCGGAGTTGGGACCCTTGTTTGGGCAGCAGACTGAAGGTGAACAGCAAGAACAGGACACGGGGTCCGGTGGGGCAATGGAAGTGGAGAAAATGATTTGTGATTGACTCGAGACGAGTCAAGAAACTGTGGTTGGGGCCTGTTGGGGCCCTTGTTTTGAATTTTGAATAAAGAACATATTTTTTGGTTGCGGATTGACACATGGCAGTCGCGACCAAGCCGCAACTACGGTGAGTAGTGGAGCTACTGAGGTTGCAGGGGAACAGGAGATAGCTGAAGAAGATGATGCAGATAAGTGCAGATGAAGAGAAGATATAGTAGAGGATGGAGAGCAGAACTCACAGACAACAAAGAGAAGCCAGAAGCAGTTGAAGAAGAACGCAAGAGGAACTAGCAGTTGCGATGGCGGGTGAATAAATAGCCATCACCCAGCCAAAAGAAGGGAGACGGATGTAGTTCAATTGAAGAGGATCGAGCAGATGTTGCAGAAGAGATCTATCCTGAGCATGATATCTCTGTAGTTCCTAGGCTTCTGTTATCTATCTTTTTGTCCTATGAGACGTCTGTAACTGAATTGTAGCTCTTCTTGTGGAAGCGATGTAACTGTGGATCAATATGAAAGTTATCAATATAATTGCAGGTTGTTGTGTTATTATATGGGTTACATTCATGCATGATGTCTGTGATGTCTTAAAATTTTATTTGCTTATTATCTGCTCAATCTTCTGAATGTTCTTGCAGATATGATGATATTTATGCAACCAACTCTATGTTAACCTCGAATTGTGGATCCATCCTCCACTATCGATCTATTCCCCTTCTGCATGTGGTCGCGGCGAGCCTCGGGTGAGACTCTCTACTCTTCAGAGTAGGGTGAAAATGCCGACGTGGTTCTAAACTACAGCGGATTCCCTTGTTGGCCCCAATCTCTGAACCTAGGTCTTGCCTGCGAGACCTGTTTCTTCGCCAACATCAAACAATCCAAAGAATTCAAAAGTCAAGAGGATTTATATTTCTTTTAGGGTACGATCTAATGATATGATAGAATATAATGATATAATGATATAATGGTGGCATAAATCCTTAGAAAATGTACATACTATTTCTGTTATATTTCATCATCAAGTTTTTCATATATGACACTAGGATTCTATATTGAACATGTATGGAAACAATACATGTACCCAAAAATGATTTATGTGTTTAATCAAGAGTAAGGTTTTGTCTCCAATGTAGAAATTACACCAATTGATTCAATCCAATCATGCAATGTACTAAAATAAGATACTGAATCCTTCTACAATATTTGCAGAATATAAATCATGATCGCTCAATCACATGCAAGTAAGGGAAAGAAGTAAATCAATCGCACAACACAAGATATTTCAAGGGGAAAGAAACTGCTAAAAACCCCTCTATCTCTATTGTATAATAAGCCAAGGAATCATTAAACAATACAATGCATGTCTTCTCACAAGAACCTCATATAGTCTACCAATCGTCTCACACTCGTCTAGGAAAAAATGGAAAAACACATAGCCAATTTCCTACCCATCTTTAGCCTGCCTTGCTCACGCAATACCTAGGAAAATAAATCCCTATTAAATAAGAATTCAAACCTTCCTTGACTACACAATACATCATGGGCATTGTATGGCTCTATAACTACACCTGGGAAGTTCGCTAATAATACAACTGATAGTTATCTTCCCTTTAACCTTTATCTCAACGGGTCTTCATCAGATTTGACATGCATGCAACTAATAATAGCAAAGAGTTAGTTACTTGATAGATCACTACTTGTGAATAAAATCTAATTTAATTCACTTGACCTCTCACTAGCTCATCACTCAGTCAGAACTAATTAAACTGAATTTAACTCAATTAATTTGAGTTAACTAATTAAACTCACACTACTCTAGTGCATTAACTGCAACTCGACCCCCAAAATAATAGAATCACTTTACATGCCTCAAAAATGATCCTCAACTCAAAATTATTGAGCTAACTAAGTATTTCTCACTTAGTTAACTAATACAAGTTTTTATGAGATAATATTACTGTTGATCAGTGGTTGTCATTGATGTCAACCCAAGCAGCACCAGGGGCTACCCCGATCTTGCATGGGAATTTTGACCTACCAAATTAATATATTCCGAGTCAAGGATATTTTTTATGGTTTCTTCTTGTCGAGTTGTTTTCGTTAATATATGGCACGACACGTAATTATTCACGGTTTGAGAGATATCCATATTTGAAGTTAGTAACCCTAGTTAGTGGGCTAAAACCCCATGGAGTTGTGGGATGGGTAATTGAAAAGCCAATAATTAATAATTTTTAAGCTCCTAAAATCCCTCCCACATTCACTTTTTGAATTCCCTCTCAACCTAAGCATTTATATAAATTGTGATCCTCATATCCTCCTCATGTGGGGATTTTGCTACGGGGAACATGTTATCATGGAATTTTCACGATAGATATTTTTCTATGAAGGTTCAGAAGCTAAAAATCCTATGCGTTGAAGCCAAAATACTGAGGATACTCATGTATAAATTTCAGCGCATGGTGCAAATTTTTTTTGGAGATATGAAATGTGAAATTTAGGGGTTTTGCAGGCTTCTAAACTTCATCTCAAAGAGGTGACCTTGGGAAAATAGTCATAAATCACTCTCTGAATATCTGATTGGAATTATGTAAAAAATGGTGGATAGTGCACAGACTTTATTTTTCTCTACATAAATTTCAGAGCCGAATGAAGAAACAATGACACGTGGCATGCCGTACAAGTTCGCTCTACTCAACGAGTACATAATTAGGTCATTGTGAGAGATTGGGCATAACGTTTCCTTGAAGAATCCAAATTTGGTCAGACCTGTGGCATTAGAAATATGACTCAGAGGACTACTACAACACCAAGAATCACATATTGGGGATCTGAAATAACAAAGACACACAAGATTCAATATCGAGCTCCTAGAAGGCAAGAAAAAGCTATATCATGTGTTGTCAAGAGCTGAAAAGGACTAGGCTTTCTAGGGCAGCAAAGAAAACCAAGGTGCAGCAGTGGTAAGCTCCAGGTAAGTATATTCTGTATATGCATGTTCATATCTTAATGGCATTAGGTTATCTGGATTCTAATTTTTTTTTTTTGTTTAGCACTGACATATGCTCTATAGGATGAGGTAAGTTTTGCTATTATCATGTCATGGGTATTTCCTTGAAGAATTTTTGCAGGTATTATATATTCATCAAGATAAGACTCAATGGATGATCTAATGTTCTGAAGAGTGAGAAAATGCAGCATGACAAGAGAATAAATCAAGGTGCATAACAACAATAATAAGTTCACGACATGAAGTCTTCACATGGGCAACACTGCATATAGCCATTGTAAAGGTATCACTGTACTAAGTCATTGTAAAAGAATCATTGTAAAAATTGTACAAGTGTCTATCTGCCAAGAGTTGAAGAGTCAGTGTCGGGAGGTCTAGGATCATAATTAGGTGTTTGTGTCATAGTTGGGGTTATGGTCTAGTGTGTATTCTTCTTCTACATCATTCTATATCATTGTAAAGTGGACCATTTTCCCTGGTACGAGAGTCCATTTTTATTTTATTCTTCTATAGGGTGGTAGGTTGGTGCATGAACTCACCAATAGGTTCAAGGGTGGTAGGGTGCTGCTAGGGTGAGTTGTAACTCATTGGGTGTTGGGGCATCCGTTCAGTTGACTACTGAAGAATCTCGGGCGTTGGAGCATACATCCAGTGGGAGTTGGAGAAGAATGATTTTCTAGATTCTAGGAAGTTGGAGCTTTATTTTCAATTAGATTTGAATATTAAAGAATTATTAGAAAATAATTTAGGTGGTTTTCGTCCCAGAGAGGGTTTCCACCTTAAAAAACGTGTGCATTTGTGTTCCTTTTGTTTACTTCTATCGTTGTACAAACACTGATAATAATTGAAGATTAAATAATGCTCTGAAATATTAATAATAATACTAATTGAAAAGAATATTGATTCACCCCCCCTCAGTATTTCCAACAATTAGTATCAGAGCCAATTTCCTTCAATAATAGTTTAAAAGCTGGAAGGATGTCATGGAGCATATCAAGAATAATGTACCTCTATTCAATGAAAATAATTATGCACTCTAGAAAGGCAGAATGGAGGTATATCTCTTAGCGCAAGGTTACGAAGTATGGGACACTGTTCAAAATGGCTTTACGCCAACTACGGATGAACAAGGTAAGAAGAATTTGGTAAATGATGCAAAAGAAAATAATATTATTATTAGTGGACTTATTGAATATTCTTATCATAAGGTGTTGGGTTGAAAAACCACCAAAAATGTATGGGACAAGCTTGAGAATATATATGCAGGTGACTCACATGTCAAAGAAGCAAATTTTCAAATCTATAGAGAAAAATGTGAGCAACTCAAAATGAAAGAATATAGAAACATTGTTGCATACTTCCAACACGTTGATGAAATAACCAACACTGTAGAAGGATTGGGAGAGCCAGTTTATGAGAAGACTATTATATGAAATATTCTTAGAACGTTACCAGGGAGATTCAACCCGGAGGTAATGGTCTTAGAATATAGTTCAAATCTATAAAAACTCAGCAAAGAGGAATTACATGGAGTTCTCATAGCATATGAAATGAGACTTGATGAATAAGAGGGTACTTCAGATCTAGAAACTGCATTCATTGCACCTAAGAAAACTAATAAGGACAAACAACCTTCAAAGGAAAGGACCTGCACCTAAAAGTATGAAGAAAAGGGATATGATGAAGAAGGTATTTCAGATGAAGAATATGCTTACTTTACGAGAAAATTAAAAATTGGTAAGGGAAAATTCAAATGTAAACATCCATTGATATGTTTCGGCTATGGTGAGGTTGGGAATTTCGCAGAAAAATTTCTGAACAGAAGTAATGGAAACTCAAAAAGAAAGAAAGGCTTTAAGAAATTCAACAAGCAAGGCAAAAAGAAAGGATTCAAAAGGAACTTTCTCTCTAAAGAAGATATCTCATCAACTGATGAAGACAGTGATAGTGAAGAAGAAGCCAATGAGAGAGTATTTTTTATGGCCAAGAATGATAAACAAGAGGTATCAAACAACGAATAAGAAGGGTTGACCATAGAATAATTTTTTGAGGCAATCAGGCTTATAAAAGAGCTCAAGGTTGAGAAGATATGTTCAAATATTCTTTAAGAGCAAGTTCATGGTCTCAGAATTGAAGTTGAAGAACAAAAATGTATTGAAGAGTCACTTCAAAATAAGTTGGAAGAAAGAAACCAAGAAAGGGAAGCATTAGAAGCCGAAGTAGTCTCACTATGTAAGAAAGTGAATAAGGGAAAAAATCTCCAAAACTATGCCAACAACTCAAGGGCATTGGAAGAACTCATCAACAATCAACGATCTTACAATTACAGAACTGGCCTCGGTTACAAAGAAGAAGAAGTAAGACCTTCTACAAAAAAATACAATGAACCTATGAGATCTGACATACATGTAGACTTCATTGGACAAGATTCACAAGAAAAGCCTTGGAAGACGATTCCTAGATGAATATTTCCATCGAGGTACCAACATATTTTTCATGGCTATTGTTCTTCATGTGGAAAATTTGGTCATAAAGCTGTAGAATGTGACATGTAGCCTAGGAACTAATAGAATACCAGGAGATCCTTCAAATATGAACCTCCTAGGGCTCAACAAAACATCAATAGATTTGACCATTTAAGAAATAATATGGAATGTTACAAATGTCAGAACTTTGGACACATAGCGAGAGATTGTAGACTTGAAAATCCTCAAGAAGAATCTTCTAAGCCATAGAATGAACGAACATGGAAGAAGAAGAAGACAGATAATTGTGCTCTCACTCTCAAGGCTCAAAACAACAAAAATATGTGGTATGTTGATAGCAATTGCTTAACGCATATGACTAGAGATAGAAAGAATCTTGTATCTCTAAAAGAGAAGAAGGATGGAACCATATCCTTTTGAAATGATGGATCTTCAAATGTTATAGGATCAAGTACCGTCACTCTTAGAAGCAAATATGTTCTAGCCAAGAATGTTCTATTGGTTGAAAAAATGAATCACAATCTACTCAGTATTGGAGAAATGTGTGACCAAGGACACACAATGTTATTCAAATCCACAAAATTTGAAACCAAGAAAGGCGGGTATGTTAAAATTGTGGTACATCAAGTCGAGCTCCAAATGACATATATGTTCTGGATGAAGCAACTAAAGCATTTCTACTAGCTAAATAAGATGAAAGTTGGTTATGGCACAAAAAAATGGGTCACATAAACTTTGAAAATCTTATCAGAATAAGCAAAAAGGAAGTAGTATGATAAATGCCGAAAATATTAAAACCTTCCAACACACTATGTGAGGCCTATCGGCACGAAAAGCAGACAAATTCCAATTTAAAACAAAATAACACTTTGTATCACATCCATTGGAATTGATACATACTGATCTATGTGGTCCTATTAGAACAAAATGCTTAGATGGAGAATTATATTTCATGTTACTGATGGATTACTATACCAGGATGACATCCGTCAATTTCCTAAAGAAAAAATTTGAAGTCCATGAGTGCATTAAGATCTACAAGGAGTTGGCTGAAAATGAAACTTATTGGAAAATAAAGTGTTTAAGATCAGATAATGGTGTAGAATTCACTTCCAAATTATTTCAGAAATGCTGTGACGAAAATGGATTAAAAAATAAATTTTCAACAACACGAACACCTCAGCAAAAGGAGTTTCTGAAAGAAAGAACATAACCGTACAAGAAATGGGTAGAACAATGTTGAAGAAATCAAAATTGGATGAAAATTTCTAGGTTCAAGAAATTGATACGACAATATTCATTATCAACCAAAGTTTTCTCAGAAATAATTGCAACAAGACCCCATATAAATTATGGAAATGAAAACTGACTAATGTAAAATATTTCAGAATCTTCAGAAGAAAATGTTATATCAAAAGAGAAGATCAAAAGTTGGGTAAGTTTGAATCACGTGTTGATGAAGGTATCTTTGTTGGTTACTCATGCAAAAGAAAGGCCTATAAATTCTATAATATAAGAAGAAAATAGATAGTGGAAAGCATAAATGTTACATTTGACGAGGATGGTGTTCTAAAAAATAATGATGAGGATCTAGAATCTTTGAAACTTGACACAGAGGTTAAAAAAGACACAGAGAAAATTATAGAACAAGAAGCAACTATCAACCAGAAATAAGTAAATAATGATCATCAAGATATACCAGAACAACAACAAGAAGCTCCTCCAAAGAGAAAAAAATAATGGATTCAAAAGAACCATCCATCAAATAAAATCATTGGTTATATAAATGAATGTCAACAATTTCGTTCATCACAACAAGATCAAATTGCTTTTCCAGCAGCCTTTGAGCCTAGTAGTGCTGAGGAAGTCAATCAGAATGAACATTGGGTAGCAGCTATGAATGAATAATAACACCTGGGAATTAGTTACATGACCAAAAGATAAAAATGACATTGGGACTAAATGGGTGTTCAGGAACAAATTGAATGAAGATGGACACGTTACTAGAAACAAAGCAAGATTGGTTTGCAAAGGCTATGCAAAAGTGGAAGGAATTGATTTCAACGAAACATTTGTACCAGTTGCCAAAATGGAAGCCATCCGAATGTTTCTTTCCTATGCATGTTCAATAAAAATCAAAGTCTACCAAATGGATGTTAAGTCAGCATTTTTGAATGGTGAATTAGAAGAAGAAGTTTACATCAAACAACCTGAAGGTTTTCTACTATCAGAAAATAAGACTATGTTTGCAAGTTAAAGAAGGCTCTATATGGTCTCAAGAAGGCTCCCAGAGCATGGTTTGCTCGTCTTGATGGATATCACATGAACAAGGGTTCAAGAAAGGTACTGCTGATAGAAATATTTATGTACAAATAGATAAAGATAGTTTAACAATCGTTGAGGTATATGTGGATGATATAATATTTGATAGCAATGATGATCAACTAAGGAAGAAATTTTCTACAAATATGAAAAGTGAGTTCAAGATGTCTTTACTTGGTGATCTAACATGCTTTGTAGGGCTTCAAATATCTTAGCAAGAAAAATGAATATTTATATGTCAAGCCAAGTACATCAAGGAAATGCTCAAGAACTTCAAAATGGAAGATTGCAAAATCGTCCTTACTCCGATGGTAACAGGTTGCAAATTGAGCATAGACGACTCATATAAGTTTGTGGATCAAAGGTTGTATATATCTATGACTGGTAGTATTCTATATGTAACAGCCTCCTGACCAGATGTTATGCAAGTAGTTGGACAAGTAGCAAGATTCCAAGCAGCACCAAAAGAATCACATATTATTGTCATCAAAAGAATTATTCGATATCTAAAGGGCACAAAAGAATATGGCTTGTGGTATCCCAAGGGTAAAAATCTCATTATTCAAGCCTTTACAGATGCAAATTTCCCAGGAAGCGTTTGTTGAGCCTCAAAATTGTGCTTTCTTTCACCCTATTTTACCTCATTTTCCTTTGTCCATTGCTATCCTAGACCCAATTGATCAATGAATATAGTTAAAATTACTTCTAGAATGATTTACATGACTGACTTGCTAAATTTTGTGATTTTTTCCATTGTAAAGTATTTTGACCGGAACTAGCTGCAGAATGCAGACATTCCGTAGCCAACCGGCGATTCTGCAGCTGCCTTCACGTTTGAGTATGTTCCAGGTGGCCTCTTGAGAAAAACCGCATATGGGCATGATCCACGTCATGTCTACATGGTTTGTTGCTCATCATGGAGGAAGAAACGAATTCTGGGTATGGTTTTGAACGTGGGAACACATTTAGGAAGGAAGACTTCTATTAGGACTGTCTCAGTCCAGATGTCTTTTCCTCTTCACGCAGCCACTTTAAAGAGTCCTAACGTGATTCCGATAAGGAAAGACAGTGTTCCTGAATTGTTGCAAGTATTGTTATGTGCATTTGCTTTATAAACACTTGGGAGACCGAGAGCTATGTTAGATATTTTATGTTAGATTTGATGCTAGATTTTGTTTAGACTCTGTGCTACATTTCTGAAGATGTAGAGTGTTATGTTCAAACTATTTCATCTTTAATGGAGCAGACCGTGTTGTTTTGAAAGCGTGATTTAATTTGGAGTTGAATTCCGTCAGGTGGTAGAGGGCCCCTGCCTCTTGCATGGATTTATTTTGCGTAAATTAGATAAGTCTTCTAGCTGCCTTTACGTTTTGAATTTGAATTAATAGTTGTTTTAATTAGCTACTGTAGTTATACTCATTCTAACTCTTCCACAAGAAGAAATTCTTCCAAAAGATTATAATGATGAATGATGAATGGCTATAGTACTGTAGGATTTAGTTGTAGTTTTTTGTTGTTCACTATCACAGTTACACTTGTTCTAATCACTCTTCCACAAGAAGAAACTCTTCCAAGAAATTCTTAAGAAGTTCAAGACATGACCGTGATAATGAATGATTTAGTTGTGTGTTTGCACTAAGTATCATCTCTGTTCTTGCTCTTAAACGCTTACCCAAGACATCATAATGATGATTAGGATATGAATATGATATCTTAGTTTTCCATTGCTTTCAGTCTTTTTGCTTGCATTTGCATTCCATTACACAGTCAGAATTGTTCTAATACCTCTTCCAAAAGAAGGAACTCTTCCAAAATATCACTAATGATGGACAAACAGATTGTGTAACTTCATAGAATAATGCATGATAGCATAGTTAGGATACTCCGGAGTTTAATTGCACTTAACTCATGTTCAGTTACTTTGTTTTGAGTTTGATGATGACTTGTAGTTCAACATTGTTCTAGATTAGTGGCATCTTAAGTTCATTTTTAGATTAACTCATTGCACTTGCACTTCCCATTCAGATTACCATCCACTTCACAATAGATTACTTCAGTTGTTAGGATTAACAAGATAGCCTTCATTATTCACAAACTTCTTCTTGTTCTAAAATCCATAATTGATCAATAACCATATGAACAGAAGACAACATCATTTTAAGGCCTGAAGTATCTCTGCAATTTCCTTATCATTTCATAAACAGAGTCCTCCCTCAAAAGCCTACTTTGAAAAGAAATCAATAACTTTTGAGTAAAGGTTTTGTGACATTCAATTAAATTGCAGAATAGAGATAGGAACTAGTTCTAGAATAGAAGATCTTATGATGATAACAATGTTTTCCTCTAAATATGTTTCAAATCTCTAATCAAGGACAAAATGTTGCATCATTGTAAGTTAGTTGTTTAATTGATTAGTTAGAGGATTTTCATACTTAGTGATCATTTCTCAAGTTTAATTTGTGTTTTGAATCATTTGCTTAAAAGTCATTATCAAGCTTTGTTTTTATTTAGTTATAGTTTGGATTTAGCTTCAGTGTTTCCAATTGCATTTGCCATTTGTTATCCATCAATTAGGACCCACTCTATTTTTAATCATTAGCTCCTTTCCATTAGCTTTCTAGGCATTTTCCTTGTAAACATAAAACCACCAAAAGACCAAAAACATCATAAATCATCATAAAATACCAAAAACATCACAAAAAACTACACACAACGCATTAGGAAACAAGCACCTAGGTACATACAATACTCTTCACTTGAGCAATTTAAAAATCCTGGTTGACAATTAAATGAGCTCAGTTTAGGAGACTAGATTGAGACCAAACATTTTGGCGCCATTGTCGGGGAAGTGAAAAATAGGTAACATTTGTTTCTTAGCATCCAAAAACAATTTTATGCGTAGGGAGAGAGATTCAAAGGGAAGATTTATAAGCAGCAGAGGCAGAAGATTGATTTCTAGAACACCACTTGTTTCATCTAGATCCAGAGCTAGTACACCTTCAACTCAAACCCATATTCCATCCTCTTCTGATCCTGGACTTCTAGAAAATATAAGGTCAAATATTCCATTAGAGAAACCTTCCACTTCATCCACTGAACCTGCCAAAGAAGAAGATCTATAAACTCCTGTTAGAAACACAAACCTTTCCACTTCCACAGGAGAGTCAACCATGGTAGAATAAGGAGGAGGAGGAGTTTTTAATGGAGAACACACATTATTTGGAGGTATAGGTAGAGGTAGAGGAGAAGGAGGAAAAGGAGAAGGAGGTAGAGGTGCAAATGGAGGAAGAGGTAGAATAGGAAGCTCTTTTGGGTTCCCTATACTTGATGAAGAAACCAATACAACCATGAAAAACATTTCACCCTCTGTCCTTCCAAACTTCTATGGACTTAAAACTGAAGATCCTGAAACCTTCTTATTCGAATTTGAAGTGTTGTGTAGGACTTATGACTACTTACAAGATGCTCAAAAACTGAAATTATTTCCTTCAACTTTGAAGGGAGCAGCATTGAAGTGGTTTATGAGCCTAATCAGTAGTTCTATCAGAACATGGGAAGAGATGAAACAAGAATTTATAGAGAGATACTTGGATTATTGTATGCCGGTTAATCATAAGGAAGAAGTGTTCAAGATGTTACAAAAAGAAGATGAAAACTTAGAAGATTTGTTGGAAAGATTTAATTACAACATAAAAAGGGCAAAAATGGAAAATCTAGATCAAGACACCTTAAAATCTCTTTTGTTGAAAACAATTAGGGATGAATGGTTGGATATTCTTAACATGATGGGAAAAGGGGATATATCACAACTCACATTACCTGAAATATCTGAGTTATGTATTAACCTTTCAAGAGGGAAATCTAAAATTGTCAAAGGTCCAAGAGATCTTGCTCTTGCGAGGGCAAGTAAATCTGCTTCTGGGACAGTAAGTAGATCAGAAATTGGACACATGCTTGATGATTTTAAGTCTGACATCTTAGGGAGTCTTAGTGAACAAATAGACACCTTCAAGATACAAAACAAGCAAAAGGCTGAATCTGATGCCTTGGAAATCTTTTGTCCCAAATGTAGAAAGAAACATGCCTTAAGAGAGTGTCCTTTGGATGTAAAAGTTGTAGAAACCTGTGTCATTTGTTCTGAGAAGCATGAGACCAAGAATTGTCCTTCTCTTCCTGGTCTCAAGGCTGTTTTTCAAGAAGAAACTCCTACAGATTTCACAGAGTCTCTTAACTTTGTATCTAGAAGACCTTGGCAGGGACCTCAGACACAAGGATTCCATGATCAAATGTATAATCAACCTCCACCTTGGAATTCTTGGCAGCAACCTTGGCCCCAATTTCAAAATCAATCTCAATCTTGGGCACAAGGAAGACAAACCTATGGAAGATACTCTCCATATTATTAGTATCCACCATCCTATCCACCATATCCACATTTTTATCCTCAGAATCCTCAACAATATTTTCCTCAAAATCTTCAACAAAATTTTCAACAAAATCCTCAACAACATCATCAGAACCAACCACTTCCATTACCATTCCCTCAAAAATCCAAGCAATTTCCAGCTCAGCCCATACCAAACCCAAATAATAAGAACCCTCAGAATACATACATGATAGAAGGTCAACAATTTCCAACTTATTTAATTACTCCTCTAGACCTTAGTGATGTTCAACTTAGGTCTGGAAGGATACTTGAGAAGAGGAAATCTTCTGTGATCATACAAGAACAAGATAATTCTGAAGAAGACTCCCTACGGGTTAATAAAAGTCTTGAGAAAGACACATCCTTTCAAGATCAAAACATTGAAAAACTAAAACAAAAAGATCCAATAAATCCAACTCCTGTATTAGAGCAACCATCCACATCTACTTCTATACCTCCCTTCCCGGAAAGATTACAAATTGAAAAAGGTGTAGAAAAACAAATAATGGTGCCTAATTATGATTTCTTAGATGAATTGAGAAATGTTTGCATTAAAATTCCATTATTTCAAGCCATCAAGGAAATCCCAATTTTAGCCAAAACAATAAAGGAGTTGAGTATGAAGACAACAAGAAAAAGAATAAGAGAAACCAAGAAAATTCAACTGGTAGGACAAATAGCAGATATTATGATGGGCAAGATTGCTATTCCAAAGTATCTTGACCTAGGAAATCCAGTTGTCAAAATTCACATCAACGGAATTGAAATTCAAAACACACTCATTGACTTAGGAGCAGCAATAAATATCATGAGTAGACAAATCATGGACAAACTGAAACTTCCTAATCTTCTCTTTACACCCACACTATTACAACTAGCAGATAGATCTGTGATCAGACCAGATGGGGTAATAGAAGACATTCCAGTGTCCCTAGACTCTTGGGAGTACCCCGTGGATTTCATGATCCTTACACCCAAGAATAATCTAGGAGGCCATCCTGTTATACTAGGAAGACCTTGGTTAGCTACAGCTGATGCTTTTATTAGTTGTAGGTCCGGTGATATGTATATTTCTGATGGAAGTTCAACAAAGAAATTCACTTTATATCCTCCAGCTAGGAAAATTACAGATCTAGATGACACTCAATGGATAGAGGATGAAGAATATTTACAACCACTCTTCACAATTTCAGAAATTAGTGAAGATAATCGAATTCTGAATACTCTAGAAAACTTTGAATCTTCTCCAGAACACAAACATGAATCATTTCAGGAGGGATCCAATATTGAATTTTTGTCATCTAGGCAAATGTCTCTTCATTCTATGGACAAATTTGGCAGCTCTACAAGTGAAATTTTTCCACGCAAAATTTTGAACATAAACAAGAACTTAGAAAAATCTCAACAAGAAGAGTTAATCAAAGTATTACAGAGACATTCTTCTGCATATGCATGGGAGTACACTGACATGAAAGGGATAAGCCCCAAGAATTGTACTCATCACATCTATATAGAGGCAAATTGCAAACCAATCAGACAGCCTCAAAGACGGATGAATCCAAATCTTAGGGAAATTGTTAAGGAAGAATTGCAAAAATTGTTAAATGTTAATTTCATCTATCCTATTTCAGATAGTCAATGGGTTTCTCCTTTGGTAATTGTGCCAAAGAAAAATGGAAAATGGAGGGTGTGTGTTGACTACCGAGAATTGAATAAAGCTACTCTTAAATACCATTTTCCTTTACCTTTCATAGATCAAGTATTAGATACATTAGCTGGCAAAAAGTACTTTTCATTCCTAGATGGGTTTAGTGGTTACAATCAAATCCAAGTAGCACTTGAAGATCAAGACAAAACCACATTCACCTGTCCTTGGGGTACCTATGCTTACCGAGTATTACCATTTGATTATGCAATGCACCTGCAACATTCCAAAGGGCAGTATTAGGAATTTTTTCGGATCTAATACATGACTGTGTAGAGGTGTACATGGATGATTTCACAGTTTATGGGGATACATTTGAAGAGGCTTTAGAAAACTTAGAAAAAGTCTTAAAAAGATGTCAAGAAGCAAAACTTTCTCTTAGTCATGAAAAATGTTTTATGATGTTTACTGAAGGTATTGTTTTAGGGCACCACATTTCAGGGGATGGGATTAGAGTTGATGAGGCAAAATTTGAAGTCATTTCTAACCTATCCATTCCAAGTTGTCAAAGAGATGTTAGAAGTTTTCTAGGATTTACAGGGTATTATCGGATATTTATAGAAAACTTCACCAAAATAGCATCTCCACTCTTCAAATTACTCACCAAAGATTGTGAATTTAAGTGGACTTTTGATTGCCAGTTAGCTTTTGAAACCCTGAAAACCAAAATTTCTGAAGCACCTATATTAAGGGGACCTAACTGGAAGTTACCTTTTCATATCTCGACAGATGCTTCCGATATAGCTTTAGGAGCAGTATTGGGACAGAAAGATTTAATTCCCTATGCCATCTATTATATCAGTAAAAATTTGACTCCTGCAGAGTTAAACTATACTGTAACTGAAAAAGAGTTTTTAGCTGTTGTTCATGCCATAAACAAATTTAGACACTATATAACAGGTTATGAAACTTTTGTTCACACTGATCATTCTGCAATTAGATATTGAATGAACAAATCAATCACTAATGGCAGAGTTATAAGATGGTTGTTACTATTGCAAGAATTCAACATTACTATTCTAGATAGGCCTAGAAAACAAAACACTGTGGCTGATTTCGTGTCTAGAATCCAAAATATCAAAGATGACACTCCGGTTGAAGATCAATTTCCTGATCAATATCTTTTTGCAATCTCTACTCAAACTCCATGGTTTGCTGATATTGCCAATTATTTAGTTTCAAGAAAATTTCCTTCAATTATGAATGCAAGGGATAAAAGAAAAATCATTAATGATAGTGCAAGATATTCATGGGTCGCTAATGAGTTGTATAAGACAGGTCCAGATTTGATTATTAGAAGGTGTGTTCGTGAAGATGAGATGCCTGAGATTCTCAAGGCATTTCATGATGAACCTTGTGGTGGACACTTTGCAGATAAGAGGACAGCTTATAAGATCCTTAATTTAGGATATTATTGGCCATCTTTGTTTAAAGATGCAAAGGAGTATGTCAAAAGGTGTGACAGTTGCCAAAGGGTAGGGAAACCTTCTCCTTCAGGTGAGATGCCATTACAACCTCAGGTACACATTGAACCTTTTGAAAAATGGCCCTTGGATTTTGTAGGACCTATTAGTCCTCCATCAAGACAAAAGAAATACATATTAGTTTGCACTGATTATGTTACTAAGTGGGTAGAAGCTAAACCATTACTTGTTGCTAATGAATCATCTGTAGTTACTTTTCTTTTGAGGATATTTTTACTCGTTTTGGTGTCCCAAGGGAAATTGTTACAGATCAAGGAGCTCAATTTACATCAAGGCTAGTGGAGAAAATGATGGAGAAGTACAAAATCAGACATAGAACATCTACTCCTTATCATCCACAAGCAAATGGTCAAGTGGAATCCACTAATAAAGTCATTGAAGGAATCCTAACAAATATTGTTCATCTACATAGAAGAGATTGGGTAGATAGGCTTCCTGAAGCCTTGTGGGCCTATAGAACTACATGGAGAAACACAACAGGCCATACTCCTTATGAGCTTGTTTATGGAAAGAAAGTTTTGTTTCCCATAGAGTTCCAAATTCAAACCTTCAAAATGGCAGTTCAGTTAGGACTTGATTTGACGGAGGCACAAAAGCATAGACTGGAGCAGATTAATGAATTGGATGAGATCAGACAAGATGCAGTTCAGAAAACAAGTCTAGTCCAACAACAAAGGGCTAGATGGCATGACAAGTACATCAAGGAGAAGAAATTCAAAGAGGGAGACTGGGCTCTCTTGTTTGATTCAAAATTCAAGGATTTTCAAGGGAAATTTCAGACACATTGGCTTGGGCCATATGAAATTGTTCGAATTTTTGATAATGGAGCAGTAAAAATCAGAACTATAGATGAAGAAGAGGTCACTTTTCTTGTGAATGGTCATAGACTGAAGCTATACCACAAGCCACTCTCAAGAGAAGAGTTTGTTAAGAAGTTCCAAGAAAGCAATGATGTGAAGTTAATGAAGAAGAGTCTCTCTTCTTCATCAACTTGATTAAATTTTCTGAAGCATTTCTTTATTAAAAAAATAAAAATAAAAATAAATAAATAAAAATAATAAAAAAATAAAAATAATAATAATAATAATAATAAAGGTATAAACATGAAAACCAATCATTGATTGGCATGTTTATACAGAAAAGATAGGGTGAAAATCAGAGTCTCACTGACACTCTAACTTTTCCCATTTTTGTTTTTTTTCAAGCAACTGTTACAAAAATCATAAGTTCAGATCCATAGTGCTTATGATCCATTTCATTTCATTTCACTCCATTCACTTATTCATCCATACTCCATTTCATTCCACCATTTATATTTCACTCCATTCTACATTTCATTTATCTCATTCCATTCTCCATCCATCTCATTTTCATGTCAAAATACAAAATTTGATGTCTTGCTGTAAGTGAATAAAACATGTCATGAATTGCAGTACAGTCCTTATGTTCTTTCACTCCATTTCATAAACTGAATCCATTCCATTTCATCATCCACTTCATACATATCATAATCCATCATCCATCTTCATTCATAACGTATAACATTTCACCCATATTCCAAAAACACTCCATTTTCATGGTTAAAGTGCTCTACAGGAACATTCTGCAGCTCAGTAGACATTCTGCAGCTGATCAGCCTTTTTGCAGCCAGACAGTCTTTCTGCAGCTACAAACCCTGAAGGCATCAATCAGCAGACATTATAATTTCAACAAAGTGACCCAGTGTATCCATGAATCAAAAGCATCAAGAAGATTATGAAGACTCTTCCAAAGATGAACAGAGAAGACAAAGACTACAGAAAAATCAAATGAAAGGCAGAGGTAACAAGTTTAAATTATAATGGCATTTCATAAAAGTTTAGCATATTTTTAGTTATGGATTGTTTGAAAAGGTTGTTTTAATTATTTTTATTGATCAATACCAATAAACCCTCCACAGACTTTGGATTAAAATTCCTCATTTTAAATTTCATATCCGATATCATTCAAGCAGTTAAAATGGCCAAGGTATTTGAATTCTCCACGTCTCTTAACCAAATCATTCAATGATGATTCCCTCTGCCGTCGTAAAATCCTCCGCCGTCTCTTCAATCATTAATACATTCCCTCCACCTCACTCCACTACATTCCGTGACCACTGCCATCACACCATTCTGTAGCCGACATTTCATTCCGAAGACAGAGATATTATTATCACCGAGAGCAGAGCCATAGCAGCATGAGAATTTGAAGCCATTTGATTCCGTGGGTATACAAAGTATCACTGTGGGCAGAGTTTGAGCATTTTTACTATAAACATAGAAGTGTAGAAGTGTGGAGTTTGAAGTCTTTTGTCACTAGGAGACAGATGTGTTGCAGTGTTGAATTCAAAACCATTTGCTACCAAGAGCCAGAGGTATTTCAGTGAAGAAGTTGAAGTCAGTTCAATTGTCAACAGAGGCATATTAGCCCGAAGTTTTGAAGCTGTTGCCACTATTAATCAGAGGTATGTCATTCCAAGTTTGAAGCCATTTCCATTTAGAACTTAAAGCCATTTCAATCCGAAAGTGAAAGTCATTGTTTTTGTGGGTAGAAGAGTTTAATTTGAACATTGAAGAAACAATCATGGGTTTCATCGTAAGGAATGAACCAGTGGGTTCAAAATATTTAGAAGGCTACCCACAATGCAAAGAAATGTTACAACAAATAGGATGGCTTCAATTTTTGGAAAAATTTAATGGCTTCCACAAGGAAGTCACTAAAACATTTGCAAGATCATTTCAAGGAACTGAAGTTGAGGTGGGTGATGTAAAATTTACTGTCACTGAAGTTTTCATTGCAGAGGCTACAGGATTGCTCAGAACTGGAGAGAGATGGTTTAAAAATAGAGAATTCCACAATGACTCCTGGAAACAAATTTTAAAATCACCAAGTATGGATGTCAGTGTATTTAAGAAAGGAATTCCCAGTTCTGCATTGAAAAACAAATGGAGAAACATACTACTTCTTTTGCAAAAATTTATTACATGTGAGGGTAGATATGGAACATTTTATGTCTACCACATTAGACTAATGATGCATTTTCTGGGGGAAGACTTAAACTTACCATATTTCTTGCTTCAAAGTCTGAAGAAGATGGCTTCCTGTGTCCAAAGAAGAGTTCAATTTTTAGAGACAACCCTATATCATCATGGTTTGGTCAAAATTCTGATTGAACATCATCTAGCTAAAACAAATGATACATGGGACGATTTCTTAATAAGAAATAATTTTGAAGAAGCAAAAGAACCATCACCTGAACCACAGCCTACAAGAAGAAGTAGAAAATGGAGGGCTTCAGAAGTTGAAATTGACAAAACAGTCCAAGAAAGCAGTGAGGAAATCATTTTAGAGAAGTTGACCCAAATCAAGAGGCAACTTAAGGAAGAAAAGGTAATCAAGAAATCTGCCATGGAGAAAGGAGAGGGATCTTCTCAGCCTAGAAGAAGCCACAGACTAAAGGGGAAACTGAAGAAAACACTAATCAAACAAACAGGGGTAATCAATATAGAAGATGAAGAAACATCCATTGAAGAGGATGTTGAAGAGGATTTTTATGAGGGAACCCCTGAAGTTGACCCTGCTCAACAGGAAATTTATGACTATGTGGAAACTTTGGAGAGAAGAGCTTTAGAAAGCAGAGAGAGAACCCCCAGTCCTCCACTGTCTGAAATAGATATATTAAGAAGGGATAGGTATGAGTTGGAATTACTGAATAGACACATCAAAAATGAGAATGAAATTCTCAAGGATCGAGTCAAGCTAAAATTGATATGAACTCAACCTTATCCCTGCATATAGACAAAGTGGAGAAGACCAATGAGAAGTTGAAGACAAGGAACAAAAATTTAATCAGGGCACTCACCAACCTAAGGTTCAAACTTGTTATCAGGAAACCCAGAAGACCTCTAGCTTCCAAACAAAGGAGAAGAAGGGGATTAGATGTCCTTGCAGAAGCCTCTGAGTTCATAGGATAATTTTCATGAGGACATGCAAAGAGACAGCAGTGGGGGTATGTTGAGCCTCAAAATTGTGCTTTCTTTCACCCCATTTTACCTCATTTTCCTTTGTCCATTGCTATCCTAGACCCAATTGATCAATGAATATAGTTAAAATTACTTCTAGAATGATTTACATGACTGACTTGCTAAATTTTGTGATTTTTGCCATTGTAAAGCATTTTGACCGGAACTAGCTGCAGAATGCAGACATTCCGTAGCTAACCGGCGATTCTGCAGCTGCCTTCACGTTTGAGTATGTTCCAAGTGGCCTCTTGAGAAAAACCGCATATGGGCATGATCCACGTCATGTCTACATGGTTCGTTGCTCATCATGGAGGAAGAAACGAATTCTGGGTATGGTTTTGAACGTGGGAACACATTTAGGAAGGAAGACTTCTATTAGGACTGTCTCAGTCCAGATGTCTTTTCCTCTTCACGCAGCCACTTCAAAGAGCCCTAACGTGATTCCGATAAGGAAAGACAGTGTTCCTGAATTGTTGCAAGTATTGTTATGTGCATTTGCTTTATAAACACTCGGGAGACCGAGAGCTATGTTAGAGATTTTATGTTAGATTTGATGCTAGATTTTGTTTAGACTCTGTGCTACATTCCTGAAGACGCGGAGTGTTATGTTCAAACTATTTCATCTTTAATGGAGCAGACCGTGTCGTTTTGAAAGCGTGATTTAATTTGGAGTTGAATTCCGTCAGGTGGTAGAGGGCCCCTGCCTCTTGCACGGATTTATTTTGCGTAAATTAGATAAGTCTTCTAGCTGCCTTTACGCTTTGCATTTGAATTAATAGTTTTTTTAATTAGCTACTGTAGTTTTACTCATTCAAACTCTTCCACAAGAAGAAATTCTTCCAAAAGATTATAATGATGAATGATGAATGGCTATAGTACTGTAGGATTTAGTTGTAGTTTTTTGTTGTTCACTATCACAGTTACACTTGTTCTAATCACTCTTCCACAAGAAGAAACTCTTCCAAGAAATTCTTAAGAAGTTCAAGACATGACCGTGATAATGACTGATTTAGTTGTGTGTTTGCACTAAGTATCATCTCTGTTCTTGCTCTTAAACGCTTGCCCAAGACATCATAATGACGAGTAGGATATGAATATGATATCTTAGTTTTCCATTGCTTTCAGTCTTTTTGCTTGCATTTGCATTCCATTACACAGTCAGAATTGTTCTAATACCTCTTCCAAAAGAAGGAACTCTTCCAAAATATCACTAATGATGGACAAACAGATTGTGTAACTTCATAGAATAATGCATGATAGCATAGCTAGGATACTCCGGAGTTTAATTGAACTTAACTCATGTTCAGTTACTTTGTTTTGAGTTTGATGATGACTTGTAGTTCAACATTGTTCTAGATTAGTGGCATCTTAAGTTCATTTTTAGATTAACTCATTGCACTTACACTTCCCATTCAGATTACCATCCACTTCACAATAGATTACTTCAGTTGTTAGGATTAACAAGACAGCCTTCATTATTCACAAACTTTTTCTTGTTCTAAAATCCATAATTGATCAATAACCATATGAACAGAAGACAACATCATTTTAAGGCCTGAAGTATCTCTGCAATTTCCTTATCATTTCATAAACAGATTCCTCCCTCAAAAGCCTACTTTGAAAAGAAATCAATAACTTTTGAGTAAAGGTTTTGTGACATTCAATTAAATTGCAGAATAGAGATAGGAACTAGTTCTAGAATAGAATATCTTATGATGATAACAATGTTTTCCTCTAAATATGTTTCTGCAATCTCTAATCATGAATAAATGCCACTCATTGTGTTATTACTAATTGATTAGTTAGAGGATTTGCATACTTAGTGATCATTTCTCAAGTTTAATTTGTGTTTTGAATAATTTGCTTAAAAGTCATTATCAAGCTTTGTTTTTATTTAGTTATAGTTTATATTTAGCTTCAGTGTTTCCAATTGCATTTTCCATTTGTTATCCATCAATTAGGACCCACTCTATTTTTAATCATTAGCTCCTTTCCATTAGCTTTCTAGGCATTTTCCTTGTAAACATAAAACCACCAAAAGACCAAAAACATCATAAATCATCATAAAAGACCAAAAACATCACAAAACACTACACACAACGCATTAGGAAACAAGCACCTAGGTACATACAGTACACTTCACTTCAGCAGTTTACAAATCCTGGTTGACAATTAAATGAGCTCAGTTTAGGAGACTAGATTGAGACCAAACAGCGTTGATGATCGTAAGAGTACTGGTGGAGTAGCATTCTATCTAGGTGGTTGTCTCATATCATGGTTGAGCAAAAATCAAACCTCAATTGCGTTATCTATAGTGGAACCATAATACATTGCATCGATAGCTTGTTGTACTCAAGTCCTTTGGATGAAACAAAATTTACAAGATCTTCAATTACAATTTAGTGAGCATATTCCCATCTTCTGTGATAACACCAATGCCATCAGCATCTCCAAGAATCCTGTCATGCATTAAAAAAAAAAAGACATTCCAATCAAATATCATTTTGTTAGAGAACAAGTCACTGAAAAGAATATCAAACTTGAATATGTTGGTACAAAAGAACAAATCACTGATATCTTCACTAAACCTTTACCTCATGAAGAATTTGAATATCTTTGCTAGAAGCTTAGGATTCTCCCAAGTTCTCATTAGATTTTCCTTATTTAGAATATAAAGGGGGAGTGGAATTGTGTATGGGTCCACAGGATGGTTGTGTGTCAAGGAGAGTTACCCTTTTCCATTGATGTCAAAGGGGGAGATAATGTTGTAGGAAGAGGGGTCATGATCGCAGGGGGAGTACTTGTGTTGCCACTAATGCCAAAGGGGGAGATTGTTGATCAATGGTTGTCATTGATGTCAACCCAAGTAGCACCAGGGGCTACCCCAATATTGCATGGGAATTTTTACCTACCAATATAATATATTCTGAGTCAAGGATATTTTTTATGGTTTCTTCTTGCCGATATGTTTCTGTTGATATATGGTGCACCACGTAATTCTTCATGGTTTGAGAGATATTCATGTTTGAAGTTAGTAACCCCAGTTAGTGGGTTAAAGCCCCATGGGGTCGTGGCATGGGTCTTTGAAAAGTCAATAGTTAATATTTTTTAAGCTCCTAAAATCCCTCCCACTTTCACTTGTTGAATTCCCTCTCAACCTAAGAATTTATATAAATTGTGATCCTCATATCTTCCTCATCTGGGGATTTCTCTACGAGGAACATGTCATCATGTAATTTGCGCTATAAATCTTTTTCTACGAAGGTTCAAAAGCTGAAATTTGATGAGGTGAAGCCGAAATAATGAGGAAGCTCATGTAAAAATTTCAGAGCATCGTGTGCAATATTTTCGAAGATATGATCTGTGGAAGTTAAGGTTTTTCAGGCTTCTGAACTTCATCTCAAAGAGGTGACCTTGGGAAAATGATCATAATTAGCTCTCTGAATATCATATTAGAATTATGTAAAAGGTGGAGGATAGTGCATAGACTTTATTTTTCTCTGTATCAATTTTAGAGTTAAATGAAGAAACAATGACATGCAGCATGCCGTACAAGTTCACTCTACTGAACGAGTCCATAATTAGGTCATTGAGAGAGATTGGGCATAAATTTGTCTTGAAGAATCCAAATTGGGCTAGACTTGTGGCATTGGAAGGAAGACTCAAAGGACTAATACAGGACCGAAAATAACATATTGGGGATCTGAAATAACAAAGATACACCAGATTCAATATTGAGCTCCTAGAAGGCAAGAAAAATCTAGATCATGTGTTGTCTAGGGCTACAAAGGACCAAAATTTCTAGGGAAACAAAGAAAAGCAAGGTTCATCTCTTAGTTGCATTAGGTTATTTTTATTCTAATTTGTTTTTTTTGTTTAGCACTGACATATGCTCTACAGGATGAGGTAAGTTTACTATTATCATGTCATGGGTATTTCCTTGAACATTTTTTACAAGTATTGTATATTCATCAAGATAAGACTCAATGCATGATATAATGTTATAAATAGTGAGAAAGTGTAGCATGACAAGAGAAACAATAAAGGTGAATAACAGTAGCAAGAATTTCACCACATGAAGTCTTCACATGGGCAGCATTGGATACAGTCATTGTAAAGGTATCACTATATTGAGCCATTGTAAAAGCATCATTGTAAAAATTGTACAAGTGTCTATCTGCCAAGAGTTGAAGAGGCAATGTCGGGAGGTGTAGGGTTATAATTAGGTGGTTGTGTCATAGTTGGGGCTATGGTCTAGTGTGTCTTCTTATTTTACATCATGCTATATCATTGTAAAGTGGACCATTTTCCTTGGTACGAGAGTCCATTCTTCTTTTATTCTTATATAGGGTGGTAGGGTGGTGCTAGGTTGGTGCATGAAGTCACCAACAGGTTCAATCTTGTGAAAACTTCAGGGTGGTAGGGTGGTGCTAGGGTGAGTTGTAGCTTATTGGGTGTTGGGGAATCTGTTCATTTGACTACTACGGAATCTCAGGCATTGGAGCATCCATCTAGTGGGAGCTGGAGAAGAATGATTTTCTAGATTCTAGGAATTTGGATCTTTATTTTCAATTGGAGTTGAATATTAAATAATTATTAGAAAAAAATTCAGGTGGTTTTCGTTCTGGAGGGGCTTTCCACCTTAAAAAATGTGTGCATTTGTGTTCCTTTTGTTTACTGCTATCATTGTACAAACACTGATAATAATTGTAGATTAACTAATTCTATGAAAGATTAGTAATAATACTAATTGAAAGGAATATTGATTCACCCCCCTGAATATTTCCAACAATTACAATTTATTGTCTAATTTATTTAAGGGAAAAATAAATTAGACACAATTTATTGTTGATTTTAAACACTCCCTCTCAATAAGAAAGGGATTATCAACTACCACAATCCTTCCTCTATGGTATTTTAATTTTATCTTTGCAAGTACCTTTGTCAATATATATGCATCCTAATCCTCCATAGGAATGTACTGCAACAACATAATGCGCCTCTGAACGTAATATCTGAGATGTTGGTACGAGATGTCAATATGCTTGGACCTGTCATGGAATAATAGATTAACTGAGATTTTTATGAAACTATGGTTATCAAAATGTATCATCGTCAGATCCATCTGATGACCAAACACACCAACAAATATATTCCTCATCCAGATGTCCTCACATGCAACCTGAATAGCTACCATGTACTCTGCCTTGACTGAAATGTGTGAAATTGATCTCTGCTTCCTGTTGTACCATGAAACTGCTGCTGATATTATGTTTAAGATGCCCCCTAATGTGTTCTTCCTATCTGATGGACTACCTGCCCAATCTGCATTGGTGAAGCCTTGAAGCTAAACTGCCTTTGTCCTACTCTACCATAATCCATACTCTGTAGTGCCCCTGAGATATCTCAAAACATGCTTCCCCGCCTTCAAAAAGAGCTTGGTAGGCTTAACCATAACTTGACTAAGTTGGTAAACTACGTAGCATATGTATGGTTGTGTGTCCACCAAATACGTAAGTGAACCCACAAGATTCCTATAAATAGTATCATTCACTACCTCACTTGAAGTAGCATTTTCCTTCCTCCAGTTTCCTAGAAGAGGAGTCTCCATGGGTTTGCTGTCCTCCATGTGGAACTTCCTTAGAATCTCCTTGGCATACTTGCCTTGATGTACAAATAGCTCCCCATATCTTTTCCATGTTTTCAAGCCAAGGAAATAGTGCAAAAGCCCCATGTCCTTCAACTCAAACTTTCTTGCAAGATCCTCTTTTCAATATGTTATGAGATGCTCATCACCTGTCTGTATAAGATCATCAACATAAAGTACAATAATAAAAAGGTTAACATCAACCAAAATATGATATAGGTTTTCATACGCTTAAATATGTGGTAATCCCAACCTGCTGAAATATTTATCGATCCTGGTGTACCAAGCATGAGGTGCTTGCTTCAGCTCATACAATGCTCTCTTGAGTCTGCACACATGTGACTCCCTGTGAACGTTCGGAAAACCTTATGAATACTCAATGTATGCTTCTTCCTCAATAACCCCATTGAGAAAGGTTGTATTTACATCCATATGATGTATATTCCACCCCATCTTCATTGAGAGTGCAAGGATGGATCTAAACTATGAGTACCTTGCAACTGGTGCAAAAGTCTCCTCATATTCAATCCCCTCCACTTGTGACAATCACCAGGCCACAATTATATCCTTATATTTCTCCAGTCTCCCATATGTTGCTTGCTTCACCTTGTATATCCACCTAGATCCAACCACTGACTTCCCCACTGGTCTTGGGACCACTTCCCATGCACCTTTTCTGATAATGGATTCATACTCCTTAACCATGGCATCAAACCATGTTGGCTGCTGCACTACTTCCTCAAAATATTATGGTTATGTAACAATACACGCTTCTATAAGAGCCATGTATCTATTATACCTGTCTGGGGACCTTCTCTACCTGTGCTATGATGTAGGTGCACCTACATTCTCTATCACATCTAACATCAATATTTCAGCCTCTCTAGTGTGCTTCCTACCATTTTTGGTGGATGGGTTTGCATGAGTGGTTTCTTCCACTCTCTGATCCTCTGCTTGTGGCTGCTCCACATCATGAGGTTCATCCTTTGGAACTAAGAGTTTCTCTTCTACATGATAGTCAAGCTCCCTCTCAAGGGAAAATCATATGGTTTTCTCCTCATCAAATTTAACATCTCTTCTGGCAACTATCATCTTGTTAGCCGGAAAATACACCCAATAGTTGTGGGGAGTATCAGTGTACCCAAAAAATATCTCAACCTCTTTTGTTGGTTCTAGCTTATTCCTCGCATATTTGGTCAGATGGAAATAGACAGATGAGCCAAAAATTTTGAAATATGAAACATTCGGTTTCTTACCTAAAAAGGCCTCCTCTTGTGTACTCTTGCCAAGTATTTGATGAGAACTATGGTTCTGCACAAATACTATTGTGTTGCATTCCTCTACCCACAAATGCAATGGTAGGCCCTGATCATGTAACATAGCTCGTGATACTCCCACAATTTTTCTGTTCTTTCTATTTGCAACCCCATTCTATTTCCGGTTATGAGGTGCAGTCAATTCTCTCTGAATTCCTTCTTTGGCCTAGAAGTTCTTGAATTCATTAGAGATATAATCACCACCATTGTCACTCCTTAGAGCCTTCACATTATTCCTTGTATATTTCTCTACCAGTGATTTGAACTCACAAAAATTGTAGAATGTTTGATATTTCTTCTGCAGAAAGAAGATCCAACACTTTTTAGAAAAATCATCAACAAAAATCACATAATACCTGAGCTTTGTTGTGGAAGCTATTGAGAATGGTCCCAACACGTCTGAATGAACTCTCTCAAGTATTTTCGCTGCTCAGTTCTCCTTCTCATGAAAGGTGGCCTTTGTATACTTCCCAATGGTACATCCCTTGCATGTGTATCTGCGTGAGTGTATCCTTTGGAAGAACTGTAGAAATATATTGAATGATCCTCAAAGCACTGTTGTGTATATGACCCAACCTTTTGTGCCATAACTCACTAGTATCCCTTCACCACCTCATATGCTTTACTGCTCAATGCTACACAGCCATCTACATCAAGTTTTTAGAGGTTCGTCACATGAACCCCAATATTTTTTACATTTCCTTTGGCTTTGTGATGAAGGAACATCTTTGCTTCACTCAAAACCACACCATATCCAAGATCCTGTAACATAGCAACTAAAACTAAATTATTTTTAAAACCTGGTACATTCATGAAATATTTGAATATGAAAGGTTTACCTAACTGTCTCTGGATAGTGATTGTACCAATCTCGGTTGTGCTATACCTCCCGTCATCACCCATATCAATGTGCATCTGAAGATCCTTCTCCTCCAAGCTAATAAAGACTTCTATGTTGCCATTCATGTGGAAATATGCTCCACTATCCAAGTACCACATAGATACCATCAAAATTGACACCATGCATGTGATGAGAGAGAAGTCCAACTCAAACTATGAGGCCAAAACTTCCCCCACTATAGCTCCCAGAGCCTTATTGTTCTTCTTCTTCTTTTGTGGACAATTTCCGACATAGTATCCATGATCATAATAGTTGAAACATTTCGCCTTTTAAATGTCTCGCTTCTTGCCTTATTTCTCAGTCTTATATTTGGAATATGACTTCTTTCATTTCCCCTTCTTTTTCTTACCATCCAAGGCACAATTTTCCTCATCGCCAGTCTTGGATGAGGATACATCCCTGGTATTCTGCCAAAACACTTCTTGTACGAAATTGGACCATAGTCGCTCCCAATTTGGTAACTTATCACTCCCATTCACAGAGTCCTGGTAACTATGCAATCTCTTAGGAAGGCCTAGAAGTGCTAGGTTCACCAAATCATCGTCAGCTACAGTAATCCCAATACTTCCAAGCTCATCTCTACATTGAGTGAACTTGGTCAAGTACTTTTGGATTATGTTGCCCTTCTCCATTTTGATTTTTCTAAGCTTGTCCTTGAGTGCCAATTTTCTATGGTCACTGATAATTTTCTACAGATTTGTCAAGGCCTTCCACATAGAATATAGAGTTTCCTTACCATGGAAACTTGAGAAAATATGATCTCGAACTCCCTCTAATAAGATGCTCCTTGCCTTTGCGACATTATTCCTCCATGATTCATGCTCTGAAACATCTGCCTGATTAGATTAAGGAATATCAATGTTAATGAAATCCTTGCAATATAGTTCGAATTTCCCTCGAGTGCATATTCGAGTCTCAAGCCAGTGAAAGACATCCTGGTCAACTTCTAGCTCCAGATAATGTATGTGAAAATTTGAGAAATATTCAACACAAACTCAATTTCTTCTCCACTAATTTTATTCCTTGCGCTTTGATACCATGTATAAATTACACCAATGGCTTCAATTCGATCATGCAATGTACTAAAACAAGATCTTGAATCCTTCTACAATACTTACGGAATATAAATCATGATCGCTCAATCACATGTAAGTAAGAGAAATGAGTAAATTAATCGCACAAAAAAAGATATTTCTCGGGGAAAGAAACTTATAAAAGCTCCTCTATCTCTATTGTATAATAATACAAGGAATCATGAAACATATAATGCATGTGTGCTCACAAGAACCTCATACACTCTACCAATCGTCTTACACTAATCTAGGAAAAAATGGACAAACACATAGCCAATTTCCTGCCCACCTTCAGCCTGCCTTGGTCACACAATCCCTAGGCAAATAAATTCCTATTAAATAGGAATTACAACATTCCTTGACTGCGCAATCCATCATGGGCATCCTGTGGCATTATAACTGCACCTGGGCAGTTCGCTAATAATACAACTGATAGTTATCTTCCCTTTAAGCTTTGTCTCAGCTAGGTCTTCATCAGATTTTACATGCATGCAACTAATAATAGAAAATCATCAGTTACTTGATAGATCACTACTTGTGAATTAAATCTAATTTAATTCACTTTACCTCTCAATAGCTCATCACTTAGTTAGAACTAGATAAATTGATTTTAACTCAATTAATTCGAGTTAGCTAATTAAACTTTCACTACACTAGTGCATTAACTGCAACTGGACCCCCAAAATAATAGAATCACACTACATGCCTCACCCTTGACCCTCAACTCGAAATTCTTGAGCTCACTTAGTTAAATAATAAAAGTTTTTATGAGACAAGATTACAATGTATTGTCTAATTTATTTAAGGGGAAATAAATTAGACACACATTTTCTTGTTGATTTTCAACATCCAAGTCAAATTCTATAAGAAGTCGATATTTACGGTAGGATCTAATGGTTTCATATCATATTTGCATTTTTGTTGTTATCGACCATTGTTGCTCATAATTTAAAAATAAATTTGATGGCTTCAAATTGACACAAAAAATGTTTATATGGTAAAGGATAGAGTTTTTGTAATTCATCATATTATATATGTACATTAATTATCTAATTGAGTTGGTCCTTTGCTCTTCTGGAATTATATGTATAGTATAATAGTGGCACAATTGAGTCTGGCGGTGTTTGGAGAAATTTATAGTGTAGCATGGGGGTTGCCTGTCTTTGTCTTGGGTTGACTATTTCAGTATAATTTGCACACAAAGGGAGTTTTCGATTATTTTGAATCTTCATGGGAATAATGAAATTAATGCAGTAGGTGGAGTGGGGTGGAGGAGTGGAGCAGGAGTGGTTTCGTGGTCAGACGTTGGAGCAGAGGGGAGCGAGGTGGCGGAGGGAATAGGGGGCTACATTAGAGGAATGAAAGACGAACATGAGGCATCGAAGGTCGTTTTATAGGGGTTGTCAAACGAGGTCCTGCATGGCCCATCACCGGAAGTCTTCATTGGAGTCTATGTTCGAAAATATTCATTTCGTAGACTCAAGGAATCTTCCATTTTAAAACTAATATTTTAAATAAATAATATATAGAATCAAATCGTGAGATTCTTGGTGGGCATAACCTTGGCAAGTTAATATTTATCCCATCTACCAAATATTTGAACTGATAAATGTTTCGCTAAACTATATTCTACATCACTTCCCTAATGTTGTTAGTGTTCATAAGCAATGAGGAATCCTATTTAACTTATTTACCAATTTTTTTTTTACTTATTATTTTAGCTTTCTTTGACCCCTCGCAAAGTGAGGAGCCAAGGTTTTAAAAAAGTGCCATTCGGTAACTACTTGCCCACACACATGACAGTACTTTATTGTCATCTTCAAAATTTTTCTCATTGCATCTGTACTCGAGATTCATCGAACAATCTCACCTTCACAACTTTGGCATTGACTTCCATAGCAACCAACAGTTGCAACTGAAAAATCTAGATCCTATTGCAAACATCATACATGCTTGACAGATTCCACAAATGCAATGTGTGTATTGCCTCACTTCACTCACATTTACAACCCATCAAAGATAAGTGTGTCACAGACCCTCTTAATCAAGCTATCAGGGCAAGCTTAAGGAGAAACTTGGGTACAGTAAAATAGTCTCTCACTGAAGTAGCAGCACTAGTGGTAGTGACCATGCCATCAAAATTATGTACAGACATGGGATTTCCAACAGACATGTATCACATGGAGAAGGTTCGCCTTCCAATTTGAAAGAAGAAAGACAGGATGATGCTAAGGCCTTAAATCCTTGATATTTCATAGCGATTTTCAGAGAATAACTTTTCGAGATACTAGAGGTATATCAGCATTACTCATTTGTGTTTTCACATTATGTGGCGTGCTCCTTTTCTCATAATCCCTCTTTACTGTGGAATTCGTTGACCATAACGTTGCCCATATGGAGAGTTCGTAGCTCCCTTGACAATTGAGTTATTTGTACTCTAGGATTTTTGCTTTCACAAAAAACTCTATATACGTTGGGAGCTCCAGTTGAATTCATTAGTTTTAAACTTTCAAGAGGCCATCCTGCAACAGACCTTATCATGGAAAATATCCCTCAAACATTATAGTTTTCAATAGATGAGAGAGAGAAAAAGCCTTATTACCAATTATTTCTCACCTTCTACTGTTGAAACCTTATTACAAATTATTTTTAACCCCCTAATGTTGAGCACTTGGCTAAGGAATTTTTCCCATCGTGTTATTTCATTTTCTATGTTTTAAATTGATTTTTTAATAGCTGGTTCTAGATAGTGCACTAGCCAATATGGTTTCACTTCTGTTAATATAAAAATTTTAGGGTTTAATAGCCATCGATGGAGGTAAGTTATAAATTTTATTAAAACCACTGACTAGATTACAATGAGTGTACAATGTGTTTCATGTAGCAGAAGCTATGTTTTTGAGATGCGCCCGCTGTGAGATACAGCGAAAGCTGTAGCGATAGCTAAGGGAAAAGCGAGATTTAATGTTCCAGAGAATGTGGAGCCGAAAATTCATTCTCACCAATTCGTAATGAACACTCTGCGATTAGCAGGATACAATGTCGCCATCTTCTAGTCATAGTGGGATCAGATGATTGGACATCCTTCAAGTCAGTTTGTCTTTTCCAAATAGTAACACCAAGCACCTCTTATAGTGTAACTAAAATTTGTGATTTGAACAATCTGAAAAATTTAGAACATATAGAGAGAAGAGAAAAACACCCAATCACTGAGAGCACATACAAAACATGTTTTATTGTGAAGAGAACATATAAATCTTAGAAACAATTACAAACATGAAACCATACAACTAACTTCCTAAATAAATATTAAATATTTAACACTCCCCCTTAATCTTTAGGGTTACATTATTTTAATACCTAACTTCTGACATTGAAATTTAAAATTAAATTTTCCTAGCGGTTTGGTGAAGGTATCCGCTAACAGTTCCTTGGAATCATAACATTTGAGAACATTATCACCATTATTAACAAGTTCAAAGATTAAGTGAAAACGAATTTCGATATGTTTTCGTTTTTGATGAAATACATTGTTCTTCGACAAGGAAATAGCGGAAGTGTTATCACAAAATATTGAAATATGTGTTGATCAACGGTTGCCATTGATGTCAACCCAAGAAGCACCAAGGGATAACCCAATATTGCATGGGAATTTTGACTTACCAAATTAATATATTCTTGGTTAATAATGTCTTTGATGGTTTCTACTTGTTGAGATGTTTCCATTGATATATGGCACGCCGTGTAATTCTTCATAGTTTAAGAGATATTCATGTTTGAAGTTTGTACCCCCAGTTAGTGGGCTAAATCCCCATGGGGTTGGGGCATGGGTCATTGAAAAGTCATAATTAATATTTTTTAAGCTCCCGCCAAATTTCCTCCCAATATCCACTCTGTTTTGCCTCTCAATTTAAGAATTACATAAATTTGTGATCTTTATTTCCTTCCTATGTGTATGATCCGGGCCTTCCGAACAGCCATTCAAATTTTCGCTCTAAATATTTTTATACAAAGGCTCAGAAGTTGAAATTTTTATGAGGTGAAGCTGAAATCCTGAGGAAGCTGCAGTAAAAATTTCAGATCAATTTGCGCAATATTGTTGGAGATATGATCTGTAAAAGTAAGGGTTTTTGCAGGCTCCTGAAATTTATCTCAAAGAAGTGATCTCTGGCAATCTGTCACAACTCTATCCGACTATCGTATCAAATTCTGTAAAAGTGATGATATCACAACTGTGACTACCCATCAATTTAGAAACAAAATGAAGAAACAAAGGACACGTGAACTCCAGGCACAGCACTATGTCAAATAGTCCATAATTAGGGCATTGTGGAGATTGGGGGGATTGGGTAACTCTCTTCAACTATCCAAATTGGGCTTCTGCATTTGTGCATTTATGTCTTTCTTGTTTGCTGCTACATTTTCATTGTACAAACACTGATGATAATTGAATATTAACTAATTCTCTAATTGAAAGGAATACCGATTCATCCCCCCTCCTATTATTTCCAACAATTGGTAAAAGAGCTTGATTCCTTCAATAGCAGTTTAATAACCAGAAGGATGTCATGGACCATAACAAGAATGGTGTACCTCTGTTCAATGAAAATAATTATGCACTCTGGAAAGGAATAATGGAGGTCTATCTCTTGGCACAAGGTTACGAAGTATGGGACACTATTCAAAATGGATTTACATCAACCGCGGATGAACAAGGTAAGAATAATTTGGTAAATGATGCAAAAGAAAAGAATATTATTATCAGTGGACTTATTGAATCCTCTTATCATAAGGTTTTGGGTTGTAAAACCGCCAAAAATGCATGGGAAAATCTTGAGAATATATATGCAGGTGACTCAAATGTCAAAGAATAAAAGCTTCAAATATATAGAGAAAAATTTGAGCAACTCATAATGAAAGAAGATAGCAACATTGCTGCATACTTTCAATACGTTGATGAAATAACCAATACTCTGGAAGGATTGGGAGAGCCAGTTGATGAGAAGACTATTATATGGAAGATTCTTAGAACATTACCAGGGTGATTCAACCCAAAGGTATTGGTCTTAGAATACAGTGAAAATCTAGACAAACTTAGCAGAGAGGAATTACATGGAGTTCTCATAGCATATGAAATGAGACTTGATGAAGAAGAGGGTACTTTGCATCTAGAAGCTTCATTCTTTGTATCTAAGAAAACCAGTTAGGATAAAAAACCTTCAATTGAAAAGACATGCACCTACAAGTGTGAAGAAAAGGGAGATGATGAAGAAGGTATTTCAAATGAAGAATATGCTTACTTCACAAGAAAACTTCAATTTGGTAAGGGACAATTCAAAGGTAAACTTCCATTGATATGTTTCAGCTGTAATGAGGTTGGGAATTTTGCAATAAAATGTCCAAAAAAAAGTAATGGCAACTAAAAAAAAAAGAAATGCTTTAAGAAATTCAATAAGCAAGGATCCAAAAGGAACTTTCTCTCTAAAGAAGATAGCTCATCATCCGATGAAGACAATGATAGTGAAGAAGAAGCCAATGAGAGAGTATTGTGTATGGCCAAGCACAATAAGCAAGACGTATCAAACAACGAAGAAGAAGGATGGACCATAGACGAATTTTATGAGGAAGCAATCAAGCTTATAAAAGATCTCAAGGCGGAGAAGGTCCGTTCCAAAACTCCTGAAGAACAATTTCAAGGTCTCAAAATTGAATTTGAAGAACACAAATGCATTGAAGAGTCACTTCAAAAGAAGTTGGAAGAAAGAAACCAAGAAAGGAAATAATTAGAAGCCGAAGTAGTCTCACTGCGTGAGGAAGTGAAGAAAGGAAAAACTATCCAAAACTATGCCAACAGCTCAAAGGCATTGGAAGAACTCATCAACAATCAATGATCTTACAACGACAAAACTAGCATCAGTTACAAAGAAGAAGAAGCAGGACCTTCTACAACAAAATAAAATGAACCTATGAGATCTGACATGCATGTAGACTTCATTGGAAAAGATTCGCAAGAACAACCTTGGAAGACAATTCCTCGACGAAAATTTCCATCTAGGTACCAACATATTTTTTATGGCTACTATTATTCATGTAGAAAATTTGGTCATAAAGCTGTAGAATGTCGCACGTACCCCAAGAACGAATACAATTCCAGGAGATCTGTCAAATATGAACCTCCCAGGGCTCAACGAAACATCAATAGATTTGAACATTTAAGAAATAATATTGAATGTTACAAATGTCGAAACTTTGGACACATAGCCAAAGACTGCAGACTTGTAAATCCTCCAAAAGAATCTTTGAAGCCACAGAATGAACGAACGTGGAAGAAGAAGAAGAATGATAATTGTGCTCTCGCTCTCAAGGCTCAAAAGAACAAAGATGTATGGTATGTTGATAGCAGTTGCTCAACACATATGACTGGAGATAGAAATAAATTTGTATCTCTGAAAGAGAAGAAGGATGGAACCGTGTCCTTTGGAAATGATGGATCTTCAAATGTTATAGGATTGGGTACTGTCACTCTTGGAAGCAAAGACGCTCTAGCCAATAATTTTCTATTGGTTGAAAACATGAATCACAATCTGCTCAGTGTTGGACAAATGTGTGATCAAGGGCACACAATACTATTCAACTCCACGAAATGTGAAATCAGGAAAGGCGTATATGGTGAAATTGTGGCTACAACATGTCGAGCTCCAAATGACATATATGTTCTGGATGCGGCAACTAAATCATGTCTAATAGCTAAAGAGGATGATACAATAATTGATAGCAATTATGATCGACTAAGTAAGAATTTTTCTACAAGGGTGTAAAGTGATTTCGAGATGTATTTACTTGGTTGCAGATTGAGCATAGACGACTCATCTAAGGATGTGGATCAAAGGTTGTACAGATCTATGATTAGTAGTCTTTTATATGTAACAACCTCCTGACCAAATGTTATGCAAGCAGTCGGACAAGTAGCAAGATTCCAAGTAGCACCAAAAGAATCACATATTAAATATTCAGCAGCATTGGAATATCTTCGTCAAAAGCTTGGAATTCTCCCAAACTCTCATTATATTATAGGTCTGCAAGAAAGTTGTGTGTCAGGGGGAGTGGAAGTGTGTACAGGTCTACAGGACGGTTGTGTGTCAGCGGAAGTGGAAGTGTGTACAGATCTGCATGATGGTTGTGTTTCAGGGAGAGTTACCCTTTTCCATTGATGTCAAAGGGGGAGAGAATGTTGTAGGAAGAGGTGTCATGATTGCAGGGGGTGCACTTTTGTTGCCATCAATGCCAAAGGGGGAGATTGTTGATCAGCGGTTGTCATTGATGTCAACCCAAGCAGCACCAGGGGCTAACCCAATATTGCATGGGAATTTTGACTTACCAAATTAATATATTTTGGGTTAATAATGTTTTTTTATGGTTTCTACTTGTCGAGATGTTTCCATTGATATATGGCACGCCATGTAATTCTTCACGGTTTGAGAGATATTCATGTTTGAAGTTTGTACCCCCAGTTAGTGGGCTAAAACCCCATGGGGTTGGGGCATGGGTCATTGAAAATTCATAATTATCCTAAATTCCCTCCCACATTCACTTGTTGAAGCCCTTCTCAACTTAAGCATTCATATAAATTGTGATCTTCATTTCCTCCTTATGTAAGGGATTCAGCCATCTGAAACAAGTAATCTCGGTAGTTTTACTCTAAATTTTTTTCTACGAAGGTTCAGAAGCTGAAATTTTTATGAGGCGAAACTGAAATCCTGAGGAAGCTGCAGTAGAAATTTCAGATCCAGGTGTGCAATATTTTTGGAGATATGATCTATGTAAGTCAGGGATTTTGCAGGCTCCTGAAATTCATCTCAAAGAAGTGACATTGGTAAATTCGTCATAACTCTCTATATGAGTATTGGATTGGAATTCCGTAAAAGGTGACAGACAATGAAAAATATGTAATTTTCTCTCTATCAATTTTAGAAACAAATGAAGAAACAATGACACATGGAACTCCGTACAAGTGTGCTCTGCTAAAACAGTCCATAATTATGGCATTGTGAGAGATTGGGTATAACTCTCTCTTCAAGAGTCCAAATTGGGTCAGACCTATGTGCATTTGTGTTCCTCTTATTTTCTGCTATCATTGTACAAACACTGATAATAATTGAAGATTATCTAATGCTCTTATTGAAAGGAATACTTATTCACCCCCCCTCTCAATATTTCCAACAATATGTTCATTTTTTGTATATCTGAAATTAGAGATAAGTCTCTTCAGCCACACTAGTTGACATGATGCTAAATTTGCTGCAATGTACTCAGCCTCTATTGAAGATAACACAATTACGGGTTGCTATTTGGATGACCACGAAATCAGGTTTCTGCCCAATAGAAAATCATATCCATAAGTTCTTTTCTGATCATCAATACATCCTACATAATCATTTTCTGTATAACCAAAAAGCTTACTATTAGAAGTGGTTGTATATTGCAAACCATAAGTAGTTGTTCCTGCAATGTATCTTAACACCCTTATTCCAGCTTTCTAATGAAAGTCTTTAGGAGATTCCATAAACCTGGAAATATAACTAGTTGCAAATGTTACATCAGGGTTAGTAGCAGTTAGATACATAATACTACTAGAAAATTTCTTATACAAAGTTGAATTAACAATCGTACCCACATCATCTTTACTCAACTTTGTACCAAATTAAATAAGAGTATCCACTAGTTTAGCCCTGTCCATATTAAAAAATTTCAAAATGTTAGTAGCATACTTCTATTGACCCATAAAATTACCATCATGTGTTTGTTGTACTTCAATATCTAAGAAGTATCTCATTAATCCCAGATCTGTCATTTCAAATTCATTTTTCACGGTAGCTTTAAATTCATCTAACTATATGTTACCTGTATAAATTATGTTATCAACATAAAAACACAATACCAACATATTACCTTGATGATCATTCTTGATATACAAAGTGGGTTCATGATCGCTCCTTCTAAAACCATTATTTAGCAAGTAATGGTCTATTTGGTTGTACCAAGCTCTTGGAGCTTGCTTCAAGCCATACAATGCTTTCTTCAATCTGTACACCTTATGTTTTTAATTTTTGATTTCTAAACTAGGTAGTTGATCAACATACAGTCCTTCATTCAAAACACCATTTAAAAAAGCAGACTTTACATCCATTTGGTAAATTGGCCACTTGTTTTGTACTGCAATAGCTAATACAAATCGAACATTATCAATTCTTGCTACAGGTGCAAATGTTTCACCATAATATATGCCAGGTTCTTGTGAAAAACGTTTGGCACCTAATCTTGCTTTGTGTTTATCAACTTCACCTCTCTCATTTAACTTAGTTTTATAAACCCATTTGACACCTATATAATTTTCATCGTCAGGTAGTTCAACCAAATCCCAAGTTTAATTTCTTTTAATAACACCGATTTCATTATTCATTGCATCCACCTTTCTTTTTCCTTTATAGCCTCTTCAAAACAAGTAGGTTGAAATGAGAGAAATGAAAAATTTACAATATCATCAACATTGTCTTGTGCATAAATATTACTTAAGATTATCATTTTTGGATTACCAAAATTAGAATCATTTAATGATGATGAGCTGCTACTTGTTTTGTCTTGAACCTACAATCTTGCAGTGCTTGTTGTAGGTGCTTGATGTTTGTCTAACATAATAAAAGGATTAGGACAAGTATTTTTCTCCATTTCATGCCAAGATTTTTCTTCCATAAATTTCACATCTCGACTTACAACAAACTTCTTAGTTATAGGATTAAACAATTTGTATGTTTTAGATTGATCACTATACCCTATAAAGATATAGTTTTCGCTCCTATCATCAAGCCTCTTTCTTAATTTTTCTAGAACACGAGCGTAAGCTATATAACCAAATACTTGAAATCGTGAAACAATTACCTTTTCCACTCCATGCTTCTTAAGGTACAAGACTTTGAACATTGGAAGTTGTCGATATATTCAAAATATATAACGAACATGCAACTGATTCATCCCATAAATCTTTAGAAAAATTTCATGTTTTGAGCAGACTTCAAGCCATATTCATAATTGTCTGATTCTTTCTTTCCGCAACTCCATCCTATTGTGGATTATAACTGGTTGTTGTCTGTTTTTTAATACTGTGTTGTTTACAAAAATCAATGAATTCGTTATATTCATACTCACCTCCTTTATCAAACCTGAGAACTTTCATAAAATTTGCACTATGTTTTTCAGCCTCGGCGTTGAACTGCTTAAACTTGGAAAATGTTTCAAATTTGTATTTGATGAAATACACCCAAATTTTCCTACTAAATTCATCAACGAATGTAAGAAATAGAAATTACCATCTACTAATTGTGCTTGAATTGGACCAAACAAATTTGTATGCACTAACTCTAGTTGTTATTTGGCTCTATAAGAGGTTGATGCAAAACTATCTTGCATATGTTTACCCATTATACAACCTGTACAAGAAGAGATATGGTTAGATAAGGCAGGAAAAAAATTCACCAAAAACTATATTTGCAATAGAATTGTACTTTTGATAGGTAAATGAACATATAAAAAATGCCACAATTCAATGTCATTAGGCATTGAAACATTATAGGCATACAACTTCTCACTTTTGATTTGTAATTGATACAACCTGTTCTTGGTCATACAAATATTTGCAACAGGAAAATTATGTTGATAAGAAATCGTGCAAGTAGTGTTGTGAAGGCTAACATCATAACCATATGAATCTAATTGACCAACACTCAACAAATTATGCTTGATATTGGGTAGATATTTAAAATAATAGATATTCTTCACAACATTTTGTTTGGTTAAGACAGGCACAACACCCTTTCCTGAAGCTTTGACTTGACAATCATCACCCAAACGAATAGAGGAAATAAAATATGTATGAAGATATGAAAAAAAATCACTAAAACCAGTCATATGATTACTACATCCGCTCTCTACCAACCAAAAATATTTATTAGGTACTTGCAAAGTCACTTGGCGTGCCATCAATAAAGCATCTCATGTTTCACATTCAGTGTTTATGACATTGTCTTTGTTTTTACTTTAAAAATACTGTAAATTTTGACATTAAAACTTATAACGGCCATATTTTTTGCAATAGTGACATTTAATTTTTGATTTATCTAACCACCTATGACCATGATTAATATGAGACTGCTCTGAATGTCTGTGAGTTACCTGTGATCTATCATCTAACTAGGATTTTCCTCTTCCTTTTCCTCTCCTGCCATGAAAACTTATGCCTATACCTCTATTCATAGAAGCTTTACATTTGAAAGCATGCTCTAAAGTATTGACATCTAAATTAATTCTTGCTTCACAAGCCAATAAAGATCATGTTAATTCTTCCACAAACAATTTTGTTAATTATTCCATCTCAAAAATAGTAACTATCATGTCAATTTTTTTTGGAAAACATCTAAGAACCTTTTCAACAATTATTTGATCTTCTAGTTCTTCACCATTCATATAAACCTGATTAAAAACACCCATACCTTTATTCATGAACTGATCAACTATTTCTGATTCATTCATTTTAAGTGTTTCAATTTGTGTTCCGAGAGTTTGTAATTTCACCATCTTTATTTTCTCATTACCCTGATATCAACTTTAAGTATATCCCATATTGATTTATCAGTCTTAGCAGTAGTGATTTTAGGGAAAATAGAGTCATCTAAGGAATTTAAAATTTAAGACTTTTCTCTATCTTCTTTTTGTTTAAGTTCATCAAATTGCATTCTTTGAGCAACACTCATAGCAACAATTACATTTGCATCAGGTTTTGTGAACCCCAATTCTATAGTTTCCCAACAACCTAAACCTGGTAAGCATGCTTGTATTTTAAGACTCCAAAAATCATAATTCTTCCCACTAAATAGAGGCACAGGGATTGAAAACTAACTTATCTAAGCCATGTTTGAAGCAATCAGAAATATGAAAACAACTCTTTTTAAACACTCCAAAATAAATAGGACAAAGAAACTTTCAATGAGGGCAATCAAAAACTATATAGTTTTCTCTCTTCTTAATATCAACGACTTAATTTTATAAATGCCATAATTGAATATTCACACCAACAAATGCCATACTTGAAAAATCACACTAACAATTCAATTCGAAGGCATATTTCCTTTCAACAACCTCATTAATATACACTGTCAATAAACCCCTTAATGCCTTGCAATAGGCTAAAAAGAAAAACCAATCAACTAAATGAAAGGAGGAATTCAAAACAACTGAGGGATTACACAACCTAATAAAGCTATGAATCCATTTGTTTACAAAAGGATCTAAAATGCACCTATGACCGTTGAACACCAATAAGGGCTTCAACAAACAAATTTCTTGCTTAAGGCTCGTTCGAATAGAAAGGAGGATGAAACTACAGGAAAAGCGTTTATCCTTTGGCTGGAAATTAAGGCAGAACTATAGGAAAAGCTTAATTCTTGTCTACAGGTTGTCCTCTTCTCTAGCGACAACAACAGAGCTAGTGGTGGCAGACCCTTCTTGAAATAAGGACTACTCTCTTTAGCTCTCAGGAAATAGAAACTCTAACTAGGATTGTAGAGCAACCTACTTTGACACCATGCCAAATTTAGAACATATAGAGAGAAGATAAAAATACCTAATTACTTAAAGAACAAACAGAACATGTTTTATTAAGAGGAGTACATATACATGTGAGAAACAGTTAAAATAAAAAAATCATTCAACTAAATTCATAACTAAATATTAAATCTTTAACCCAATTCAGATTTAATAGTTTTTAGTTAGCCTCTAACCCACGGTCTCCTCGTAAAACCTGATTGTGTCGAGAGAGGGTTGATCCTCTTTTTAGGTCATTTTTGTATTATCACTATAAACGAAATTCATTTAGATTTAATAATTGTTTCCATTCTTATGTTTTGTTTTCAAATGGGAGACTTGGACCACGAAGATAATGTGCAACGCAGCAAGGAAATCATTGAGGGAGAAAGGTATGTACATTCAACCATGGAGGAAGTATCGTTACATGCAGGAAAAATGGTTTGAGTGCCACACAGGGCGCTTTAATTCAATTTACTTTCTCAAGCATTGCCATTAGGGATATAGGGTGGGATGCTACCATTGTGCTACCATTGCATTGAAGGAGTTTTCGAATGTGTTGCAAGTGCTCTTCCCAAATCATGCTAAAGATGAGTGTGTCATCTACATAAAAAACCATGAATGAGTTGGTGAAGGTCCAAATATGTCATCCATCATCCTCATAAACCTTTCAAGGGAATTTGTCAACCTGAAAGGCATGACCAACCATTCAAAAAGTCCTTCCTTGGATTTAAAGGCGGTCTTCTATACAACTGTCGGATCTATAGGAACATGGTGTTAGGTAGACTTAAAATCAATATTCGTAAAATACTTGAACCCCTTGATCTTTTCATAACCTCAAAATAATTTTTTTCTTTATATTCCAGCTATTACTACTAAAGTTGTTTCTTTATATATTTTGTTTCCTACATATAATTTGGATTTATTTTCGACATAAGTATTATGTTAATTGTGATTCTTTTTAGATAATCTAAACTAAGTGAGGGTTACCTAATCATCCCTCCTTCTGAACTCTTTTTTATTTATACATGGCTATGTAATAATATGTTTTATTTCATTGTTATCAATGTTATGGCATTATTAATATGACCATGCCTCTAGATCCATCTATTAGCTATATGAGGTCTCTCTTTAAGTTATGTACCAAGCTCTTCACCAAGGTTAATTATGTATTATTTTTGAGACATTACATGTGAAGGAGGATTGTTGGCTTGAGGGGTCCTGACCCAGGTTCAAATTTTATGGATAAACCAACAAACCCTCCAGCTACTGGCCCTTTTGGTAGTGATCTGCTTGCGCAGACCAAAGTATCACCCGAATCAGTATGGTGGGGAGTTGGAACCAGGTTTCCACACCTTGAGGGAGAAGTTAAAGAAGTGATCCTAAAAAAATCCCAAATGCAACTTATACAAACACACGGAACTATATATATCAATTTCATAGAGAATTTACAATCATTAACAGAATAACACAGAACCATTGTCTGCCTTAGCGCATATAAAAAAAAAAAAGATATATCCAGATCTTAATCAATGAAAATACTTAGATATATATATATATATATATATATTAATCATCAATAAAAATTCATAATCATATCATTTATCCTTGCACAATCATCAATAAGTAAGACATATAACAAGTAGTAAATAACTCAGATGTGTAACATAATGAACTTGCCAAAAATTGTCCTTTCTATCAACTTAGATCTGTCAATCAATACATCGACTATTCCTTCCAAAACCATTACAAAACCCTTCTGTGCACACAACCAACAGAGTCCGCATACAGCCAGGACTAGGTCTCCGTGCACACAGCTAGTAGGAGCCTTTCAACCCAACCCAAACAACCCTTACATACGAATAAACTTATTAAAGCATCAATATCATGAACTTATTTAGAAATACTTAGGTTAGACATAATCTATCTATTTATATTCACCTAGCGCACAGATACTATGGTTTCAAACCATGGTTTGAGTCCCATAGTTTACCCTTAAGCCCATTTACATAAAAATTGGGGACTTTGACCCACCCCAAATCCCCCTGACTCCCTTTGCACAATGCGCAAATACAAAATTACAAAAAAATGTCTTTGGAACTTCTGCTTTAGGGACCCCACTCCAACAGGACCCCAACACAAACATGTGACTTGTCCCGAGTCACTGAGGCATTGACTTATTAGTCTTGGTTTGAAGATTTTTGACAAAATTTTGGAGAGGGAGCACTAACTCAAGACTTTGTGCTACTACACTCGGCACTTACTGAACCATATTTTTAATATTAAGAACTTCAACGACCATCTCTATGTTGCGCTAAGTCTGCTGAATGATTTTCAAAGTGTTGTCCAATGTTTGTGATAATTGCAGTGCTTCTTCTGCCCATGGTTCCATGTGTTCCTTTAGTATGTGCTCCTTCTGGTGTAGGTCTGCAATATCTACCTGAATTGTTCTACACTCTTGCAGATGAGCAAGGCACTGTGTGAGGACCAATATAGGATCCACTGTCTAGATTACTTAAAAATGATGCTCCTTCTGGTTAAGGGCGTCATGCAACACTACCAAATCATTTTAGACAGAGGTACAAACATCCATGGCCTCGTTGAATAGACTGTAACACTGGGTGAATGTAGCAAAAATACTATCCCTTTCCTATTTTACTTCCGTTTCTCTTTGTGTGTGAACATCTGGTGGTGTCTCTAGCTGCAATTTCATTTGGAGGTTTGCAATCTACTTCTCATACTTTGTTTGGATTTTTTTCACCTTTGCACGTGCTGCTTTCACTGCAAAAACCAATCCTTATAACTTTTCAGTGGGTGTAGTTGTGGCCAGGACAATTGAAATTTATCAATAGACTTGGTTTGATTTTAGCCTCCAACACAACGCACTCGACTTATGCTTCTTTGCATGCTTCTTCTGATTTTTTTTTCTTTTGGTGTGCTTGCACGATGTGCTGCTGTGCATCATTTTTCTTCGTCTGTGTGGTCGCATCTCTGTATTGAAGCTCATCTTCTATCACTGAATGTAGAAGGTGTAACTTTCTTGTAGGTAACACAGAGATATTAATATGCACATCACATGAACCACTGAATTGAATACACTGGTTAGCGTCCATATCTATTTCTCGAAGGGGGATGTGGAAAAATCATGCATCCCCTAATGCTGGTAGATAAACATCAAATGTTTGCGTGCTCATGATTGGTGCACTAGTCCACTCACCTGAATCACGCTCTCTTAGATACGCTCACCTTATTTCAATGTGACTCAAAAATAGAAGAAAGAATGTCAATACCAGAAACCAGCCATAGAGCAACCTCCAATACATTACATAAATGAACAATTCTTGGATGATACAATTAAAAAAACCTCCTTTCTATATATAGGAGTCCATGGGGCCATAATGTAATCCTAGTGGGCCACAATGTAATCCTAGCTGACCTAACAATAATAATTTAGGGCACAATAATAACAAAATGGGGGTTACAAGGGTTCAATAATAACAATAAGGGGGTTACACTAACAATAATAAGGGACTATACTAGTGATATAGGGACCTAACATGACCCTCTCCTTCAAAAAAGTGTTGTCCTCAACGCTTGAGTAGCTCCGGGTGCTTTTGTATAAAATTCTCATCCTCCCATGTAGAATCTTCAGTGGGTAAGTTCTTCCACTTGATGAGATACTCTGAAATTGATCGATTCTGTAGTTGTCGAGTTCTTGTTTCCGTGACCGCTTCAGGTTCCAATATGATTTTTCCTTCCTCATCAGGTTCTGGTAATATTGTTTGAACTGGAAGATTTTCACCGATAACCTTCTTTAAGCATGAAACATGGAAAATTGGATGTACTCGCGAAGAAGCAGGAAGCTCCAATTTGTATGCCATAGTACCAATATTTTGCAACACCTTGTAAGGACCATAGTGCTTTGGCGATAATTTATTATCCTTCTTAGCTTGCTTGAGGGACATTTTTTTGTATGGTTGTAGCCGTAAAAATACCCAATCTACTACATCAAAACTTCTCTCGCTACGATGTTGATCTGCCTGTTGTTTCATTCGATTTTGTGCCAAATTCAGGTTATCCTTTAAGAGTTGGAGAACTTCTTGCTGATGCTCGATGTGATCTTCCACTGCTTGAACCTTCGAATTTTCCCTTAAAGATGATGTGATGGATGGTAGATGATATCCATAAAGTGCCATAAATTGGGTCATTTTTGCTGCAGTATGGAAGGAAGTGTTATACCACCATTCAGCAAGAGGTAACCACTTGACCCATTGTGTTTGTTTATCAGATACAAAACAACGAAGATGTCCTTCCAAACATTTATTTACTATCTCAGTTTGACCATCAGATTGAGGATGATAAGATGAGCTATGAGCTAATTGAGTACCCAAACAAGAAAATAACTCCGTCCAAAAATTTCCAGTAAAAATGGGATCTCTGTCCCTCACAATAACCCTTGGGCTTCCATGTAGCTTTTGAATTCTGTCCATAAATGTAGTAGCAACTGTACTTGCTTTAAATGGAGGAGATAATGCACAAAAGTGTGCATACTTGGTCAGTCTATCAACGACCACCATGATGACAATCTTTCCTTCGGACTTAGGTAAACCTGTGATAAAATCCATTGAAATCTCCTTCCAACATTGACTTGGAATGGATAAAAGTTGTAGAAGTCTCAGGGTCTTAATTTCTCAACTTTATTCTACTGGCAAACCAAAAATTCCGCCAAAAAATTTTGAATATTAGATTTAAGGCCATCCCAAAAAAATTCTTTCTTCACCCTGTGGTAAGTTTTTAAAAATCTTGAGTGTCCTCCTAAAGGAGAAGCGTGCAATTCCAAAAGAATATTTTGTTTTAGTTAGGAATTCTTACAAATATATAAGCGATCTTTGTACCATAAAGAATCAATTTTCCAAATAAATGTGTCAGATGTACTAGGATCTTGCTGCAACTTTTGAATGAGTGCCCATACTTCTTTGTCCTTCTTCCATTCATCTCTTGCTTCGGTTATCCAATCTGGTTGGATAATAGAAATGGCACAAAGCAATGCTTCCACCTCTTGATTCTTTCTTGAGAGTGCATCTGCAACAACATTAAGCTTCTCTTTTTGTAGATTATTTCAAAGTCATAACCCAAAATCTTTGTGACCCATTTTTTCTGCTCTTCTAAAGATATTCTTTGTTCCAAAAAGTTTTTAAGACTATCATGATCATTTTTTACCTTGAAGTGTCTTCCCATTAGGTAAGTTCGCCATTTCTTTAGTGCATGCAGTATTGCTAACATTTCCTTCTCATAAATAGGTTTTGTAAATACTTTCCTTTGATTGGACGACTTTCAAAAGCAATGGGTCTTCCTTCTTGCATTAAAACCGCACCAATTCCATTTCCTGAGGCATCACATTCCACAATAAAGGTTTTCGTGAAGTCTGGCGTAGCTAAGACCGGTGCTAAGCACATTGCCTCTTTAAGACGTTCAAAGGCCTTAGTTGCTTCAGGAGTCCATGAAAATGCATCTTTCTTCAATAATGTTGTTAGAGGTGCTGCTATTTTCCCATAATTCTTAACAAACTTGCGATAATACCCTGTTAACCCGAGAAATCCTCGCAACTGCTTTATGGTCGTGGGGACTTTCCATTCCTTAATGGATTTAATTTTGTTAGGGTCTACTTTAACACCCTCGTGAGATATAATATGACCCAGATATTCCACCTCTTGTACTCCAAAGAAACATTTGGATGTTTTGCATATAATTGTTTCTCCTGCAATAGTTTGAGCACCCTGTCAACATGTTCAACATGATCCTTCCAAGACCTGTTGTAGATTAGTATATCATCAAAGAATACTAGCACAAATTTTCTAAGGAAGGGTTTGAAAATGGAATTCATCAACCCTTGAAATGTAGAAGGTGCATTGGTAAGTCGAAAAGGCATGACCAAAAATTCATAATGACCCTCATGAGTTCGAAATGTTGTTTTTGGAATATCTTCAGTCTTCATTCCAATTTGATGATATCCTGAATGAAAATCCAACTTGGTAAAATAAATTGCTCCATGTAATTCATCCAATAATTCATCAATCACAAGAATGGGAAATTTATCTTTAATGGTGAGCTTATTGAGCTCCCTATAATCTGGAAACATGCGCCATGATCCATCCTTCTTGTGTCCCAATACTATAGGAGTAGAGAAATAACTTTGACTAGGTTGAATTATGCCTGCCTCTAACATTTTTGCAATCATACGTTCAATTTCACTCTTTTGGACATAAGGATATCTATAAGGCCTGATGTTTGGAGGAACCCTTCCTGGAATCAAATGAATAGCATGATGATGATCATGAATAGGTGGGAGTCCTTTGGGAGTTTCAAACACCTTGGAATGATTTTCCAAGACTTGTTGGAGATCTGCAGAAATAGATGATTTTGATGTTGGAACTTTTAGTGAGCATAATTGTGCAATTACGCCTCGTTGTTCTTTCTTAGAAGCTTTTTCATGACATTAGAGCTTATTATCTTTCTTGGCTTCCCCGCAATACCCCGTAATTCAAATTCCTTTCCTTCTGAAAAAAATTTCAAGAAAAGTTCTTGAAAATTAAAAGCTACTGTCCCCCAAGATTGTAACCATTGTACTCCTAGTACAACATCAGCACCTCCCATAGGAATGGAAAGCATTGGACTTTTCAATACATATTCCCCCATGGTTAGCTTGATATTATGGCATTTTCTAGAGAAATTTATATTTCCTCCATTTTCAACCATCACTTGACATTCTGGTGTTGGGTATCGGAAACAATTCAATTCCTTGGCTACCTTGCAATGAATAAAATTATGGGTGCTACCTGAATCAATCAACACTATTAACTTTTTATTCTTGATATTTCCTTCTATCTTGAGAGTTTGAGGAGTGGTAATTCCTGCCAATTCATTACATGATATGGTTGAACTCATTTCTTCCTCTTCTAGGGCTGGTTCCTGGTTTATATCCTCTTCTTGTTCATTTTCTTCTTCCTCTTCACAATCTATGTAAAATAATTTCTTCTTAGCACACTTATCACCTTTAGTATATTTTCTATCACAACTGTAGAAAATCCCTTTTGCTATTTTTTCTTCCAATTTTTGTGGTGTCAACTTTGTAGGTTGTGTAAATCTAGGCATAGCAACACTTCCTTCTTTATAGAAGTGAGTGGTAAGATTCCTTGTCACCATAATTTTACATTCAATTTTTCTTGCCATCTGAATGCCTTCTCCAATGAATCAGGTTCCAAAATGCGAACTTCATGCTGGATGTTATCCTTTAAAGTACCTATGAAGAGATCAATCCTGTGTTCCTCTAGAATATTAGTTACCCTTATATTCAATTATTTGAAGTCCTCAATGTGCTCCCCCACTAAACCATTTTGTTTGAGATTTATCAATTGGCTAAAGAAGGTGTTGCTATTTGTATCCTCGTAATGTGCTATCATTTCCTCCATAAAAATTGACCAAGTGACAATTTTTTTTATAGGAGCAAAGCCATCGATACCATACAAATGTATTTTTTTCTAAATGTAAAGTTGCAATGCATACCTTTTGTGTGTTTTGCACATTATGGAGATCAAAATATTGCTCCATTTGTAGTATCCATGTTACAGGATCCTTTCCATCAAACTTCCTCATATCCATTTTTGGAACATGGTAGTTATTCCCGCTAACATTAGAGTTTATGAAGTCATGATTAACATTTATTTTTTTCTCATCATGAGTTTCCTCTACTATATTTTCACCATTAGGAAACATTTCTTGTTCAACTTTGTAAAACCTTCCATGTCTTCTTTTAGATCATTCTTCATGTTTTCCATGTTGTCTTTCATTTTTTCATCGATCTTAGCTTCCATGTCATCCATCTTAGATTCCACGCCTTTCTTCAAACCATCCATATTTTCTTCCATGCCTTTCCTCAAAACATCCATTTCATTTTTTGTTGCTCTTTGCGAGAGCGAAATTTGGTGCACTTGCTCTTGTAATTTTGATAGATCATGTTTCTTCATCTTCATGAGTCATAGTAGAGCCTTCCGAAGGCTTAATGGGTGTTGAATTATTTTTATGGGGCATTTTTTTTTTTAACTCAATACTGATATATGTTCTACAATATGCCCTTGTAATCAATTCAAATTGATTCTTCAAACAAGACTTATGTAATTCGTAAAAAAATACACACCTTTTTCTTGCTTTTGAGGAGCTCGATATTGAAATTGGATTATATTTTTGATTCTGGCTCTTCAATATTTGAAATTGGGCACTGATGTAGCCTTCTGAATTATCTTTCGAATGCCATAGGTCTGACTTGATTTGTATTCTCCAAGGAAAAGTTATGTCTAATTTTCCACAATGACATAATTATGGACTGTTTCAGTAGAGCGAACTTGTACGACTTTCCACATGTCACTGTTTCATATTTTAGCTCTTAAATTGATAGAAAAGAAACTACAGTCTGTGTACCTACTACCACTTTTTACGACACTCCAATCTGATGCTTAGAGAGAGAGTTATGAACATTTTCCCACGATCACCTCTTTGAGATGAAATTCAGGAGCCTGAAAAAGCACTCCCTTCCAGAGATCATATCTCTGAAAATATTGCGAACCAAGATCTGAAATTTTTATGACACATTTCCTCTGTATTTCAGCTTCGCACCATAAATATTTTATATTTTGAACCTTCGTAGAAAAAATGTTATAGCGCAAATTCCATGATGACCTGTTTATATTAAATTGAGGAGCCTACAAAAATACCTAACTTCCACAGATCATATCGCTGACAATATTGCGGACCAAGCTCTGAAATTTTCTGAAGATGTTCCTCAGGGTTTCGGATTTGCACCCTAAAAATTTTAGCTTCTAAAACTTCGTAGAAAAAATTTTATAGCGAAAATTCCACGATGACCTGTTTGGAGCAGCGAAACCCTAGAATCCAAAGCTCCGATACCAAATGTTGGGAACCCAGGTCCAAAAATAGAAGAAAAGAGATATCAAAACCTTATAAATAAGCCACTTCGAAGGAGAAACCTCCAATACATTACATTAATGAAAAATTCTTGGATGATACAAATTAAAAAACCTCCTTTCTATATATAGGATTCCATGGGGCCATAATGTAATCCTAGTGGGGCCACAATTTAATCCTAGCTGACCTAAAAATAATAATTTAAGGGCACAATAATAATAATATGGGGGTTATAGGGGTAAAATAATAACAATAAGGGGGTTATACTAACAACAATAAGGGACTATACTAGTAATAGAGGGACCTAACATGCCTCTACTTTGAGTTCCTGCAATCCAAATTGTACAAGTTCTAGTGCAGACTTATACTGAACCTCCATATCTATCCAGGGATCCTCAATCACAGACATGAAAATGTTTTATATCTCATTTAGGTCATACTTTATCAAATTCAGGACCTCCTGCCTTACCTTGTTGGATATTTTTTGGTTCTTGCGTGACCCACCAGCATCCTAAGTGTCACGCTTAGTGCCTTTGGATGTCTCAACTTCGCCTATTTCCCTAGGCACATCTCCATTCTTTTCGGGCACAATTGTTGCGTCGAAATTCTCCCCAGTTGTTGTAGGGGTGGCTTCCCTCTCTGTGGATTTTTCGGTGATCATCTCTGTCACTGTCGCTGGAGTTGTCTCTTTACGTTTCTTAGTGGTTTTCTTTGTATATTTTCTGGCCGAATTGTGTTGCTTCATTGGGGTAGGTGGTGGCAACCAAGCTGGCAGCCATTCTACTATCACGCTTACTAGATCATTCTCAGTCACCAAATATGGTAGCTCATACTAGACTCCTTCTACAACGCCTTTTGCGTGGATATGAATATTACGAAATGTGGCCTTGAAATCTATGATTGTCTTATATTGATCATATAGGGTGGGTGACAGTCAAGGCTTCGACTGCACTGCTTGGTTCAATGTAGCATCATATAAAACCTAGAACATTTTATTTTCCTTTGCGCACACTGGGTTTGATAAGTTCTGTAGTATTGCGTAGTGTGCAGCTTCACATAGCTTAGGCTCAATATTTGGGAACTGCATGTCTTCCAGGGTCCTCCATACAATAAGCACAATCAATAAAAGAAACCACACATATTGGAAGGGATTTCTTGCCTCTTGTCCCTCGCACACATTCTCTAGGAATTAAATGACACCTTTTTCATAGCATCCCGCAAGCACAATCACATGTGTAGGAACCTCCTTGGGCATACACTTATGCATCATCTTGTAGGCCAAGATGAGCATACCAAAATGCACAGCAGGGTCGTTAATTTCCTCCACTATAAAGCCCCGAGTCTTCCTTGTAATATTATATTTCTTCTTGATTTGATTAGCCACAACTTTCTCCTATGCCTCCCCACCAAATTCAGTAATAAGGTCAGCCTCCTTAGTAGGAATTCCTGTTATTGTATGGATTAATTCTGTATCGATGGGGATGCAATCTCCCAACTAGAGCGTGTCATCATGGACCAAAAACAACAACTGTCTGACACATATATAATTGATGGGGTTGCGCCCAAAATGAGGGATCTACAACAAATTGAGCAGGCATGCCTTGTGTAGACCTAACACTCCCCTCTTTGGCTTGAGGAGCACAACACCTCCCTCATAGGTAACTTGATCCAAATATAACTCTAGCACGAGCTCAGGGAATTTATCGAGATCCGTGATGTCCCAATAATCAAATATCAGCTGTGGAATATTTGCAAGCATGTCCCCTTCCATTGGAAAATTCTCAGGGATCAGAGGGACTTGGATGCTTTTGAGCATCTTTTCCATGTCCTTAGGTTCCTTTATAGAGGTTTTGCATGATGCAATGTAGCTTGGCGGCCACAAGAATGGGGCTATTTAAACGACCTCCTCATCTTCTTCTTTAATGGTTTCTAGAAATTCTGCCATGGGTAATTTCATCTTCTCTCCTATTGAAGGGTGTGGCTTGGGGTATTTTCTTATGGAGATCTGCGCGTTCCATAAAAATTCCCCTTCTTAGTTTTATATGGCACGTGTGTTTCCATAATATGTACTAAGGGCGCAATAGGGTCATCACCTGGTCTCGTGGCTATCATCTTTTCAAGAATTGCGTACCCTATCCCTATTTGGTACAATGCGTCTTGAAACCCTAGATCCCAACGAGACATAGAAAAAGTAAATGCAATGGAAAACAAATATCTCAAAGCATAAAAATCACTCTGAATGCAAAGAGAACTATTGTGACCCCATAGGTCATATTGATACTTGTGGTGCATCTTCAACGACTCCTTGGGCATTAATGATGCTCCATTACTGAAAAAACGGTCCCCAATATGGAAAAATACCTTCATTAAATGCATCCTAGATGCTCCCAAAAATGGTAATAAATCTGTATTATCCATTTTTATTGTTCCAACAACTAGTTTTTGACAACTCTGCGTGCTATCCGATCTCCTCACATAGATACCGCACACACGTCACACCTTATTGTGCATATTGTGCATATTATCCATTTTTATTGTTCCAACAACTAGTTTTTGACAACTCTGCGTGCTATCCGATCTCCTCACATAGATACCGCACATGCGTCACACCTTATTGTGCATATAGATAACCATCTACAGACCGTCCTCCCAAACATAGGTTTTTTGATCAGGTAATTCAAAGCATATAGAGTAGTGTTCGTGACGTCCCTTAACAACTTCAAACTTCTCTGGAATTCATTATCCCAATGGAATGTCACGCCTCTTCTGAGCAAACTGGTCATGGGCATAGTTATAAACTCATATTTTGGAATGCACTTTCTATAATATCTAACAAGGCTCAGCATAGATCACACTTGTATTTAAGGGGAGTGAGCTTTCTTTGAGCACACACAATTCCCTAACATCCACAAGTGCCAATTGGATGCAATTCACAATCTCCCTTATCGATGCATAATAATTTCTGGGATCAAAGCTTGGTCATCATGTTCCGAGCTAAATGTAAGAATAATACTCTCTATCATCATATACCATTCACTAGTGCCTCTACGCAGCTCTGTCTCCAAGTACCATGCAGTAGGCACCTTTGTAAACATGTGAATAAACATATGAACCAATTTGCGTCTTGGTTCTACACCCCATACCTAATTCCATTTTGCCAAATGTCTGCATGGATCCTCCTTTCCAGAGTACACATCCTCTATTTTAATTACTGGACATTTAAACCACAACCTCATCATGTACGCACATTCCTCCCAGTTTCCCATATTATCCTTATGCATTTCCCACCATCTTGCTGGAGTAGCGCACAAGCTGAGATCCAAAGCATGGAATCTCTATCCTTCAGGCACAGTCCTTTACAGCTCCCCTATAAACATGTTTACATCAGTCGAGCAATCATAGTGGGGTAAATCATGTACCTCAAATGTTATACAACGAAAATATTGGGTAACAGGATTACAACACAATGTAGACAACTCATGTAGTCAGTTCTGCCAATTCTCAGTTCTTCATCAAAGTCCGAAAAAAAAGAGCTATTCTTCTCCCATTCAATATTTTCATTCATTGTTGGATTAATCCAGTATTCCTCGTGCAAATTTATCTTATAGATTTGATCAATCTTATCTCCAACATGTACTGTTTTAATATACCTTTGGCCTTCTACAGGATCTAGAGGAATGATTACCCTAACTCTATTTCCTTCAAATTCCATTCTCCTTTTCTTTAGATTGATAACACCATCCATTTCAATGGCCCAATCAAATCCTAGTAGCGCACGATAGGCGTCAATATCATCTACAATTTTTATGACTTCAAAGTCTGGCATTACCTTAACACCCTCTATATTGACCACAACTTGTGACAACCTCCCCAAAAGATTGATCTTCTGTTGATTAGCCATGCACAGTTGGATAGTATACCATTCCATCTTTGGCTCTCGCATGAGGTGCCATGTTTTCTTAGCTAGAACATTAGCATCCAATCCCAAATATAAAATAACTTGGTCCATTTCATAAGCACCATTCTGTGCAGTTGTACGCATCTCCCTACCCGTTCTCTTCTTATTCTTGTATATTTTATTGACTGCTCGTTGCTATACCATGGGTTGTTCTTTCTCTACACAATATCAATAAATGCCTGCAAATTTTCACCAGCCTTCTTGTTGGCCAAAAAATTTATACATGCAGCTTGTAGAAATGATTTAATATCCTCATCTCCTCCTGCTTCCTTTAGTCTTATACCAGATGTTTATGTACTTCCTTCTACAAATTCTTTCCGTGCTGCAATAAAGGTCTCTTTTGTGCGCTGAAGATTAAAGCCTTCTTTGTTTTCAGGTGCTTTACAGATCCATACATCAGTGGCTAGTTTCTTTCCCTTATCTTCATTGGTAGCTATGCCACTCCTGGTAACTACATTCACAAGGGGATCTTCTTCATGAGTTTTTGTGCAAACCATCTAAAGATTTATTGTTGAAGTCTTCTTTTCCTACATTTTAGAAATCAAGACAGGATAATCTTCTATAAAATGATCAAACTGTCTAGAGTACTTGTAGGACTACCGCGCTGGATTTGGAAAGTCACATGCATAATGACCACCATCTCCATAGTTATAGCAAATCACTTTTCCTCTTCCTCATCCAGTTTTTTCACCGCCTCAGCCTCTTCCTCTACCTTGGAATCCTCCATGCCCAGAAGGGGGATGCTAGTGATGTAGGCTCAACCTGTATTCTATATATCTCTTCTTTATCCAACACCATATCATAGGTATGAAAATGCTACTCATCATGCCCTAATGACGAACATAACTTTCAAAATAGCTACTTCAAGTCAGGTTGATATTTTGTGATCCTTGGGATAGAATCTGTGTCATGTAGTCCAACAATTTGATAGATAGTACACCATACAATATTCTTCAATGGACTAGGAAATCCATCATTTAGATAATTTTTGAATACAGGACAATGATCTTTATGGTGCCCAAAAGCCTTGCATTTTATATACCACACCTCCGTGCAGACCTCCTTGCCTTTGTCTTTGTGCAAAATTTGAATTTCTAACTGCATGGAATCTAGCTGATTCTGAATCTATTGAGTTCCCAGTGCAATAGGTGTTGGGGTAGCCTCCAATTTCAATGCAAATTCCACAACCTCAGCTTGTGTAGCAATCATTTGCTGACCTAATGGCTAGCGCAAGTGTGGGGGCAACATAGAAATTAACCATTCCTTATGTTGAGTATCATCAATAACAAATCCAACATCTCTGATGGTGCAATTTAACCTTTGATCAGCCTCCCATAGAGATTCATTAGGTTACTGATGAATATCCTTCATTTCTGTCACCAACTGCGTGTATGACTTAGGTTTCTTAAAGTTCTTTTTCAGGGTCACTTTAATTTCTTCCAAGGGATAATTAGGGTTTTCTTGTGCGTACCTAATGTACTAGTCTAATGTGTGATATTGAAATTAAGTCGCTAGTTGCGCTTTTATAATATCAATATTTTTAACCTACTGAGCCTTCCATATGGCCTCAATCACAAAACATAAGTGATCAGTGTCATCATTTCCAATGCCTCTAAATTTAGGTAACTTCATGGATGTAGCCATATCTACTTCAAGAGGAGGTGGAGATGGTGGTGGGGATGGACTACACAATGGAGTGGGTGATCTGTGATGTGATTTTATGATCTAAAAATTATTGCTAATTATTATTGTGCTAGTATCATTTGCAGATATAAAATTATCTTTGATTTGGTTTACTTATTCATCAAGAGTTTTTCCATGAGCATGTGATTGTCAATTCAATTTACTTGGTGAAATTTAGTGTTTGTCATAAAATTAAAAGAATAATTTTAAATGAATGAACAACAAAAAATATAAACACAACAAACACACATAACAAAGCTCAATACACAAAATTTTGTTGGAGTTCACCCCTCCTAGGCTACATCTCCTTGGTCCAGCTTCATAGTGTGGGACTTTGTATTAGCTTCACGTGTGCTAAAATTTCTATTACAACCTTCAAAGTCTATTGTAACCTATTCCAATGAGTTTAAAATATCAAAATCTACCAGAAATGACTGTTTATTTTCTCAATTTGGATTCTAGATGCTCTGGCAATGCCTCCAACACCTGGTGGCCCTTGGCTTCAAAAATACTCAAATGCACAAGACACCTATAGATGACCTCTTTTGCCTCTGCAACCTACTTCATTGAGTTCCTAGCATGTCAAATATCCAAGAATGCCTCTTTCTAAGATCTGTTTAGGTGAAAAGGACCTCAGTTATGGTAGAAACAATATTTCCCCCAACATATCCACTATTTGTGGAAGACTGCAAGTTAAAATTTTAAAAATAGACATTCTGCCAAGTTTGGCGTGGTCCCCTAAACTTCTGCTAGACTAAACTATGCTTAACACTAAGATAAGTGTGAATTAAGCTATACGATAAACGGTTGCTATATATAAGCGCATTTAGCACTAATGACAAAATATTGTGCTTTAAGTGCGGTTTAGTGGCTAATTAATGTAATTAATATTCCGCCAGAATTTACTATTTAGCTCCTCGTTCCCAATGCTTGGGCATATGGGGAGGGGGTTGGCACCATTCAGACCCCGACTGTCGGCGCGTTACACATTTAAATATGCGCGAAAACATATGGTTGTTAAGACCTGTAGTGTGGACGAAGCGGTAGAGTGGTGTTCGACCCCCATCCCCGACCATAAATTTTTCTCTGCTAAATATAGAGATCTCAGCCAGATAGATAGACTGTACATCAAATAAGAGACTTCACCATAATAGTTAGAATTCCTTCAAATTTGGTTTAACCCATCAGTTGTAAGATTTCCAAACCTTGGTTACTATATCTATATATATATATATATATATATATATATATATATATATATATATATATATATATATATATATATATATATATGTATATAGATAACATATGTGCGTAAAATCTATAGTTTTAATATTGTCCATAAAATAGAAATGCTCCGAATGTATAATGAATCCCAACCTTAGAACAAATCCCCAATTTGACCATCTAGCTTGGTAATTTTAATAATGAATTCGAACCAAGGGTTGGAGAGGGCCCACTGGATGTGACACATGGTGACCTCTGGTTGGGTTGTGCTCCAACCTAAAAAAAATCAAATTCAAGCTTAAGAAGACATTGGAGGTCTTTGGGAAAATTTTCCCTTCACAAATCATCTAGTGAATCTGGAGACGAAACTTTTCACAGTGTCACTAGCTGCAATCTAGAGAATATTCATGAGGTGCTGACTAGACTGCCAAGTCATCAACTCTCCCTGTTATGCCCATTTTTTACCTATTTTGGAAGCGAAAAATAGACCATAACTCACTCATACGAACTCAAATTTAGAAGAAACGAGTTGCACTGTAATCTTGCCGAAGAAATCTATCTGGTAATTTAGTTCTGAAGTTGTTATGTGGATTAATCCCTCTTGCTGATGTTATTTCAATAAGCATGAGAAAAAATCAATGATAAAAATATATCCATATGTGTTATCTTGAATAAAAAGAGTAATCTTACAACTTGATGCCTTGATGTCATACAAATTTCTCCCAGGGTCCTGAACAATCGTTCCTCCTTTAGTTTGATAAGCCTTCCTCTCTGAATACCAACATGGAGTTATGGACACAAAGGTGTGATCTTTATCATGCCAAAAACCACTTACTATTGTAGAAATTATGCACTCTTGGGAATTTCTTCACCAATTAACATGTATGTCTACCCTTCAACCTCAAACTTGAGCTCAATTTATAGGGAAATGGAGGTAGTTCCAGTTCCATGATGTTACACATCAATTTTTCACTTTCCCTGTACTCCTCATTCCTTGATCTTGGAGGAACCATAAAGTGACCCTTGTGTACTTTCAAATCATGGAATACATACCCCTAAATCACACTTTGTCTGCTAATTCATCTCTCTTTAAAACTTTTCTGGAAGATCTCTATAAAAGCCTGGATTTCAAGGTCGGTGTTTTGTCTCAGTGTCTAACCCACACCGATAGCAGAGATTTACATCAAGACCCGTGTCGATTAGTGCTTTGTCTTAATGTCGGACCCGCAATGATCCTCTTTTGGAAAGTTTTTAAAATATAAGTGAAGCTTCCATGACTAGAAGCTTCGGGAGGCAGCTAGCTGGAAGTTTATTTTGAGGATATGGCCGAGGAATTCCCCTTTGGGCTTCTTGTTGCCATAAAATAGGAACTACTCCAAAGGATAAGCTCTTTTCCCATCATTTCAGGGCCCATATTCTCCTCCTCCATTGTTATATAAGGAGACCTCTTTCACCTCTATTGCCTTAGTTAGGGGTAGTTGAAGAGTTGCAACTAGATATTTAGAGCTACAGTTAGCATAGAGAGAAGAAGAAAGCATAGCTTCGAGAGAATAGTGCAGAGTGTAATTTTTTTTTTGTGTTAGGAACATAGTGAGACCTTAGAACTTTGCGTATGAGGGTGTTACAAACATGTTTGGATATAGACCTGCCGAAGGAGAGCCTCAACATCAAGACTTGGTTGTAAAATCCCCTTGTCTTTATCATAATAAAATGCAACTAATGTTTATCTTCCACTCTTGTTTACATCTATAAAGATATTTCTAGCATTCCTTGATTAGTAAGATAGGTTGTAATTTTTTTATTTTTGTCATGATTTTATGCTTGTTATGGCGTCTTGACTATCCGTACAAGTAATCGAACATTGGTAGCAGCGTGCATCAAGTTTGAGAAGAGCGATGCATCAAGAAGCTACGACAGAAGACGACAAAATAACATCAGAACAAGGTAGGTCATCTTCCTTGCTCTGAATTTCATTTACAATCTAGGAAGGTAGATGTTCGTATGTTCCCATAGTTGCTAGATCCACCCTAGTGCTAGAGGGATCACCTCTGTTCGCAAAGGGGATTTACCTGGACGAAAAATTGGCTACTCCACTAGGGATTTTCCTTTGAGTTTATCACTCTTTGAGGTCTTCTTCATTCGACGAGTTTAGTCAAACAACCATTTCCCTGTTTGTTCCTATGTTTTCATCAATTACGATATTTTAGTTTTTTCTTGAAGTGGTGAGTCTGGTCTTGGTTAGGATAAATTATTTGTTTTTTTTTTTCAAGCATTGACTCTTTTACTTTTTTGACAGTCATGCCGATTGGTGCTTGTTGTCAATTAGCAAGACCCACCAATGGTCCATTGGCACTAGTTTCAGCCCCTAAATTCGCGCCAGTTGGCACTAGTTTCAACCACTAAATTCGTGCCAATTCCAGGACATGTGAAAAATTAATGTTTTTCCCTAAGTCCTTCACCAATGTGTCTTTCCCTTCTAGTCCTTTTATCTGTATGATTTACACGTTCTCCCTTTCAATCAAGTGGGTTTGATTGGATTGTTGGTTTTTCTTTTTGGTTGTTTTTCTTGTTAGGACGTGCATCCTTACATCCTAGTTTTTCTAGGACTGTGCATCAATTTCCTGGTTGCATGCTTCACAGGACATCACCTTGCTGATTGTGTCAGTCTCCTTGCTTGGTGAGCCATATCTAGTTGATTTTCTTTTTATTTTTGGTTGATTGAGTGATCAAGTCTCAAGTGTCTTTTGAGTTCATTTGGTCTGCTTGTTCGCTTGTGGGCATAGATTACGTTGCTAATTGTTCAGCTGAAAAGTCTTCTTTCTCTGATTGCTTGATGTAAAAGGGAATGAATGCCTTGTTTTGAGCCCATAATTTGGAAGTCATCTTTTGCTTGAACTCATATGTTTTGTAGCCTTTTGACGAATTTCATTACAAAGTCTTTGAAACAACAATTGCATTCTTAGTGTTTATTTGCATCCCTTTTGAATTCATCCTTCCATTAAGGAAATTTGCGTTCATTTAGTTTTCATCTCAAAGTTTGATTTTCGTTAAAATGCATTAGATCAAATTGCATTGAAAATTATTTTTGAGATCTATCATTGGACTTAGATTACATTTTTTAATGATTTAAAACTAAAGGTCGCATTGAGTGAATTCTCTTTCATTAAAATCACGCATTAATTAGATCCCCATTTTATCAAAAAATGAATTGAGTGCATTCTTATTCATTCAAAAGAAAAAGGAAATTGTGCATACATTACAATTGTATAGTTTTCATAAAAGAGGATTTTGCATAGATTACATTGCATAATTCAAAGTTTTAGATTACTTTTGGATAGTGAAAGTCATCTAGTTAGGAAAAATTTATGTTTGCAGTATTATTTTTTGTTGCATCATTGTTTGAGACTCTTCTCTTAACTACATAGCATTCATCGAATTGAAATATTTATTTTCTCATATAGATGAATATAGGATATTGTCATATGACGTTTGATAGGGCCTTGAAACTGAGACATAATTCAAGATCAACTTTAAAATTTATTCAGTCAACCTAAGGAAGCATTGAAACCTAACACACATTTTTAGAGGTCTAGGCTAGTGACGTTTTCCAACGTCATTAAACCTAGTAGTTGTCGTTTGCCATCTAGCATTAGACAACATTAGTACGGACTTGTGCTCCCTGTACCATCGATTATATAGAGGGAGACCCTCATAGGCTACAATCCTTTATCCATAGGAAGCCAAGTCTTCTGCCCTATGACTGTGATACATAGAACACAAGATTCGAGGAGACTACCTGCATGTACATCAAGGCCTTGGTCATTTCTCTTTCATTTGATCACCAAGGTGTATATGGCAGTTCACGAAAACTTGGTACACCCTCTTGCTTAGATTACCAGAGTATTCATTTTGGTCTTTTCGTGACTCTCTAAAAGTGAAAAGATCATCGAGCACTTTTTCTTTCATGCTCGTTCAATATAAAAGTGACTAGAGTCATCTTTTGTCTGTTTCTTGACTCTTAAAATATGAAATGACAGAGTTTTGTTTCAATGTCTTAAAAAATTAACTACCCACAAAATATTCCTAGTTAAAGTTATCTTCCTTAGTATTTTGTTTTAAGGTTGTTTCCAATGGCAACTTTTCTAGATTTTACAAACCAAGGAATCCCCTCCAAAGGAAATCCTGGTCCTTTTCCTGCTTTTGGAAATGTTCGTGCTCCTTATATGGCAACATTGTCCCTTCCCAGGTTAATTTATGGTTTACCCACATGGTTATTTTCAACCTCGGTGGTCCTGAGTGGTTTGATCTATGTTCAGCCATCTCTTTTGCCTGAACAATGTCACATTGATTCTAAGGTGGACCTCTCCCCTTCTTCACCTGTTCCTTCGTCCTCCTCTTCTACTTCGCCTGGTGAAATTTTGGATTCCAGTAACCAAGCAGCTAAGAAGAAGAAGAAGAAGACTAATAAGACGAAGTCAGTTAAGCGAGAGGCTAATTCTGCAGCTATTGTTCCTAAGGCACCTTCCATCGATAAACCATCCAACCTTCCACGAAAAGTCAAATCCCCTTGCAAGATGTGCAAGGGTGACCACTTCTTTCAAGATTTCCCTGGCATCCCCAAGGTGCTCGAGGTATGGTTTGACAGTCATCTGTCATTGTGTTTGACTTCTAGAAGTCATGTTGGTGACACATCTTCAACTAGTACTGATAAGAGTCGCAAGAAACAGGATAAGATCATGAATCCATGTAGGTTGTGTGAAGGGCTTCATCCCATTCACCTTTTTCCATACATGGATGAATCCATGAGAGTGTTGGACAACCCTATTGTTTCTTCATCCTACCTTCCGGTCAGTTACTGGAAGATTTCTTTGAGTCCTCCGCAAGTTGATCAAAGGATCGATTAAGATTCATCTTTGGTCGATCCCACTCCCCTAGAAATTCAAAATCATGAATCCATTCTTGACCAATAATTGGTTGTGGAATCGATCGATTTGATCCCACCTATGGCTTATCATATCTTCTCCATTGAGAGTGGCTCACATACCCCTCACATTCTTCATGTTTCTTCAGATTCCTTAGACTTGAAGAAAGATTCTCCCATCCCTGTTGTTTGCATCCTGTAATTAGCAAGATTGGCAAAGTCCAACTGCAAAGGTAACATCATACCACTTTGGGATTCAAGGATCTAGCCCTCCTGAATCCAGAGAGGGATCTCTCTATAAATGAGTTAAAAGATGTGATCTTCAAAGGCTGCAATTGTGATATTAGGCTAGTTATGAAGAGCATGGGTTTGATTTGTTTGTTTTTGGTTGGGAAAAGACATGATGAAGATGAAAGGTAGTTCTAAATAAAGGGTGAAAATGTCTGCAATGAAGGAATGATTCAGTTGACAGAAAAGGGCAAAGACAGTTTTAACCCATTGGGCTATGGAGTCATAGGAGGATTTAATTGGACAGCAAGATACAAGAAGGATCCATGGGGCAAGTTACTTATATCAAAGGATCTTTAAAGTGATTTTATGGAATGAAACAGATAAGAAGTGAAAGACCAAACAAAAGGAAGGACAAAGCACAGTCTAAGATCAAGTAAGTACTTTTAAACTAGCTTGCTTTCAACATGTACTTAAGGGGAAACATAAAAGTATTTCTATTGATCAGGTAAGTACTTTTGAACTAGCCTGCATTGAAGTACTTTCAATCAGAAACATTTAAAAAACAGCTCGAACTGCTTAAGATCATGTAAGTGCTTTTAAACTAGCCTGCTTTCAGCATATTCGATAAGGAAACACAGATGATAATCACAAAGAGAAATCTAGATCAGGGAAGTACTTTTAAACTAACCTGCATTAATATACTCTAAGGAAAACACAGGGAAGGCTCGTTTTAAAGAGCAATCTAGATCAGGGAAGTACTTTTAAACTAACCTACATTAATATACTCTTCAAAGAGAACATTCAAATGAAGAAAACATAGAAGTAAAGCTTTCAGTAAGAGTAGGGTCCCGTGGAGAGTACATCCTAACTCTATGTTTGCTGCTCTTTATCAGAGAAGGTGAACAGAGTGAAAACATTAAGAAAAATAACAATTAAAAGTAAGGAGCACATCACCATTGACATAATTAAGGATTCCATGAATCAGCAGCTTGTATTGATGTTTCAAACCAGTTACAATCTGCAAGCCCGGTGGATCTCTACAGCTTCGAAATTTTCATATCATCTTGTGTATCTTTCAGTTACAAGATAGGGCATCAGTAGCTTCAGAATAACCATTACATGCATTCAGATGTCCAGAGACCAAAATTTTCTCATCTTCTATAACATTATTTATAGAAGAATGAAGAGGTGGGAGGATTTCCCAGGGGTCAAGTATTATCAATTATGCAATTAATGCAATTCCTGGCCTTTGGGAACCAGGCAAGGCATAAGGTGGGAATATAATCGTTTATAACTCTTCTTCATAACTTTGTTTGTATCATTCGAGGCCAAATGATTGAAAATACCTGCTTCCCGACTGTTCTTCAACTTCTAGAATGGTTTTTCCGATAATTAGAGATAAGATTCTTTGATTTGCATTAATTGTTCGGCGATCTTTAATTTCTGTGAGGCTGTTGGTGTCTTTTGGAGCTATGAAGGGTTCAATTAGCCTCTTCTTATGGCATTGGAGGGTTTCTCAGCTCGACAGATGTCTTCGTCGTTCCCCAAAACACCTTTAATTAACTTGAAATCCGTGTTTTGGGTCTTCAAACTTCCTCTTTTGATATCTTATGTCTTCGGCGCTGATACTCTTTGACGGCACCCAATTTAATTGTGTTTCTTGGTGCGTAGGGGTGTGCAGGGTCAAAATGGCATCAATGACTCATGAATTCACTAATAAAGTGTAAATATAAACCCCGGAAATGATTTTTAATGTATTTCGAAGGCCAGAGGATCGTCACCCTCCGCTTGCGAGTTCATTTCGATTATAATAAGAAAAAATTCAAACCCTGCAAAATACAAGAAACTGTTATAAAATCTTGCATTATATAGGTCGACTGCATCGGAGGGTGTGCGAAGGAGCACAGTCGTTGGATGGCATCATCCAACAGTCAGGATTAATCGAGAAATGTTATACGGAGGTGGAAAGAAGATCAAATCTGAGCCGTCGATTCGCGCAAAATCGACAGTTGGGAGAGGGAAATGGAAATTCAATGGCTTGGTTACAACGCGAGCACTTTTGTTAATTTTTGGGTCATCTTGGGCAAGTGATCACCGTTGGATGAGGGTCTGCAGATCGGACGGCTGTGATGAATTCCGCTGGGCGACTTGGTCCGAATGATAATGCGCAGGGGACTAAGGTTAAACAACGGTTTTGAAATAGTGCCAAGGACGCGTGTCGCTGATTGTATGGATTCACTAGCCATCGGGAAAAAACTGCCTCCCGCTGATGAGTGGTGCGGAAAAACCAAGCGGGTTTGGTAAACAACGCATAGATGGGGGGTCCACAAGGTAAGTCGCACTTCGCACCGTCCGATCTGTGGAGCAGATCGACGACGGAGATTTATTAAAAACAAACCGACGGAAAACCTTTGTAAACAATAAAAATTTACATTTCTCCGCTTTACAAAGGAAAAAAGCGTTTTTTACATGAACAACGGGGTATCGTACGGTGGGCCTGGCGGATAGATCGAATCGCAAAAATTTGCGATGGGTTAATGGATTGAAACCACAAATCTGCGCTTTGCTATATGCGATGGGCGGATTTGCGATCGGTGGTCGCATTGCAAATATTTGTGACGCGATTGAATCACATTGCAAATATTTGCGATGGATCAAAACGAATGTAAACAATGAAATGCAATAGTGCGACATTGCGATTATGCGATTTGCGATGGGCGGAAAACTGCGATGGGTCTGATCGCATCGCAAATATTTGCGATGGATCGATTGACCAACATATGAAAATGTGATATTGCAATTATGCGATTTACGATGGATCACAGCGCATATTTTTGCGATCAGAACTTTTAAAAACGAAACTGCAATTTGGATTTTGCGATTTGCGCTTTGCAATACGCACCAAATGGTTTAAAACCTGGTTCCAGGGTGTGGGCGTATGGAAGAAAAGGGGGTAAAGACTTAGCCTAAGGGCTTAAGTCCAATACTTATGAAAAATGCGTTTTTAAATGATTTTCAAAGGAAATGGAGGGTTTCGGTAAGGTTAAAGAGTGAGTCTTTAACCTTAATAAAGTGAATTTTCATGAATGGAAGAAGGGAACTCATGAAAAATAGAGGAATTCATGGAGAAAAAGGGGAAACAAATGAAGGTTAGTTCTGAAGTGGGGGAGGGAAAATATGGCCTTTGCAGAAGTGATCTGGCTTGGAAATCAGCAGGATTTCTGAGTCTTTTGAAATGTAAACAGCAGTGTAGGATCTGGACAGAGGGGAAAAGGCAGGAGGCCTTGAAGAGACTTCAAGAGCCAACAACTTTTAGTGATAAAATTTGTTCCTTGGAGGCTCCAGAAAGTTTTAGCCATTTTTTGGTATAACAAAATATTATAGGTGGCTAACAGTGGCTCCACTTGGGGATGGTGCCTTCTTGAAGGCATCAAGAATTCAGACTTAATCCTCTGGGAGGCTGATCAGTTGCCTCATCCATTGTTCTCTCTTGGATTCCGACCTGTGCCTAAGCCATTGGGCTGTCCTTCCTTTGTTGGATGATCTGGCTTTGAAAACATTTTTAGCAGCTATGAAAACAATGGACTTTCATCAATACAAACTTTCTACCTACCCAATCCTACTGATCTAACATTTTTTTCTTCATCAGAGTGCACTTGGATTGGAAAACTCTTTTCACAACATTTTATTCTTTTGAAAGCAGGAAATCTAATCTATTTCTACTCCTTATTTCTCCATGGACTCAGATTAAACATTTGAGCCCATATGATTCTCTACCTAATCTACTGTCTGTTGGGATTAAACTGTCCAACAAACTTTCATTCTCTAAATTCTACAACAGAAATTTAAAAAAAGTCAAGTCAAGATTGAGCTATTTGACTTGCTATGATCTATGGCATAAGAACAAGCTGCACATAGATTATTATTTGAAGAAAATTAAAATCAAAAAATGGAAGGCTTAAGATCTGAAAGTTTCTCATCATGGCCTTCTCTTTTCTTCACAGCTCTGTTTTTGCTTTTGTTTGAGCTGTCTCTTCCTTGATATCTGATTCAGATTTTGGGCAAATTAGAACCAGTTTTTCTCTTTTATGACTCAAAAAATAAAACAGTTTTGAGTCACCTCTATGCTTGGAAATTTAGGTTCAGGTTTTGAACATGTTTGAACCTTTCATTTCTATCCTAGTCTTCCTACTGATAAGCCAATATTAAACAGTTTGGAAAATCGAATTCACTATCCTATCAGCAGAAAATTTAAAGCTAATTAGCCAAGATTAGACAGTTTGACTAACTAGACATGTGTTTTTTAGGAGTGGCATTTAAGCTTGCACACTTTCAGAATTATTTCTCTTTTTTGGCATGGGGCTCTGCCTTTATTGTTTTTACAATCTGCCCTCTTTTCGTTCTTTTCTTTGTTTTTGTATATATATATATATATATATTTATGAAACTAAAATAAAGCAATGATATTTATAATGGAAATGAAAGCTTTAAAATCAGACTCAGCAGTAGTAATGTTTAAGGACCCTGCCATTGACAGGACCCCCAAACAGATCTGTGCCATCTAGCTCTTGCAGAAAATAGGCATTAGGACCAATGGTGGACTGAATGATGTAAGGACCTTGCCACAAACTATTAAACTTGCCATGTTTGCCCTTCTCCTCTCTTTTGGAGTCCCATCTGAGTACCTTCTCTCCAATGCTGAAATCACAAGCCTTTGTTATTTTGTCAAACAAATTATTTATATTTTCTTGCACCTTTTGAGCTCTGCTGTAAACCTCTTCTCTTGTCTGCTAGAGATGTATTGTCTCATTGATCCTCCTTATCATGCTGCCTTCTTCTGACTGTATTTCTTGGACTAATTTTATCACTGGTACACCCAGGATGGTAGGAAATACTGCATCTGCTCCATAAAAAAGTTGGTAAGGGGACATTCCAATGGATTTCTTTGTGGTCAATCTGTCTGCCCACAGAGCATGCACCAACTTTTTATGCCACGATTTTTTATTTTCCTCCAGCATATTCTTGATGATAGTCACCAAAATTTTATTTGATGATTCAGCTAACCCATTACCTTGAGGGTAATAAGCAGTAGAATGACCAAGTGTAATCTGATACCTGTGACAAAACTCAATCATTTTTTTAGAACAAAAAGCAGCAGCATTATCAGTAATAATCTTTCTAGGGCATCTGAATCTAGACAAGATATGGTCTTCAAGGAATTTTATAATGACAGAATCTGTGGCATTCCTAGAAGGGATGGCTTCAATCCATTTTGTGAAGTAGTCAGTGGCTGTGAGAATCCATTTGTGTTGGGCAGATGAAGTAGGATGGATTTCTCCTATGAAATCTAGGCCCCATTGTTGGAAAGGAGCTTCAACAATGATAGGTTGTAATGGTAAGGGAAGGAGCTTTCTTTTGCCCTCGAATATTTGGCATTTATGACAGGCAACTATCATTTTATGGATATCTTGGAAGAGGGTGGGCCAGTAATAGCCATCTCTAAGGATTTTATTTGTTGTGGTTTTCCAGTAGAGATGACCTCCACACTCTCCCTCATGGAATTCATGCTTGATCCTCTCTGCATCCACTTCAAGCAAACATTTAAGTAATAAACCATTAGCAATTTTCCAATACAAACATTCATTTAAAATGCAATAGTTCCTAGCTTTCAACTTTAAAAACCTTGCCTTTGTTTTTGATAAATCAGGAGGAGCATTAAGATTTGTAAGTACATACAAGATGTCAGCATACCAAGGTGAGTTTTGGAACTGCTCTTCCATAGTGGGAGCAGATAATTCTTCCTGTTCATCCAAGGCATCTACCATGTTAATGTCAAGGGCTTGTAGATTAGATTCAGCCATTAATTGAGCTAAGCCCTGACCTTTAATGGGTTTTGTGGGTTTGATCTCCAAATCATACTCTAGGATTGCAGCAATCCATTTGCCCCTCTTTCCATCTGGGTCTTGAGACAGGATGTCTTTTACCACTATGTTAGGCACATAAGCAATGGTGTGGGAATGAAGAATATACACCTTGAAGTCCTTTAAGGCCTTTACCAAAGCATAGGCTTGTTTTTCCATTATGTTATATTTCAAGGGTGCATCTCTTAAAGCCTTGCTGAAAAAAGCAATAGGTTGTTCCTGTCCCTCTGAGTTTTTCTGCAATATGACTGCAGCCACTGTATGTTCTGAGGCAAAGGAAAAAATAAGGAAATCTTTTGAAAAGTCTGGGCTGATCAAGACTGGTGCCCGGGTGAGTGCATGTTTTACCAATTCGAAGGATTTTTTGGCTTCTACAGTCCATTTTACTCCTACACTCTTTTTGAGCATATTAGTCATGTTCCTAAGGAGCTCTGCTAAGTTGGGAATAAACCTCCTCAAGAAGTTAATCTTCCCGATAAAGGACTGCAGTTCTTTTATGTTCCTTGGGTGGCTAATCTGTAGTATTCCCTCAACTCTTTTTGGATCTATTTTAATTCCCTTTTCTGATATAATATGGCCAAGGAGTTTACCCTCTTGTAGGCCAAATATTGTCTTTTTGGGATTTAAAGATAGCCCAAATCTCCTGCATCTTTCAAAGACCTTCCTTTGATGTTTAAGGTGCTCTTCATCAGTTTTGGAATAAACTTTTATGTCATCAAGGTAAATTACAATGAAGTGCCCTATTTCCTCTGAAAATGCAATGTCCATGGCCCTTTGGAAAGTGGCCCCAGCATTCATTAGTCCAAAGGGCATCTTCACATACATGAAAGTGCCCCAAGGAGTGGTGAAATCTGTTTTGATTTGGTCTTCTAGGAGTACTAAAACTTGGTTATATCCTGAAAAACCATCTAACAGGGAAATCCTCTTTGAACCAACTACCTTCTGTAGAATGTGTTCCATTTTGGGCAGAGGATAATTGTCTTTTAGGGAGGCTCTGTTAAGGTTTCTGAAATCAATGCAAAGTCTTATTTCTCCTGTCTTTTTCCTCACAGATACAAGATTAGTAACCCAATCTGAAAACCTCACAGGCACAATGATTCCTGCCTCATACATTTTCTTGATTTCCTTTTCCACTAGAGGCAGTTGTATCGGATTAATTCGATGCAGTTTTTGCTTAAAGGGTTTTTGTTTTTCTCTCAAAGGAATCTTGTGCTAGATGATCTCTATATCGTAGGCTTTTAAGTCCTGATAGCTCCAAGCAAACACATCGAAAAAGTCTTTAAACAAGTCAATGTATTTCTTTTTGATGTCTGATGACAAGGACCTAGCTAATTTAATCATTTTGGGCTGATCCTCAGTGCCTATGTTGCATTCTTTGACCTCAGACTCTGTATATTCCACTTGGGTTTCTTTGCCATGTCATTATAATCAAACAGGTCTTCTAATGGTGCTAGCCCCCTAGGTATGTTCTTGTCCTTTGCTGACAATACCTCAATGTCTTCATTTTCTGTGTCCTCGTATTCTTTAGTATGAGTTTCGAGTTTGTTAGTTAACATGTTTGATGGAAGGCTTGGAGTTAACATGGAGTTCCCGGAGGATGCTCCTCTTGCTCTTGTAACACCATAGGATGACCATCTCATTTCTATGGCACCCCCTCCAAGTAGTTTGGTTGCTTCCTTTGATTGGAGTCGATTTGCAGGATACCGTCTTCCTTCTTATGTACCTTTTGAGAAAACGGTATAGACCTTTGATATGGTCCTACCTAGCATGATTATAAATGAAGGAACGTATATTAGTATTTTTTCTTCAGATATTTGGCAAGCTTTTGATTCTCCACCACTTTTTCCTGTTACGCAGAATCTGTTGGATTTTAACAACCGTTAGGGATCCTTTTGAAGTTTCCTATTACTTTGGGAGGGAATATTGTCTATATAGACATGATGGTTGTCGAATGCCCCTTATATTTTAATTTACTCATGGGGTGCGACTATGCTTATGCCATGGGCATGCTTGTCTCTTCCATATTTCGTGTGATTTGTTTTCCACATGAAGGTCAGATCGTGACCATTGATCAGTTGTCGTTCTTTGGTCCTGATGTGATGTCTGGTTTACCATCGTCCCTTCCTGGACCTTACCTATCGTGATATATTCCCCGCCACAGGTTAATTATGTGGCCACTTGTTCCTTGCCCATATCCAGTGATAATGTCATGGTGTACCGTGTTCTGGGGGCATTGGATCCTGATTTCCATATGTTTTTCTCCCATCAGATGAGACCATCTTGGCAGTTGTTGGTCACTTTAATTTTTTATTGAATTAAACAATTCAAGTGCTACATAAATTTTCAACTCAGGGAAGTCTGTTTATTTCAAAGGCAATCACACACTGTATATGCTCAATCTCAAAAGCAATGAAATGTTGTAGTAAAAATTACACTAATCACACCTTGCTCCAAACAAACTGAAGTCTACTTGAGTTACAACAAAGACAATCTTTCTATTGCAGAAAATTATTAAAATAATCCTATATTACATTAAAAATACAACAATCTAGGAAAGGAAATCAATCTACAAAAAGAAAGACCAATTATGCTATAACAGAGAACATGACCCTATTCCCCAAGTAGAAATCTTTAGCACCTGTTTCTGATTACAAAGCTTTCACAAAATAATTCTGTAAACAAGATTTCTAATTAAAATAATCCTCATTTACCTAAGAATGAATTGTATGAAATCAATGCAACGAGTAATGGAAACAAAGCTTCAGCAATAGACAACAGAATTCGAATACTGCATAAATGAATTCAGCAAACAGAGTTTAACAAGGCATAAATGAAAATAATAGTTAACAAACTACAGAAATAAATGGGTGAATCTTGTGAAGAAGGTGGGCCCTTTCCTTCTCACAAGATTTCCCTGAAGAAGGAATTAAAATGAAATACTCAGAACAAGATTTTATTCATCTGTCGAAAGTACATATTACAAAGGATTTACGTTCCTTCTCTGTTCAGAATAAACCTCCCGTAGTCTCTAAATTGTCTCTCTAATGCTAATTTCTCCTTTTTTTAAAGAGGAGACATCTATTATAATTGATTTACATTATAGAAATCCTATTTTTAACCAAATCTGATCTTCTATATTGAAATAGGACCTTTTTGTTCTTCCATAGAAAAAATGTATTCATGCTGTTGCAATGGTTATGATGGTACTGGCTTCAAAGTGCAGTTGTTACAGCCCATGTAACAGCTTCCTTACTTGTCTTTTCTTGTTGCCGTCATGCCTGAAATACTGCTTCATAATCGCAAATCACGGGTTGTTTCAGCAATGGGATTTGTGTACCATGTTGACTGTTTCAACAACGAGGTCTTCAAATAGCCATGATAGATTATCTGTAGTCTTAAAATTGTCTCAGCAACTATATATCTTCAATTAATGATTAAATATGAAAGTAATGTAAAATTATATGTAAAACAAGTTAAACGTATAGTAAAAAGAAGAATGTTATATACCTTTGGAAGAATGGATAAGAGTGATTGTATAAGCTTTAAATATGGACTAGAAAAGAGTGGAATGATAACAAATTGTATGGTCAAAATGGTACATTATGGGGTCCTAACATCCCCCCCAACTGAAACGGTTGCATGTCCTCAGGCAACTTTAGTCTGAGTCAGAGTCCGGATACTAGATTTTGGCATGAAAATTACTTAGGCAGTAGCTATGGAAGGTGTTGTCTATTAAAGCTCTGAATCCTTGCACATTTTTCAATATTTTCCAAGCTGCTACTTCATCCTTGTTAGCCAACCTATGATGAGCATGATATTCCTCTGCTGGCATCCATAAAATAGGGAAATGAAAGTGGTACCCTATCCACTTTTCAGCACAGTGCTGAGCACTTCTGATGTAATTGGGTACTCTAGACAATGCAGTTTTGAGATTAGTAGGACTAAAAGGATTATACTCCTGCCTCTTCGTAGAGGATTGTTGCCAAAACATATTGTTTGCTCTTAAAGCAGCACTTTCTTTGGCCGTGATAAAATGGTGACAATCCTGGAGTACTGAAGCCTGTAATTGTTGTATATGTTCAGTCATCCCTGGCTTTTGTAAAAATTGATGATATTCTGCCACAAATATGGCAAGGTTCTGAGGTTCTGGCCTTATCCAAAGAAGGCGGTTGTCTTCATTTTGGCTAGTTGCAAGAAAAGAAGCCTGCCATGTAATCTAATTTACAAGAAAAGAGGAAAATGCCCTAATTTGAATGTCACCAACAAGAGGGTTAAGATTAATCTTTATGTTTTCAAGGATGGCTTCATTGTGAAGGTGCAACTCACATAATAAGTGTTGATCACTGGTGGAGGCTTCTGCAAATGTTTTCACAAAATGTTCGGATGTAAGCACCTCATGGGGTCTTCCATGTTTGACTGCTTTCAACTGAAAGTAAACAAGGCATTCTGAGAGAAATAAAGAGTAATTTAGAGATGGTTTCCTCGTAGCCAATAATTTTTGTACCAGTTCAAACATGAGGAGCAGTTTTCCTTTTAGCTCTTTTTTCTCCTTCTTGTAAACTCTATATTGCTGGATTGTTTGCTTCAAGATCTCCCAGTTAGAATATATATGATTTTGCCAGACTAATATCTGTTGCTGCAAGGTTTTACCTTGCGAAATGGCATACTACTTCCTCCACTTGTTCATTATTTCCATCTCATTCCATGGTTCAGTTTGTGTTCCATCATTGCAAGTGGTAGGCTGAGGTATAGTCTTAGTAGAATTAGTTATAGTAGGGCAGGATACTTGTACATCAAATTCTTTTTCTGAAATTTTTGTAGGCCCTACTGGTTCTTGTGTAACAGTAGTGCATTCCTCTTTGACTGCAGAATATGTAGATGCTCCTGGCATTGGAACTTGAACTGTCTTATATCCTGCTTGCTGATAGATGTTTCCACATTGGTTGCACATATATTCTTTATATGGATCATTTTTTGTATGTTTGTCTACCATGGAGGCTATATGGGCCAGGGTATAAAAATTTAGCTCCTTGTCATTGGCTTCCCTTTCCGTTACCAATTCTTTCTTATAACCTTCTAATTCTGATTTTAAAAACTCATTTTCTTGTAAAAGGGAAGCCATGGTGACTGGACCTTGTGTATCAGTTGCATTCTACGAAATTTATCGATGTGTTTTAGCTGTAGCTGGTTCTTGTGTGATAGCTAGAGCTGGTTCCTTTGTGGTAGCTACTGAATAAGTAGCATCTTGGATGTCTAGTTCTTGTACATCGGCAGCTGGTTCTTGTGTTTCAGCAGCTGACTGAGTAGCTGGTTCTTGTGGGACAGCTACTGAGTGAGTAGCTGGTTCTCGTGTGACAAATACTTGTTTTGTAGAAAATGATGTCACATTACCCTGGGCATCTGGTTCTTGTGTTTCAGTGCCACAGGGTGAGACAGGTAATAATTCTGGGGTTTGGAAGGGTGGTGATGTGTGGATTTTTAACAAAATGGTTGCGGGATGAGGGTTAATAGGAACATTTGCTGCTTCAGTAGACATCTTTGTTCGTCTCCTAGGTAAGAAGGCAAAAAAAGCTGTAGTTTTGTTTTTCCTTTTGTGAGAGGGATTTTCCCGAGGAGAAGGGCTATCAGAGGAGGTAGCTGCTTTAGTTGCGGCCCTTGTTTGTCTTTTATATAGGGAGGCAATTGTGATTCGCCTTTTCCTTTTACAAATAGAGGAAGATGGTGGTGTATTGGCCTGAGAGTCATCACTGGGAATGTGGACAGTAGGATCAGATGATTTTGATAAGTGGTGAGATGGACTTGAAGAAAGGTTAACTGGATTAGTTGGTTCTGTGGATGGAATTGATGGAGGCTCAGGGATATTCTCTGGTTGCTGCTCGTGGGAAATTTTAGGAATTTCTTGAGGATATTCAGGAGCCTCTTAAGGAATTTCAGCAGCTTGCTGAGGGGGTAGGGGTGGATTGTTTAGAGGAGGGTTTTGTTGAGAAAAACCCCTCTAAATCAATAGCTGAACAAGGCAGTGATGGGTGAGGGAAAAGAGTGGGAATTTTACCCGTCTACAATAATATGACATATTTCTAATGCATCCAAGTAAATAGTAAGGAATGTTCAGTAGTCTACCGTGTCGTAAATGATTCAATAAGACAAAATCATGTTGGTAGACTACCTAGTAGCGACCTTCGAAAGTGAGGTAATGTTTGATGAATTCAGAAAATTTTGGCTAAGGAGGCAGCATTGAGTGAAGTCCGACACCCCGACCTTTAAGCTCGACGTGTTCTCTCGGCAGAAGAAAATCTTGTTGTGCATTCAAAATGATGTGCTTTCGACTAAACCATTGAGTACTAGTGACCGGAAAACCTAAAACCTGTGCTATGTCACCCTCTGATATTGGAATTCAGACTCCTTGAAAAATAGAATGATATTCCTGAAGATTTTGTGCAAATTCAAGGACTTGTTGTGGATCAACTCTTGAAGTCTCTGAAAATATCCTACCCAGCCTGCCTGCTGAAAAATCTGATATGCGTCTGGGAATAATTGAAGTAGAGCTATTGAGCCGTTCTCATGTTGAATAGCAAGTACTCCCATAGTTAACCAGCTTTGGTAAAATGTAGAGTCAAAGAGCGAAGTTACTGGACTTCGAACAGAGTAAACTTTGCGAATGAGAACATGGAGTAACGGTGACAAGGAGAAGTAATGGGTAGAAAAAATGACAGTAAGTGACATGATGTGAAATGATGGCATATAATTTCGATATTTCCCCCAAATATGGCTGAAATAATGTCTTTGAGTGTGTGGAGATTGTGGTCATAATAAACGAAATATTCTCTTTAAACCATAGTTTAATTGTACTGACATATAAAATCTACATACCTCATGTTTAACTTTGTAGTTCGAAAAATATAGTGCTTGTTTATAATGGATCAATAGTCATGGAAGAACTTTATAAGATTTTTGAGACATGAGGGAGATTATATTAGAGATCTATTTTATCATAGGAAAAGACAGTGAAGGACAGGAGTAACATAAAGAAAAGGAGAAGTGGAGATGTACGAACTGAAGAAGATGATTTCATGACAAAAAATGTTGCATAGTCATGTCTTTGGAGAAATAATTAGTGTTTCGGCAACGGGAAAAATGGATGAAATGCTGCTGAAAATTGGTTTTTCAGCAATGGAAAAATAGGGAAAGTGTTGCTGAGGAGTGATGTTTTAGTAGTGGGAAAATGAGGAAAATATTTGCTGAGGAATGGTGTTTCAGCAATATGAAAAATGGAGAAAGTATTTGCTGAAGAATGGTGTTTCAGCAATGGGAAAAATAGGGAAAATGATATGGAAAGGGAAAAAGGAATGAAGGGAATGAATGATGAAATTTTACTGGAGGATGGGGAAATGAATTGAAGTGAGGGAAGCAATGCTTCTCAAAATGAAGCTTGGATCTTCTTGTAGTGAAATTGTCCTTCCTTGGTAAGCCTTTCCTTAATTAAGAATCTGCAAAATAATCAATTGTAACATGCCAGCCCTTGACAGGGATTATTATTTTAAGAAATTTAATTCTAATACTAAAAATAAAATGCAGAAAAATTAATTGCAATGAGGGGCAAAAGACTCCGCTAAAAAGAGATAATGTGCATCTGCCATGCAAGTAGCATTAAAATCTTCTTTGGAAATAGGGCGTTGGTATAGATGAATCCGATGACCATTTACTAATAGTGGTGTTTTAGAGCCATCAATTGTTAAGAGACTTACTGTTCCATTGGGAAAAATAATATCTATTTCGTACGGTCCCAGCCATCTTGTACGTAGCTTCCCTTGAAAATTTTCAAACCGAGAATCATATAATAAAGCCCAATTATATTTTTGGAACTGCTTATGCTTAATGATTTTATCATGCCACTTTGTTCTTTATTGTTGGATCATAGTTGTCTGTTGAATGGAATCTAATATTTTTTCATCCAGTTCATGAAGCTGCCGCAACCTAGTTGTCTGTGTATCAGTCAAATCAAGGCTAACATCTAAAGCAGTCCTTAAGGTTTTAATTTCAAATTCCACAGGAAAAATATCACTTTTACCATAAACCAATTCATAGGGAGAAAATATTGTAGTATTTCTCCAGGTAGTTCTGTAAGCCAATAGTGCTTCAGGGAGTCTTTGAGACCAATTCTTCTAATTATCCTTCACTGTTTTGGTTAGAATGGATTCTATTACTTTTTTTGTACTCTCCACCTGCCCATTGGCTTGGGGGTGGTATGGTGTAGTCATTCTATGATGAATGTGATATTTTTGAAGGGTGGCTTTGAAACCATGAGAAGTGAAAGGAGGTCCTCCATCTGTAACTAGCTCTCTAGGGATTCCAAATCTAACAAATATTTCTTCAAATAGGAAAGCTAGGACAACTTCTTCATTAGCTCTAAGGAGTTATTTAGCCTCCACCCATTTAGTCATGTAATATGTATAGACTAATATATAAACTCTTTGGTTGGATGGAGAATTAATGGGTCCTATAAAGTCTAAGGCCCATCTTTCAATTGGTTCAAGTATTACTTGGGGGTTTAATGGCATTTCATCTTTATGATTAGGTTGACCCATTCCCTGACAACTATCACAAGCCTGAACATATTTCTTTGCATCCTTAAAGAGTGACGGCCAATAATAACCCATCCTAAGAATTTTATGTGACGTTCTCTTATCAGCAAAATGCCCTCTGCAAGGGCCATCATGACAATCTTTTAGTATATCATACACCTCATCCTCTCTAATGCATCTTCAAATTTCATGATAAAGTCCTGTATAGAAAAGACACCCACTTATCCAGCTATACCGAGCACTTTGTTGAATGAATTTTATTTTCTCTTGATGTGATAGGTGTGATGGTAACTTCCCTGCAACCAAATAATTGGCAATGTCTGCATACCATGGTGAGTGAGCAGATACTGCAAATAAATACTCATCAGGAAAGGAATTATCTACTGGAGTATTATCATTAGCATTTAACCGAGAAAGGAAATCAACAACAACATTTTCTTTACTTGGTCGATCTACAATTTTAATATCAAACTATTTTAATAACAATAACCATCTGGTGACTCGAGCATTTCTAACAGATTTTTTCATTAAATACTTGATAGCCGAGTGGTTAGTATGGAAAAAAGTAGAGTAACCAGTAATGTAATGTCAAAATTTATTAATAGCATAAATTATTGCTAAAAATTCCTTTTCGGTAACTGTATAATTAAGCTCAGCAGGAGTCATATTCTTACTAATAAAGTAGATAGCATAAGGAAGATGATTTTCTTCTTGTCCCAAGACAACTCCAATTCCAGTATCTGAAGCATCAAAGGATATATGAAAAGGAAGTGTCCAATCAGGTCCTCTCAAAATAGGAGCTGTGGATAACTGATGCTTGAGTTCTACAAAGGCCTCCTAGCAAAGATTAGTCCACTTAAATTCAACATTTTTCATAAGTAACACAAACAAAGGAGAAGCTATTTTGGAATTTTTTTTAATAAATCTCCTTTAATATCTAGCATGTCCTAAAAAACTGCTCACATATGTTTGTGTTCTAGGAATAGGAAGGTTCTGAATGACTTGTATTTTGGATGGATCTACCTGAATTCCTTGAGATGAAATAAAATGTCCAAGCACTACTCCTTCACTCATCATCATATGACATTTTTCAGTGCTTAAGGAGAGGTGAGCTTTTATACATCGTGTTAGCGCTCAAATCTACCTTAGGCTGAAATAAGGTAAAACTCAAGGCTACATCAAACCACGCTCAGCCTCGTAGCTAGCCCTACGAGGACAGGAGAGGGCTCTCTCCGGATCTATCTCGGCAAAGGATTTTCAAAGGGGCTGAGATGACTTATAATGAACAATGAATAATGATTTTAGGCTAGTAAAGAGATAGGAATGTTTGATTTTTATTTTTTGGGTTTTTGTTGGAGAAATGGGAAAAAACAATTTTGGGTCCGGGGATAAGGCCAGATCTTTGCAGAATTCGAGTTGGGGCGAGGTAGGCAATAGTCTTGATGCTTTTTGATTAAGTGTATGGATAGATCAGAACAAAAAGGAGCTGAAGAGGGAAATGTAGAACATGGATCCTCTCCAAACAGGCGAAAACATGTAAAACTAAACAAATTCAAAGGCAGAGCACTGAAATCAATGGATTCAACCTCGTTTACTCATTCATTTAGTTTCAGAAGCATAAGAAGGGAATGGCATACATTAAACATGAAATAACTTACAATAAACTGAGAGAAAACACCATCAAGAATTGAAAGCCACAATAATCCCAACAGGTGCTGCAAAACCTCTGATCTTTCCTTAGCCAAAATATGAAAAATATGTACAATAGTGTGCCAAAATCTTTCCCAAGAGTCCAACCACTCCAACCTCTGAAAATGATTGAGAAATTACATCATATAGATCATCCTAACCCCTTCCCACACCTCTAGGGGTCGAATTCCTCCTTCTAGGAGCAGTTCCAACTAATTCTAAACAAGGAGCTAGAATCTAGGCAGCCAAACAACTTGCCTCTAAAAGGAAGGAAACTGATTCTTTCACTTGATTTTTACTTTTTTAGGAGTGGATCATCTAGAATAGGTAAAAATGAGTCCAAGTTACATGCAAACCATAAAATTACATCAAGATAACTCAAAAATTACACCCACAATCAAAACTGGTCCAACTGGCCGAAATTCTGAGCTGGAAAATGAAAAATCAGCCAAAAATCTATATGCGTAGCGCGCCTGAGCTATACGCGTAGCGCGCCTTTCAGCCTGACTTTGGGGCACTTCCTGGCATCCAAATTGAGCTCATGATAGCTTGTTGGAAATCCCTGGATGTTGGCTATCCAACCCAAGTGGAATTTCCCAATTTGGAGCTAATTTACCCCTCCAAAACTTCATTCTCCCAGAAGTACTTCCTGTTGGTGCAAAAGGTAGCAGCATGGTGGTTTTCATAGTGTTTTTGGGCCTTTTGATCATCCATAACCTGATGAAATGCTTCGGAAATACTTGAGCATGCATAAATTACCATGAAAAACCCAAAAATATAAAGTTTTCCTTCAGCAAGTGTCCCAAACAAAAGCGAGCGCGTCGACGCGCTACTCGTATAGCTGAAAAATCTGTTTTGAGACCAAAATATTTCAAAATGACAAAAATTTCTCCGAATTTGCTCAAATTCAGAGCGAAGACCCTCCATCATGTATCATGCCTAGCCAATGAAGCCTCGGCCAAAATCCGAAGTGGATCAGGCCTCTTCCGCCGTTTTAGTGCTCTCCTGGTGCATGCAGTTCCTGTGGTGAAGACACTGTCTCGGTTGTATGATGTGTTGTTTTCAGTCATGGTGTTGCAATGTGTATGTTTAGCTTGTTGAAAATTAGAAATGAGACCTTGGTTTATTTGTCTCCAATCGCCCAATGTGTGCCAAAGGGAATGAGGGATTGAAAACCCCTATAAGTGAGATAGGAATGGGATATGGTGATGGGGGGTAGTTTTTAAGGATAGGAGTGAAATGAAATGGAAACATATCAGTGATTCAAGTGGAATCAAGGACAAAGAAACAACCCTTGAATGTTATGGAGATTAGGCTTTTGTCAATGGAGGAATGCAGTAGTAAGTAATAGGGTTTGGGATTTCACATGGGAACCAAAAGTATAAAGGGATATGAGGATAATGAATATGGGAAGGGACGATGATATGATCACATGGTAGTGACAGAAGTGATGGAATACAAATAAAATGTTGAAAAATGGCAAGAATTTAGCACCAACACAATCTTCAAACTTTATGCATAACCCTAGGAGCAGATTTGGTATAAACGTAGGGTTTGATGTTCACCATATCAAACACTTGTTTTATTCACATTCAAAACACCATGACAAATCCACGAATCACTGAGCAGGCATAAATAACTTACTTGTAGAAAAATGAAGTGGTTTGATGAGAATTTGGGTGATGAACTGTTGTTTTCCAGCCTTGGGGCTATATGCGTAGCGCGCTATGCGTAGCGCGCCACATAGTGCATTTTGCAGGAGGATTTTGGAGGCCTTCCCGGTGTCCAAATTGAGCATGTGATAGCTCATTGGAAATATGTTGGAGTCTAATTTCCAACCCAAGTGGAATTGTTCAATTTGGAGTTCATTTACCCTGTCAAAAATCAAATCTCCCAACACTACTTTCTGCAGGTGTATCAATTCTCCTGAGGCGACGGTATTCTTGAAATTTATCCAAAACCATTATACCTGTGTAAAAAGTGAAGGAGGTTTTTCTGCCTTGGCATGTTTTGAATAAAAACCTCTCTCAGTTTTCCAAAATTAATCTTTTATTTCTCTGAACCATCATTTGAGTGAAACTTATCCCGATGTGTGAAACAAGGGATTTTGTTGAAATGAAGCGAAATAAAGGGGATAAGGGGCTTCTAAATTCTTGGGGAAATTTTTGGAAGTAGGGAGGGATGTTAGGAAGCAGGGGAAAGTGAAATCTCAGAGATTGAGTGAGGGGAAGGGGTCCAAAAGGGAAAAACACAGGCCTAGCCTAGAAAATTGCCAAGTTGTGGCAAGAAACTAGGGTTTGTGGAAAAATGAGGAATTTGGGGGATATCAGTGATGGGAAGTGTTTAATAAGGTATATTAATGATAGGGGAAGATTTATGAACATTAGGATACAAATTTTTTCGATGATTTGACCATCCAAGAGAAATTACCTCCAAAACCCTAGGAGAGGGAAATGGACCTTACCTAGGCACAACTGAAGCATGAACAAGGTGTAAAATGACTCAATGGAACTTGACATGATGATGAAAACCCTCTGAATGATGGTACACTCAGCTGAATGGTGACATGGACCGAAATTTGGACAACTTTGAAAAGTCTGAAAACAAACCCTAGACCTAATGCCTAGTGACCAAAGTTTTCTTGAAAACTCATTGAAATGACAAAATTTCACCTTGACACCTTAAAATCACTTTGTAAGAGTATGTTTGATCACTGGAGGAAGGATGAAAAGGCTGACTCTAACACATCGTTTAAGTACTTTCTCAAGATTCTGTAACGCATCTTCGAAAGAGACACCATAATGGGTAAAGTCATCCATAAATATTTCCATAGAGTCATTGAGCATATCAGAAAATATTCCTATAACTGCTCTTTGAAAGGTTGCTGGTGCATTACATAGTCCAAATGGAAGAAATCTATTGGAAAAAGTTCCCCAAGGGCTAGTAAAAGTGGTCTTATCTTGGTCTTGGGGTGCAATTCTGATTTGGTTATACCCACTAAACCCATCTAAAAATGAGAAGAATTTCTTCCCTGACAAAATATCCAATGCCTGATCAATGAATGGTAAAGGAAAGTGATCCTTTTGAGTGGCTTTGTTTAGGGCTCTATAATCTACACACACTCTCCATTTCCCATTTTTCTTAGGAACTATTACCAATGGGGAAACCCATTCACTGTTAGATATAGGGTATATAAACCCTGCATTAAGCAATTTTTGAAGTTCCTCTTTGAAAATTTCTCTTAAATTAGGGTTCATTTGTCGTTGGGGTTGACAGACTGGTCTACAACCTTCCTTAATATAGATCTGGTGAGTACATAATTCAGGAGAGATTCCCCTCATATCTGTATAGTCCCATGCGAATGCTTATTTATTTTCAAGCAGTAACTTCATTAATTGTTGTGTTTTAGCAATTGTCAAATTGGGGTTTATATTCAGTTTTTTGCCAGGTTCAATTTCTACTTTTATGCTATTAGAAAAGATGGTAGTTGATGTTTGAGAAAGATCTTCAAGTTTAAGCTTTTCCTGGGTATCTGATTTCAAAAGTGCAGCCAGTTGATTATGTGTTTCCGGAATCACCGAGGAGGGTACACAAATAAAATTATTTATTACCTCATCCTTAGTGGTATATTTAAGGCTTAAAGCTTGTCCGATAGTCAAAATAGGTTGAATAGCATGATCCTCATATTCCATCTATACAGAATTCTCATTATTAATCATGGGTGTAGCGAGAGGGTAGAGAGTAAGCTGTTTAGTTTCATATCCATTGGAAATTGTTATTGAACCAGATCTGTGGCTGATAAATGCATCGGTTGTGGCTAACCAAGGCCTTCCCGGAATTAGAGGATGTCCCCCAACTTTGTTTTAGTCTGTAACACCACAAATTCACCTAGCTAATTCTAGGACTCAACTGAGATGACTAAGTCTTCAATAACTCCTTCTGTTTTGATTGTAGAAAGGTCAACTAGCTCTAGAATGGTTGGTGTATCTCTGATTGTGTTCTTTAGCTGTAGAAATTGTCAAGTTTCAAGAGTCATAATGTTTATATCAACACCTAAATCTACCAGAACTTGAGGGATTATTGTTTTATCGATTTGGACTGTCACAGTAGGATGGCCGGGGTCACCATATTTAACTTGAGGGGCTTTACCGGACATTAATGTAGATAGGTCTCCCATAACATGGACTATAAGGGGATCTTTAGCTTTTCCACTGGTTTATTAACACAAATATCTCTCATGGTTTTGGCATAAATTGGTACATCTCTTAGTGCCTATAAAACTGGAATTTTAACATACAGATTCTGCAATTCCCCTAGAATATTAGAAGTAGGTGGCTCAGGAGTTCTAGTTAAAACTAAACGCTCAAGGAATGGTGGCTCTACTATTTCAAAACCCTTATTAGAGGGTGGTTTTACCTCTTTATGTGGATCATGTTTTTTAGTTTTTTCTTTATCATAATCGAAAGAGGTAACATCATCGATAATGGGTTCAAATATTTTCCCAGATCGTAAATGAATGTCATTACATTGTGCAGGGAAAACAGGAAATATAGGCTAGTTCTGAATATCAATTACTTGCACAGCTTTGTTATTGGGGTTAGGATTTGGTTGGACAGGTAACTAGGGTCTCATCATTTGGTTATTCGGTGGATCACATGATGGTAGAGGAAGTGGTTGCTGAAATTGAGGAAATTGATTTGGGAAAGGGAGTTGTTGACCCCTCCAATTTGAATTCCACTGGTTAAAGTAAGATTGTTGTTGTGAAGGCCAAGGAGTCCACATTGCAGGATCTACAAAGGGGGGGTTTGTTTGTTGCATGGGTGGGTAATTCATTTGATTGAAGGGTGGGTATTGCATTTGGTTAAAGGGAGGGTAATTTTCTTGACTAAAAGAAGGATAATTATTCCAACGATTAGAAGATGTAAATGGCATATTAGAGTTCATATCATGTCCTCGTGGTTGCCATTGCCTTCTCTATGTCAGCAGATAGACTGCTTCAGCTTCTTCTTCGGTTGGTTGCAATGCTACTTTTATTCCTGGTAAAGAAAGGAATTGTTGTGTTTCATGATCTTTCTCACAAAGGGTGCAAATTGGCACCTTGTCCAATGGGCATTCCCTTAGTGGGTGTTTATCTCTGCATTTCGGGAAAAAGACAGCCAAGCTGCTTCTTCTTCGGCTTGTTTCTTTTTAACCTACAAGGTGTCAATTTGTGAAGCAAAAGAACTTAACATTTCAGATTTAAATTCTTCAAGTAAATTACCTATTTCGGCTCTTGTTGCTCCTCCACTGGCTGATTTTTGAACTCTTGAATATGTGGTATCTCTGTTGTTTGACCTGTTCCTTGCAGCTCCTCTTGAACATCTTTTATAGAGGTTAACAATTTCATCATATGATTCTTTAGATATATCCCCTTTACAGTCATCTGTCAACCCTTTCAGTGATATTGTTTTAAGAATATCCTTACTTACATCGGGATGATTGGATCTCTGTAGGTTGTATTGTAGTCTTTCCACAAAGTCCTCCAGATTTTCGTCCTCCTTTTGTACCTGTTACATAGTAATTTGTCACCGTCCCTGCAATCCCTATCCTACACATTGGGGGGCTCATTCCATGACCTGTAAGCAGTGGCATGGCTTGAAATCACTTTCATGACATCCCTCTGAACAAGAGCTTTCATTGCCCTGAAGACATCTCCTTGTGAAAAACCCTAAAAATGACCCTTTTTGCATTGGCGCGGGCAGACCGTTCAGTACTCGCACCAATGGGGAAAATATTTCAAATAGGTCGTGCTAATTGGTACTCTATCCCAGAGTCGCACTCACGCTAGCCAATTTAAGGAGTTTTTTTTAAAAATAAATGGCGGAAGCTTCATCCTAACCAATTCATGAACTGGTATCTATCTTGAGCTGGGAGGTTTGGCTCCGGATTTCCATGTAGAGGAAGTGGTTTTCCATCTCTCATGGAAGCTTCCTTGAGGATAGGGCAAATCCCATGATTATAGGGATCCCAACTCCCCTTCCTCCATCTATAAAAGCTTGCTCATCTCCATTGCAAGCTAGTCTTCAATTTCCCAAATTCCCAAGAGCCTTATGTTGCAAAAGCCTCCATAATTCCCTTAAGGCCAAATCCAAGCAAGGAGACTATTGTCAAGATCTGAAGAGATAGGTTTGTCCCATCCTTGACAGGTTTTTCGAGACGTGTTCTGCTGGCGACCCGCCGAAGGATAATTCAGCGTCAGAACTATGGTTGTATACTTCCTTTGATTGATTAATAATAAAAAACTATTGGTTATGGTTCCACTCTTGTTGATGTTTATGATGATGAGTTATGTCCTTTCTGACTAACATATAGTTGCATCTACTGGATTTTACGCTTGCTTTTGTTCTATTTCTCGTGTGTGCAGGTTTCCTATCACGAAGATCGTGGGGATCGTGATCTGCCAAAGCTAAGGAACGAGAGCACTACCTCTTCTACAAGTAATAGCGTTGGATTCCAGGTAGGCCTTCATCGCTAGTTGGTTTATTTGCAATTAGGAACCTGCACTATAGCGTGAACGATTGCTGTTAGACCCAGTCTGGGCTAGTAGGGATCGCCTCGGTCTACAAAGGGGATTTACCTCCACAACAAATTGGAGACTCCGCTAGGGATCGTTAGCTTGTTGTTGTTCATTTTATAAGCTATAGACGGAGCCTGAAGTTGGCCAGATATCCTTCGAAACGCTTTTTCTCTGCAAATGCGAAGTAGATCAAAGCTGCTTCAGTCAATCTCTGGTTTAGTTTTCAAACTGAACACTTGTAGCATTGTCTTGTCTTTTCAGTCGATTCTTGATCCTCCTTGCTTGATCAACTCTTTTAGGCTGGTTCTTTCTGTGAATTTGGGTTTTTGATAGCTTGGTCATCACTGGTCTTCTTGTTGGATTGCTCTTTTTTATTTTTGATTGGGAAACTCGACTGGCGTGCTTTTTAGCTTGACATTCGCGCCCATTGGCACAGGTTGCTTGTGTATTGCCCATGCCAATCCGTCTCTGGCGCTAGTTTCAGCCTCACAGTCATGCCAATCCTGTGAGGTACTAGGGTTTGCTCAGTTCTGAGCTTCCTGAGCCCAATCTATGTGTTTGGTCTTGATTTTTCCACTGCTTGAGTGTTTCGGAGCCTTGATTGACTGACTGTTACCTGCATCCTTTGGTTGTTTGCCCATTTCCATCGATTTTGCATTCTAACCCTAGGTCATCTAGGTGTTATTGTGTGTCGAGCCTCCCTTGGGAGTTTTTGGTCTCTATCGATTCAGTCAACCTTGTGATTGCCTATTTGCATTTTTTTGGTGGTTTTCTATTGTCTCATTGCGTTGTTTGAGTGATTGTTTCCTTCTTCATTCGAATTCTGCCTTGTCTTGTTTTGGGCCTAGATTAAACGGCTCATTTGGAGTCTTTGGGATTCTTTTCGTTTTGAGGGACTTTTTGTTGATTTGAGGTCTGATTGTACATTTGCATTGAGTGAAATTTGCTTGTTTTTTCTCTCTTGTCATCATTTCTCAAATTGCTCTTGCATTAATTTTCATTTTTTAGCACACTTTGCTCTGAAATATTGAAAATATAAAAAAAAATCTCTTTTGCTCTTCATTAGTTAATGTGAATTAAATATTTTCGGTGTTATTAGTGATTGGTAACTTTGAACGAAAAGCTTTTTAGTTTTCATTAGCTGCATTAGAGACATCATTAGTTGTTTTCTGTTCATTTCGTTATTGTGTGAAAAGCTCTCAACTCTCTCATAAATAGCTTTCATCGAATGAAATGATATACTATGGCATATAGAGTGCATTTACGCGATTTTGAGACATTGCATTTGCTAGGGCCTGAAAACTGAAACGTAATTGAAGATAAACCTTAAAATTTACTCAATTTACACTAAGGCAACATTAAAACATTAACACAACATTTAGAGGTCTAGGCTAGAGACGTGTTCCAGCGTCTTTAAACCTAGTAGTTGTCGTTCGCCTCTTGGCTTTAGACAATGCTAGTATAGACTTGTGCTCCCCGTACCGTCGTGCATATAAAGGGAGACCCCACTAGGTTTCTATCCTTTATCCACAGGAAGCCGAGTCTACCGCCCTATATCCATGATACACCGGACACAGCATTCGGGGAGATTTCCTGCACGTACGTTAAGTCCTTGGTTGATTTCTCTTTCATTTTGAAACCAAGGTGTATATTGCAGTTCACAGTTATTTGGTACACCCTTTACCTAGTATTCCTGAGTAGTCATTTGATCTTTTTTGACTCTTTAAATTTGAAAGGATCACCAAGCACTTGTCCTTTCACGCTTGCTTCAAAACTGAAAGAGATAGAGTCACCTTTCAGCCGTTTCTGGACTCTTAAAAGATGAAACGGTAAAGTTTCTAAGTTTCAATGTGGTAAAACAAAACACTCGCGATCACACGCCCTGTTAGATTTTGCTTGTTGGCCGTTTGATTGTGTGTCTTCACTCTTTTTCAGCCCGTGTGTGTGTTTGATATTTTTCTCTTGTTGTTACTACCACAGTGGCAGAACCTTCTGTTTCGTCTACTGGTAGTCCATATACGGATGATTCATCAGAGGTTTCCCAATCCTCTGCTGAACCACAGCAGCCCATTATTTCTGAGTTTCCCGACAGGGGACCGGTTCTGTCTGAGCAGCCCTTTGGAGGACCAGTTGAGTTCAATTGGCCCTTTTCCGGCCCTTGTTTTGGATTGGGAGTAGGGGAATATTTCTCTTCTCTTACATCGGGTTCGCCTTTTATAGCTGTTGTTATTCCTCCTAGTCCTCGTCGTCTACTACGAGATCTAGCGGCAGGCTCCAACATGAGTGAATCCAGCAAGGAAATCCCCACGTCTGGTGAATATTACCAGTTATTTCCTCGGAGATTATTTCCAGGAGACAACCCTGAACCAGTTGTTATGTCATCACTCGGTCCCTCATTACCAACAGGGTATAGATCCTTGGGTTAGATTATTGCTGTCGCAGCCTCTATGGGGGTATCAGCTCCTTCTACGAGGCCGGTGGTTCCTTCATTGGGGATGTCTCCTCAGAGACCCGTCACGTCATCCCCTCAAGTCACTTCTTTACCCATTCGGCCCACTGTTCGTGTGGCCGGATCTGCACCCGCTGCCACGACACACTCCACGAGGGCTGTGCCACCTCCTGAAGACGTCTATATAGCGACTGCTATGCCGAAGAACATCTCTCCGGAGGAGTATCGGTTGTCCCTACAACAGCCGAACCCCGAGGTTGGACAAACCTCTCAAGATCCCCACCACCCGTATTTTTCGCATTATGCACAAGATGGTACGCCCGTGTATGCTTTTCCATATCAGTATGATGAGCATGGGAACATTTTACGTTTACCCACTCCAGAGGCTCACCTTCATGCTCAAGGTTTACCCTATAACCAGGCTGGACATCCTTATAACCCGCAAGGGCAACCTTTGCAAGTCCAACCTTCGGGCCAGCCTAGCTATCCTTATGACCTGCAGGGGCAGCCTTTACAAGGCTATCCTGTAGGCCAGCAAGGGCCATCGTACGGTCTGTAAGGACAGTATTACAACCCTTCCGATCAACCTGTGCAGCCTCAGCCGGGGTACCAACCGGGGCCGGTGTATCGTCCTGGGGGGCAAGCCCAACCTTCCCAACCCATGCAACCTCAGTATCCTGTTAATCCCAATGTTTCTCACTAGCTTGGACCATCCTATGGTCCTGCTATAGGTCAAACCGGTTAGCAGCCACCACCTAGCTCTATACCTCCACCAGGGAAACTGTTCTATTCGGCACAACTTGGTGTTCCACCTCCAAGCCAACCGGTTCATCCGGTACAACCTGGTGCTTCTTAACATCCAGGTCAACCTGCACAACTGGCACAACTTGTTCACCTGGGTCAACCTGTTAACCTAGGGCAGCCCGCTCAACCAAGTCAGCCTGCTCAACCAGGCCAGCCTGCACATCCTATCAACCCTACCCAACAATCGCTTTATTCAACGCCGCAACCGAATCCACCATTGCACCCTAATTATCAGGTTCAGTAGGGTCCCACCTATCAGCAGCCCACTCAACCTCAAGGCGGCTACTATTCTCATGGTCAATACCGACTGAATTGTAGCCAGCCCCAAGGTTCTAACTATTGTCCTCAACAACCCGGCTACACCTATACTCAGCAGTTGAATCCAAATGCTGCTTACATAGGGCCGACTCATAATCAAGGTCCATACTCTGGTTATCAACCCCCGTACACTGGTTACCAGCAACTGAATTAGGTTGGTTATACCACCTATACCCCCTACGGTCAAAATCTTGCTGGACAGAACCCATGGGGGCAAGGATATTCCCAACCAGCGTGGAGTACAGGTACTGGTCCTTATCCAGGGCTAGGTATGCCGTCCAATCCGCCATTGTCGTTTCTGGCTACCTTGGAGTTACCGGATGTTTCGAAATTAACTAATAATTCGATTTTGCACAATCCTTATTGGCCTCCGGTTCCTACCAAGGTGCTCGGTGATTGCCCCAAGTTTGAGGGTAAAGCTGGGGAGGACCCCCAAGCTCATGTGATGACCTACCATCTTTGGTGTTCGTCCAACTCTTGGGTGGATGATTCAGTTCGTCTACGCCTCTTCCAGTGCACTTTGACTAGCGCTGCAGCTAAGTGGTATATTGAATTACCCCGTGGCATCTTTCAAGATTTCAATACATTAGCCATGGCTTTTCTGACTCACTTTCAGTTACCGGTTCACTACGAAGCCGGGACACACCTCTTGAATTTTTTGAAGTAGGACAAAGCCACCCACATTTCTGATCACATTCATGTGTCGTGACGTTGTCATAGACTGATCAAGTTTCATATACCTGATCAGATACTAACACATTGGTTCACCGCCTCCTTCGTTAACAAAATCGACCAAGATATTGCTATGGGAGTGTGTGTGACTGAAGAACAAGCCATAGCGCATTCTCAATATCCAGATCTGGTATACTCACAGTCCGGCACGCTCTATGATATTTTTCATGATGCTCCACAGTCTAGAACCTCTAAAGCTCCACCTACCCCAGCGGTGGATGGTGTTATTGGTTCTGTGTCTCATAATTCGAAGAAATCTTCGAATGGGAAGCAGAATTGCAACTCATCCAATAATTCTGCTCCTCCCTCCCCTCCTGATTCTGGAAAAACTGCGGAGGTTAATGCCGTTCAGGCCAATCCTACGGAGAAAGCCTCCAAAGGGAAAAAGAATGGCAAAGGAAAATCTAAACCCGACGCCCCAACGCCAGAGTCCAAACCTCGTACCAAGGACGGTTCGCAACGCAAACTGAAGTACCCCTGCCTCATTTGTGAAGGAGATCACTATACAAAAGACTGTCCATGACGATCTGAAGTTAGTCAACTTCTAAAAGGCTCCAAAGGGACTTCGGTAGTTCTTAAAGAACCGTTCCCGTCTCAACAGACCCAGATGGTTGAACAGCCTTCACCATCTGCACCATTTGGGTCTCAGTTATTTATGATGAATAGTGCTGCACCTATCTCTATTGCTACACATTCGAAGGATTACAACGAATCACGTTAGGCACTGGGGAAGGCAGTTGCGGATGGTCCACCTCCCCCACCTATCTCCGGTTCGTTGGAAAATGAGAAGCCTACTGCTGAACCTGTTGTGAGGCCACCTTCTAAAGGTGTTTTACGAAAGTCTTCTTACAATCCGAATGCCCGTGCCGCTTAGCACTATAGTATTGTTAAGGATCTGGCACAGGTGCCTTCTGCCATGTCTGCATTGGAATTTCTTCAAAGTTTTCCTTCGCAATGGAAATATTTATTATCTACAATCGGTGGAATCGATCTCGCCAATTCTAGTCTTCTCACCTTTGACTTAGAAAATTTCACCCCCCGACTTCCACATCAGATCGCTCTTGTTATTCAAGTCAGGATCAATGGTCTTAACATCCATAGGGCCATTGTGGATGAAGGTGCTTCTACCTATGTCATGTCGTCCGCTTGCTGGAAGGCCATTGGCTCTCCGGCCCTTTCATCATCTCCCAATTCCCTAGAGGCATTCAATGGTCGGGAACCCAAAACCCTGGGTGTTCTCGAGAGTCTAGCGATTACTTTACAGGGGAAGACAGTCAACGCAGAAGTAGATGTGGTTGACGCCAAGATTAACTACAATATACTTCTCGGCCGAAGCTGGACTCATGCCATGCTATGCGTGCCATCCACCCTCTTTCGACTTCTTAAGTTCCCTCACGAGGGAAAATTCGTTACGGTGGATCAGTTGTCCTTCTTCACCTCCACCTCCGAAAACAACATTCTGTATGTGGATCAGATCCCAAATCCCCCTGATAGTGTAGGGCCCGGTCTCTTCAAAAACCCCGTCCTCATGGGTATTTTTCCCACACCACCACCGTACACCGCTCAAGTTAACATGATCTCTAGGTCTGACGACCCATGGCTCATCCCTACGCCTGAGCAGGTGACTGAGTTTGGAGAATCGATACCCTTAACTCCAGTAGAGATTAACTACTATGAAATCATCGTTGCATCTGATCCTACCCCTCCTCAGCATGCTCCTTTGAGCATGGCTTTAGACATCTATTCTCAATCCCCCTGGCTCGGTCAGGCCAATTCGCCTGATCCTCTCAAAGAGATTTTTCCTTCTGATGAAGCCATTATAGAAACAATGTCTCTTGAGGAGATGCCTTGGATTGATGGACATCATCGTTCCTCGTTCATGCCTAGCTTGGGGGCAATGTCAGATTTTCTAGAGCGTTTTTCATCTCAGGTTCCCACTCCACCTCTCCAGATGCCCATATTGACACATGAGGTGCTTTCAGAGGGAAAATTGAGAAACATCACTCAAACCATTCCAATCGACATCTCCGTTAAACCAGGGATAGTTGAGAATATACACGTGGGAGGGACTTGTTCTCCGGATGAGATACGAGTCTATACTGATATTTTCCGAGAATTCAGAGACGTGTTCACTTGGTCCTATGAGGAAATGCCCAGGATTTATCCCAGCATAGTAGTGCACGAGATTCCTACCTATCCTGGTGCGAAACCCGTGTGCCAACGCCTACGCCTGGTGCACCCTCGCAAAGCCACTTCCATCAAAGCAGAAGTTGAAAAACTTCTTAACGCAGGCTTTATTTACCTGATTCCCCTAACAGAATGGGTCTCCAACATTGTCCCTGTAGATAAGAAGCAGGTAACTATCAGAGTCTGTGTTTATTATCGCGATATTAATCGCGCCTGTCTTAAAGACAACTATCCCACTCCTTTCATAGACCAAATCATCAACAAATGTGCTGGGAGTGAGATTTATTCCTTGATGAACGGCTTCTATGGGTATAATAAAATAAACATTCTACCTAAGGATCAACACAATACTGCATTCATCTGTCCATGGGGTACTTTCGCTTATAAAAAGCTCCCATTCGGCTTGAAGAACGTTGGAGCCACTTTCCAGCGTGCGATGTCTTACGCTTTCCATGACATACGCCATATCATTCAACCTTATCTGGACGACTTGCCAGCTCACTCAGCTAGGCAAGAGGACCACCCTAAACACCTCTGCCAGATTTTCCTTCGCTGTAGGTGCTACAATATTAGGCTTAATCCTCATAAATGTGTCTTTTGTGTGGATTCTGGCCGTCTTTTGGGATTCATAGTCTCCAAAGACGGAATTCGCCTTGACCCTTTAAAGGTCGAGGCTATCATTAATCTCCCATCACCCTCCTCGTTATATCAATTGCAGAGTCTGTAGGGAAAAGATAACTTCCTTCGACGCTTTATCCCGAACTACACAGAGGTGGCCAAAGGATTCACGCATCTCTTAAAGCAGAACGTTCCCTTCCATTGGGACGAAATTTTGCAACAATCCTTCGAGAAGCTTAAGACGTTACTCATTAGTGCTCCTTTGCTTCATCCTCCTAACTATCACCATGATTTCACTTTGTATCTCGTTGTTGCATTTAGCACCATAGCTATGGTTCTGGTGTAGGATGACGATGATGGAAATGAACATGTCATTTATTATCTTTCACAGAACCTTCTTGACACAGAAACACGTTATGCTCACGTCGAGAAGCTGGCGTTAGCTGCGGTACACGCTGTGCAGCGCTTTCACCACTACATCTTGCTGCGCACAACAACCCTGGTTTCGGATTGCAACCCCATGACATATATTCTTTCTCGACAATTACTAGGGGGAAAATACTCCAAATGGATCATTATCCTTCAGGAGTTCAACTTAGAGTTCACCACTACTAAGTCGACCAAATCACTAGTTTTTGCGGATCTTATTTGCTCGCTCCCGATGGACTCCACCCCATCTCATTCCGTGGATCATATCCCAGATGAAACTCTTTTCCATATCAGCACTCGCGACCCATGGTATGGCGATATTATTGTGTATCTTCAGACCTCGACGTTTCGGTCTGATTTGACTAAAGATGCTCGACGTCGGATTCGCCATCAGTCTCAACCCTACCGTATAGTAGGAGATACTTTATACCGCGTTGGAGTATATTCGGTGCTCCGCCGGTGCCTCACCCTGTAAGAGGCTGAAAGGGTCCTAAATGACTGCCATAGTGGCGCCTGTGGTGTTTATATGTCCGGATATGCCACTGCCCAGAAAATTCTGCGAGCAGGTTACTTTTGGCCGTCAATATTCAAAGACTGTATCGTCGCAGTCTGTAAATGTCACGCGTGCCAGGTCTTTCAGCGCAAGATGCGCGCACCGCCTCTCCCTTTGCATCCTGTTATTGCCGTCAACCCTTTTGCGAAATGGGGCGTAGACTTTATGATGTGTAACCCTCATTCGGCAATGGGGCATGCATATATAATGATCGCCGTAGACTACTTTACGAAGTGGGCCGAAGCGATGCCTAAACTAGCTGCCGATGGTAAGACAGCTGCCCAATTTATCTTCAACCATATTATTGCACGTTTTGGGGTCCCTCAGGCCATTTTTACGGACCATGGTACCCATTTCCGTGATTACATGATGGCCAAGCTGACATCAAGATTGGGCTTATGCCACGATAGCTCAACGCCATATTACCCTCAGGCAAATGGCCAGGTTAAGGCTGTGAACAAGGTCTTGGTCACAATACTTCAACGGACAGTTGGTATTCATAAATACAATTGGCATCTCCAACTGTTCTCAACTCTTTGGGACTACTGGACGTCAGCAAAGAGTGCAACTGGATTCACACCTTTCCAATTGGTGTATGGTCTGGAAGCGACTCTTCCGGTTGAATGCGAAATTCCTTCTTTGAAGTTAGCTGTGGAAATTTTGCCCGAAAATTCTCCTGAGGAAGAGCATCTTTTGTATCTGGAATGGTTAGATGAAACCCGCTGTTTGGCTGCTTTAGTCATTGAAGCACAAAATAAGCGGGTCAAAGCTCACTTTGATCAATCAGTTTCTCCACGTTCCTTCGTCGAAGGGGACCTTGTCCTCCTATACGATCAAGCGCATGACAAGCTTGGGGCCGGTAAGTTCCAACCTATGTGGCATGGGCCCTACATAGTAAAACATGTATTGAAAAATGGGGCTTATGAGCTTATTGATTATGAAGGAGTTCTTTTGGCGCAGCCTAGAAATGGGCTGTACCTCAAAAAATACTACGCTTGAAGTGATTTTTGATGTGGTGTGTGTACATAGGTGTGTATTTTCATTTGTGTGCATGTGTGGTGTGGTGTGCAATGTAAACATATTTCTACTGATCGAGTCTTCTTGATTGTGCAGATGTCCATCAATCCATTTGTTGGTTTCGTGGATGGTGCCTCTCGCAGTACCAGGAATCTGTCTTCAGCAGCCTAGGTAATCTACGATCCTGCTGGTGAGTTGGTTAACCTGCAAGGTGTGTGTCTGGGACGTGCTACAAATAACATCGCGGAATATAGTGTTGTGTTAGAATTATTAACTGAGGCTGTAAACCTTGGTATCCATGAATTACTTGTGTATCTAGACTCACAACTTGTAGTATCACAACTTAACGGTCATTATTCAGTCAGAAAGCCATCCATTTTACGTTTTTATTTTCGTATTCGTTTACTGGAAAGGAATTTTGACTATATTACATATCAACACATACCTAGACATATGAATACATTAACGGATGCAGTAGCTAATTTTGTTTTAGATAGACATTTGTGCAATTTGTAAAACAACATCACATGTAAAAAGAAAGATCCATCCAGAATTAGATATGTATATATATATATATATCGAAATTTTTACATAGTGTGTGTCGCATAAAATCAAAAAATATACATGTTCGTCTTAATACATCCGAAGATGACATGTCTCTCAAAAAATATGCATGAAATAAGCCCTAGGTGTCTAATCTGTGTGGTGATCATGATAACAAGCCACCGCACGCACTAAGTGTCTCAGAAGACGGTGGAGGTAACTAGGCACTCCCACCGTATGTCTCTGGTATGCTAGTGGAACATCTAACAGCCGGGCGTAGTCTGGAATCCCCCGGGCAATCCCCTCGTTCTGGATCAACTATCCTCCCTTAGCACTCTCTGCCTGAGGGTCAGCTGCGGGCTGAGTTCTCCGTGAAATAGGAGACATACCAGCAGGTCTCTCGGGGCCGACATCTGCATACACATAAAACTGTTGTTAGGACGGGCATATATTACCAAAAAAATCATAAAACATAAAAAATAAAAAAGAAGATCATACCCAACTCCTCGTCCCAGTCATCTCCCTCCGGGAGTGGAAGGTCTAGGTCTCTAGTGAAATCGGTCCTTGCATATGGCCAATCCTCGACCACGATCAATTGACGCCGTAACCATCCAAAAAACTCCGGCCTCCAGGACATCTGTTGGCCTCCTCCTGATCTGGGCATCAGTGCTGCCCAGCGAGACATCCTCGGCTCTCGTGGTACCGGCTCAACTACTATGGCCCCTTGGCCCTGAAATATAGGTAGTCGTTCTAGGATGAACGATACCAAGATGGAACCGTAGCCAAACTATTTTAGTTTGGCCTGCTTACACTTTGTGAGTTGTCCTTTCATATTTGTTGTCACTGCAGTAGCCCAATCAAATAGTGTTCGATTCATACACTCAGCAGCTAGGAGGAGTTGGGCCTTGGTCACCTCGTGCAGTGCCTGCGACCCCGCAGCCTGCGTGATGGTATATAGCACCACTCTGAGTGCTAGATAAGGGATAGTATGGATATATACCTTGCCGTTTCTTGATCCCAGTCGTGCCCCTTGGCACACTCTTGCCATCACCTGCTCCATCTTCTCTCCAGATGGTCTGCTACCTATCAAGACGGGCACCGGACCTCTGCGCGATAGTCCGGTTATGAAATATATGTCAAAAACCTCAAGTTACAATACTTGGTCCCGCAGCTTGAACACTTGTTCATTTTCGTCCCATATGATGATCAGGTATTGCAGGAGCTCCAGTTGAGCTCGTAAGCAAGGTGTGAGGAAGAAGTTTTTAAGCCCACAGTTCTTGAGGCATTCATACAAGTCTCATTCTCCATAGCCTGTTCATCCTCTTCCCCATGCTCTCTCTCTTTCCATTCGATAGCCATTTTGCTTGGTTGCCTGCATCAACATGGCCAAAAACCCTTGGTTAGATCTCTGTTATGCTCGAAATTTTATGTAAATCACTAGCTGTTTTGAAATTTGAAATGGGAAACCGCGCTACACTATTGGCGCAGGCCCTTTGTATGCAAAAGGCCATTAGCGCGGGTCCGTGCCCGATACCCGCACCAATGGGCGAAGCCCTAAAATTTTAAAAAATTATCCACAGAAGTCTAATGAGCAATGGAAAACTATAAAAAATGGATTAAAATGGAGTACAGGGAAGCGCCTCTTACCTGGAACGAACGGGAATCTGAATGGTAGCCCAGATCAGTCGCAATCGCCATCAGAAGTTCACACACAAATAGCCCACTGTTGCTCTCCAATGAGGTAAATATTAAAAGTAATTTTTTCTTTACCATTTAAGACTTATTTATAAATTTTTGAAATCTCATTAGGTTTTAAAAGTCATTTTTTATTAATATTTTAATATATTTTGTCGAAAATGGATTTTACACTTGCCTTTGTGTGCAGCAACAGGCTTTTTACGCGACTTAAACGATGAAACAAGTTGTATTTTATACTTTTCGGACTCGGTAAAAACACGAAAAAGTCATTTTGGAGTCATATTTCAGCTCTTTTATGACTCTCTAAACATGAAAATATTGTCGAGGCCCTTGTCGTTTCGATCTCATTAAAGTGGCTGCGAAACGACATCTACCCAGTATACGTTTACCCCTTTTTCGGGCTGGGATAGATTATTTACGAAAAAGGAATACCCTAGCCTATCGCGACTAGGAGGTTTTCTCAAACATAGTTTTCTACCTTTTCGGATCTGAGGAACTATTTACAAAAAGGGACCATTGGAGTTTACTTTTCAGCTGCCTTTTCAAACTCTCTAAACATGAAAAGACGCTGAGTTCTTCCTTTGTCAGACTCGTTAAACCCTGATGACATCCGATTCAGTCATAATGACGCTACTCGAGTCTCTCCTTCCTAGGGCTCGTTAAATGTACTAGGGTGGACTTATATCACAAGCATATGCTATCCCCTTCAAGCTTGTTATCAAAAATAATTGGGGTACTTGCCAGAAATGGCGGGGAAAAAATGGAACCAAATCATTGTCGTGTCGGCAGTATGTCGCTCTTGAACATGGCACTTGTCTGCATTCGTGTCGGGTTGGGGACATCTCATCTTGTTTTTCACTTGCCCCCGTGGGTTTGGGTAATCCCTTTTGACCTCTCATCTGCTCTTTGCCTTGTCACTATGACCTCTGATATTTTGATGTCAAATACTGCCAAGTCCACTGTCATGCCATTTACATGTTCAAGAGAAGTTGACCTCTGCAAGTATCAACCTCCCTCTGATTCTCATCTGATCCTAATTCAAAAAAACATTATGTTCCTCTGTTTCGTGTTGATGATGTGGGAAACATTATGGCCCACCTTTGATCAAGGTCACTTCCTGTCGACTTCAGCTCATTATCCAGGAATCTGATCTAGAGACTCCCTTCTGGTGCCTTAGAGCCTGCATGCCTCAATGGCAGGTTCTTCACATTCGACGCGAGGTTTTCATCATTGGCCTCCGATCGAGTGATTCTACGAGTGTTCGATGCCAGCTCATTGATTCACATGCCGTAGACTGTACCTATAGTACCTTGAGGACCATTTTCATTAATGGTGGTACCTCTCGCGTCTGTTAACAACTTTCATCATTGGCTGGTAATCAGACGATGTTCTCGCATGTTCAACTTCAACTCATTTATTCACATGCTTGGACTTGTACTGTGTTCGGGTCGAGATGGAGCGCAAGACCTTGGATTCCTATCTGTTGTAATCCAGGCTGTGATTTTGTGGATTATTATGATTGGTTACATGACTCAGTTACTGGATGGCTGCGACCATACCTGAGTCTATTTATCGATCCTCACTGGATGGCTGCGCCCATGCCTTGGATCTGGATTATTGTATACTCTATTATGGATGGTTGCGCCCATACCGCATATATATCATGTATCTGAGATATCAGTTGTACTTCTCCACGCAGGTTTTCCGACACTGGAGTTTTCAGTTGGACACGTTCTCGTAAAGCATTTCACCCCTCTCTCTCTCTCGAGCCTCATGCTTTAGGGGGCATCTATTACACAGTAATTTGTCACCGTCCCTGCAATCCTCGTCCCGCACATTGGGGGGCTCATTCCGTGACCTGTAAGCAGTGACATGGCTTGAAATCACTTTCATGACATCCCTCTGAACAAGAGCTTTCATTTCCATGAAGACATCTCCTTGTGAAAAACCCTAAAAATGACCCTTTTTGCATTGGCGCGGGCAGACCGTTCAGTACCCGCGCCAATGGGGAAAATATTTCAAAGAGGCCACGGCAATTGGCGCTCTATCCCAGAGTCGCACTCGCGCCAGCCAATTTAAGGAGTTTTTTTTAAAAACAAATGGCGGAAGCTTCGTCCTAACCAATTCATGAACTGGTATCTATCTTGAGTTGGGAGGTTTGGCTCCGGATTTCCATGTAGAGGAAGTGGTTTGCCACCTCTCATGGTAGCTTCCTTGAGGATAGGGCCAATCCCATGATTACAGGGATCCCAACTCCCCTTCCTCCATCTATAAAAGCTTGCTCATCTCCATTGCAAGCTAGTCTTCAATTTCCCAAATTCCCAAGAGCCTTATGCTGCAAGAGCCTCCATAATTCCCTTAAGGCCAAATCCAAGCAAGGAGACTATTGTCAAGATCCGAAGAGATAGGTTTGTCCCATCCTTGACAGGCTTTTCGAGACGGGTTCTGCTGGCGACCCACCGAAGGAGAATTCAGCGTCAGAACTATGGTTGTATTCTTCCTTTGATTGATTAATAATAAACGACTATTGGTTATGGTTCCACTCTTTTTGATGTGTATGATGATGAGTTATGTCCTTTCTGACTGATATATATTTGCATCTACTGGATTTTACGCTTGCGTTTGTTCTGTTTCTCGCATGTGCAGGTGTCCTATCACGGAGATCATGCGGATCGTGATCTGCCAGAGCTAAGGAATGGGAGCGCTACCTCTTCTACAAGCAATAGCGTTGGATTCCAGGTAGGCCTTCATCGCTATTTGGTTTACTTGCAATTAGGAACCTACATTATAGCGTGAAAAATTGTCGCTAGACCTAGTCTGGGCTAGTAGGGATCTCCTCTGTCCGTAGAGGGGATTTACCTCCACAACAGTACCATCTTAAATAGTTCCTCTCTTTTTTCTCTTGTCTAGCAGTAGTCTTGATATTTAAGCAAAAACTTCTGTTTCATCTGTTCCCATGTTGTGATTACATGGCCTCCCAGACTCATGAACCACCTTAGTGAATTTCCTTTTAGTGTTGCTGGAAATAGCTTCAACTTCTGGGCATTAGTAACATAATCATAACTTCAGCATAATATATCAAATTCAAAAATAAATTCGTCAGGATCTTCAGAAGATAAACCATGGAAGTTAGGTAAGGCTGAAAGTGGGATATTCTTCATGGGAGTTGCTCCTCTAGGGAGATCACCAATAGGAAATCCCAAGGTAGAGAGAGAATTCTCATCTTTTCCCTCTCCTTCAGGATCTACTTGTCCTCCACCGGAGAATCCTTCATTGTTCCCTTCCATTGTTTGATCTCCTACTACACTTGCTCGATACTCAATGTTTTCAACTGGCTCCTCAATGTTTTCCGCTGGCTTTTCAATGTTTCCTACTGATTCCTCAATTTTTTATGTTAGCTCGTCAACGCTTTCTAATGGCTCTTCAATGATTTCTACTAGTTCTTCAACGTTTCCTGCTGGTTCCTCAATGTTCTCAGGGCTCACAACTTCTTATGTTTCATAATTCGATTGAGGGGAGTGTTGAGGCTTTGGCCCTTGAGAGCTTAGTCTCTGATAAGATTCAGCTTTTGATACGATCTCATCAATAAAGGTATTTCTTCCTCCCCTTCATTTTCCCTTGCCACCTGTAGGGTTAGTTTTCTTATGGGTTCCACGTCCTCTCATGCAATCTGCATATCTGAAAGAAAAACATAAATGCTTTTGAAATCTATAATTTCCTTCCCCGGCAACGGCGCCAAAATGTTGGTCACTTTAATTTTTTATTGAATTAAACACTTCAAGTGCTACATAAATTGTCAACCCAGGGAAGTCTGTTTATTTCAAAGGCAATCACACATTGTATATGCTCAATCTCAAAAGCAATGAAATGTTGTAGTAAAAATTACACTAATCACACCTTGCTCCAAACAAATTGAAGTCTACTTGAGTTACAACAAATACAATATTTCTATTGCAGACTATCATTAAAAGAATCCTGGATTACATTAAAAAGACAACAATCTAGGAAAGGAAATCAATCTACAAAATGAAAGACCAATTATGCTATAACAAAGAACAAGACCCTATTCCCCAAGTAGGAATCTTTAGCACCTGTTTCTGATTACCAAGATTTCACAAACTCATTTTGTAAATAATATTGCCAATTGAAATAATCCTCAATTACCTAAGAATGAATTGTATGAAATCAATGCAACGAGTAATGGAAACAAAGCTTCAGCAATAGACAACAAAATTTCAATACTGCATAAATGAATTTAGCAAATAGAGTTTAACAAGGCATAAATGAAAAGAATAGTTAACAAACTACGGAAATAAATGGATGAATATTGCGAATAAGGTGGGCCCTTTCCTTCTCACAAGATTCCACTGAAGAAGGAATTAAAATGAAATACTCAAAACAAAATTTTATTCATCTGTCGAAAGTAAATATTACAAATAATTTATGTTCCTTCTCTATTCAGAATAAACCTCCCGTAGTCTCTATATTGTCTCTCTAATGCTGATGTCTCCTCATTTTAAAGAGGAGACATCTATTATAATTTATTTACATTATATAAATACTATTTTTAACCCAATCTGATCTTCTATACTAAAATAGGACCTTTCTGTTCTTCCATAGAAAAAATGTATTCATGTTGTTACAATGGTTACAATGGTACTGGCTTCAAAGTGCAGTTGTTACGGACCCTGTAACAACTTCCTTACTTGTCTTTTCTTGTTGCCATCATGCCTGAAATACTACTTCAGAATCAAAAATCACGGCTGTTTCAGCAAAGGGATTTGCATACCATGTTGATTGTTTCAGCAACACAGTCTTCAGACAGCCATGATAGATTATCTGTAGTCTTCAAACTGTCTCAGCAACTATATATCTTCGATTAATGATTAAATATGAAAGTAATGTAAAATTATATGTAAAACAAGTTAAACGTATAGTAAACAGAAGAATGTTATATACCTTTGGAAGAATGTATGAGAGTGATAGTATGAGCTTTAAATATGGATTGGAAAAGAGTGGAATGATAACAAAATGTATGGTCAAAATGGTACATTATGGGGTCCTAACAACAACCATGATTTCTTATTCACCATGATAAGTTGTCATCGGAGCATGGTTTTTTTTCTTGTGTCAAGCTCCTTAAAAAATGAAACAAGATATTCGGAGAATGGTTCATTTTCTTGTGTTAATATCCTTAAAAAAATGAAACAAGATCGTCAGAGAACAATTCGTTTTCTTGTGTCAAGCTCCTTAAAAAATGAAACAAGGTCATCGAAGCATGATTAATTTTCTTGTGTCAATCTCCTTAAAAAATGAAACAAGGTCATCGGAGCACGATTCATTTTCTTGTGTTAAGATCCTTAAAAAATGAAACAATGTCATTGGAGCATAGTTCATTTTCTTGTGCGAATCTCCTTAAAAAACGAAACAAGGTCATTAGAGTAGAGTTCGTTTTCTTTTGTCAAGCTCCTTAAAAAATGAAACAAGCTCTTCTGAGGATAGTTTTTTTACTATGTCAACCTCGGTAAAAATGAATTAGGTCATGAGGATATTTATTTTACTGTGTTGACCTCATTAAAAAATAAAACACGTTCCTGTTCAATTCAATTCTTTGATAAGATCTCTAAAAATCCCAGTCGAGTATTCCCCTGATATTGTAATTGAACCTTCACTCCATCCGTCTTTCTGATGGACTGAAGCTTAGCGGAAATGTACCTCGAATTGAGTCACCATGTTGGGGGCATGCCCACTTTTTCAAGCATATTTTATCTGTGTTTCACTCTTGTGTAAAAATGAAACCAGTCCCAAGCACAGTTTTTTGATTTCAAGTTTGTGTAAAAATGAAACCATTCTTATTTTACCTCTCGTGATTGCCATTTTATCAGCCTGTTTTTTCAAATGAACCTTGGTTTTCTCATTCCATCATCACCATCTACTTGGTCAATCATATGCCTTCACTTGATTGTTTACCCATTCTGGAGGAACCACTGCAATGAGTGGTCTTGTTAGCTAACCTCTTAACCTTTACTTGTTCTGAAAAGTTCCACCATCACCGGAACCAATTGCTACTTGTAATACCAGTCGTTCCTCCAGGAGGAGTCATCTTTTAGCTCTTTTCTAACTCTTGGAAATTGAAAATATTGGTGAGACTCTTGTCATTTTGAACTCGCTAAATGGCTGCGAAATGATATCTACCTACTATACATTTACCCCTTTTTCGGGCTGGGTCATATTATTTACGAAAAAGGAATACCTTAGCCAGTCGCAACTAAGAGGTTCTCTCAGATATTGTTTTCTACCTTTTCGGATCTGTGAGACTACCTACGAAAAGGGAATGTTGTATTTTTCTTTTCCGCTTCTTTTCAAACTCTCTAAACATTAAAATTTGTTTAGTTCTTCCTTTGTCAAACTCATTAAAACAAAATGGTATCGGAAATCGTCACCATGACGTAACCGAGTTACTCCTTCCTGAGGCTCGTAAAATGTACTAGGATTGATTTTTCTGAAGGAAAAAATTATATGACAAGCATATGCTATCCTCTTCCAGCTTGTGTAAAAATAAAGAGGTACTCGCCAGAAATGGTAGGGGGGAATGGAAGTTATTCGTCAGTTGTGTCGGCAGTATGTCACTCTTGAACGTGACACTTTTCTGTAGTTCGTGTCGGGTTGGGATATCTTCACTTTTTCACTTTTCCTCCATGGGTTTGGGAAATTTGTTTGCCTCTCATTCGATTACCAATATTTTCAACTTGACCTCTGAACCTATTTGAGTCAAATGATGTCAAATTCTAGAGTCGTGTCGTTGATATGTTCAAGAGCAAATCCTTCTATAGTTTGTACATTCCTTGATCCTCTATTCTATTATTGATTAACACTCATATAAAATTATTTTTTTCATGTCTATGATGTGGGATTCATTATGACCCTCCTTCGATGGATCGCTTCCTGTCAACTTCAGCTCATTATTCTGGAATTTGATCTAGGGACTCCTTTCTGGTACCTTAGAGCTTGCATGCCCTAATGGAAAGTTCTTCGCATTTGACGATAGTTTCACATCATTGGCCTTCGATCGAGTGATTTCACGGGTGTTTGACTTCAGCTCATGATTAAAATTTCATGGATTGTATAGTGGTACCTTGAGAACCATTATCATTATTGGTGGTTTCTCTCGCACCTATTTACAACTTTCATCATTGGCTGGTAATTAGGTGACTTTCTTGCATGTTCGACTTCAGCTCATTTACTCACATGCTTGAAACTATACTTGATTAGGTCGTGAAAAATCGCAATACCCTAGATTTTATCCTCTAGAGTCCAGGTTGCGAGGCGATATGATTTTTCCATGATTGGATACATGTTTCTTTCAGATGGATGGCTGCGACCATACCATGAGTATATATGAGATCTTTATCAAATGGATGGCTATGACCATACCATGGTCTCTCTTACGGATGGTTGCATCCATACCTTGATTCATGTATTTTAATCTAGAGATTACAGTTATGTATATGTATTTATGCTTGTTTCGAAGGTCTCCCGATAGCAACGTCTGGTTCCTTGATGTACTTGTAAAGAATTTCACCCCTTACTCATTTTCGGACTTCATACTTTAGGGGGCATTTGTTACACAAAAATTTGTCACTTTCCCTATAATCCTTGTTCCTTGATCCTGGAGGACCCATACAGTGACCCTCATGTACTTTCCAAGCATTGAATACATACCCCTAAATCACACTTTGTATGCCAATTCATCTCCCTTTACAACTTTTGTGGAAGATTCGTATAAAAGCCTAGTTTTCAAGGTAGGCACTTTGTCTCAGTGTCTGACCTGCACCGATAGCAAAGATTTACACTGAGACCCATGCTGATCGGTGCTTTGTATTAATGTCCGACCTGTGTTGATCCTCTTTTGGAAAGTTTTTTAAATATAAGAGAAGCTTCCATGACTAGATGCTTCACGAGGCAACAAGTTGGAAGTTTTTTTTGAGGATATGGCCAAGGAATTCCCCTTTGGGATTGTTGTTGCCATAAAATATGAAATAATCCAAAGGATAAGTTCTTTTCTCGTCATTTTAGGGCCCATATCCTCCTACTCCATTGTTATATAAGGATACCTCTTTCAAAACACATGAAGAGGGGGATGGATTCCTCACATTAACGAATTTGAATTCCATGGACCAAGGGATAAGCTCCATGAGTGGAGGGATAAAGATTGAACTAATCACGACTCTAAAAGCTTCCATTTAGGAGAATATTTGACTAGCTGGGATTTTAGAATTTACTTTTTTCTTTTAATTTTCTTTTCACGAGGGTGCACAAGTAATAGTAGCAAAAAGTGTGGGGTTGCCAAAATTTATTGACCAAACAACAACACATGCGCAAGGAAAGGCTAGAAAGACCACGCAGGTAGAATTTTAAGGGTTTTAAAGAGCTTTTCTCTAATTCCAAGAGTTGATTCAGGAATATTAATTTTTTGAATTACAAGGGAACATGATATAGGTGGTGATAAACCCATATGAACAGTCAAAATTCATGGTGAAAAATGACATGTAACAGATTGCCCCCTAAAGTGAAAAGTATGAGGTTATTTTGAAGAGTGAAGTGCTTTATCATTCCGAGTATTGGATTGGAGACACCGCTTGAAAACATGTAAAAACATTCAATGCAAACATATATATATATATATCATCACTGTGGTAGGCATTCCCATTCTCAGATAAAAACTAACTAAATGTTCTGGTACATATACGATTTCAATATTACATGAAAAGTAGACACAGTATGCTCGCAACCATCTATCATGGGTAGTCTACTATATCATGAATAATAAAACTCCTTGCAGCCTGGATGGTGGAAACTAGATCTAGGGTCTTGATTTCCACTTCCTAAACTAGTACGAATCTATCCATGTGATTGATTGTGTTGAAGTCAAACATGGTAGAAACCACTTGATTACTGGTCAATGATGTGAACCATTAACAAGTGTGAGAGAAACCAACAATAATGAAAATGGTTCTCAAAGTACTCCAGTAAAATATATGAAGTGTGAATGAATGATTTGTAGTCAAACACTCATAGAATCATTTGATCAAAGTTCAATGATGCAACCTGTCGTCGAAGGCGAGAAATCTACTATTAGGGCATGTAGATCCTAAGATAATGATAGGATTCTAGATCAAATTTATGGATGATGAACTAATTTCGATAGAAAGTGACCCACCATAGGAAAGCCTATGACGATCAAGTTTTGAAGAAATATTTGCAAGGACTCACTCAAGGATGGTCAACGTGATTGGAGACAAATGTTTTCAACGAATGGTTTATTTGAACTTTCTTTTGAACACATAATGACACTGCAGATGGTTTGGCAGCATTTGACCTAAAGCTAATACCGAGAAACTGGCTGAAGACTTTAAATGTGATTCGATTAAATTTTAGACAAAGGATTTCAAAACCCATGTACAAGTGTGACAAAGTGTCATGTTCAAGAGTTGCATGCTTCTTTTTAAACAAGGATGATAATTGGATTCTTTTTCTCTCTTTTCCCCCCACCATTAATGGCAAGTACCTCTTTATTTTTTACAAGCTTAAGGAGGACAAAATTTTCTTGTTTGTGTAAGCTGATCCTTCGGATGAGTCCACCTTAGTATTAAAATCGAAACCTAAGAAGGAGTGGTTCAGTCTTGTTTGTAATCGACAGGTCCTTTACAATTAAATTTTAACGAGCCCAGTATAGGAGAAACTCGGCATTTTTCAATTTGAGGGATTCAGAAGAAAAACATAAGTAAAATCCATGGTTGTTCTTTTTCGTAAATTTAGTATCTCAGGCTCGAAAAAGGATAAAATAATATAGGAGAGAACTCTATTGACCATGATTAGTCAACATATACCTTTTTTGTAATTATTCAATTTCAGTCCGGAAAAGGGGTAAACGTATACTAAAGGGATGATTGTTCATTTAATTAATGAGTTCGAATAGTAAAGTACTCGGCAATATTATTATCTTTTAGGAGTCTGAAAAGGGATTAAAAGAGAAATCCATGGTTTCGTTTTTTCGTAATTTTACAGAGCCCGAAAAAGTGATAAAATTATACTCAATGTCAAAATAATTTTTTTCACCAAAAAATCTTGTATCCTGCACAAAAAATCAAAAGATTACACATATCTGTTTCCAAAAAGTAAAAATATTAAAAAAATGACCTTTTAAAGTGAAAAATAAATAAAATAATATTATTTTATTCATTTAAAAAATATAAAAGGAATTAAAACATATAATTTTCACCTTTTGTGTTCAGAGCAGTGCAGAGAGAGATTTTGGTTAAAACTTTGCAGAGCAAATATCAGGAGAACCGACCGTCCATTTCTTGAATCTTCGAAACCAGGTAACCCACATCATCTTTCTCTTCATTTCTATCTGTTTCATTTTTCATTTTAAGCCTTAATTTAGATTTTTAGGAGGATTTTATTTTTTAAAATATGCCCTTGGGGGTATGTGGCTAATGTAAGCAATAATTACAGACCCCAATAATTTTTAAAAGAAAAAATTATCTGGCTACCACGGGTTCTGTGTGGAGCACGTGCGGATGTTCGCACTGTCTGCACATAGAGCCTACGGAGGTGTCGTGAACGTTTTAAAAATAAATATTTCTCTTAAAAAATGGTTCAATTTATCTTCCAAATGGTTTTAACTATTAAATGTGTTTATTTGTATGTTGTTCCACCATGTTGGAATGGCGAGAATGTTAACACGAGCTCATAGACAATGAAGCCATGGATGATAATACAACCATGCATGCATTGAATAATTGTGGCTTATACAAAGTCCGGGCTATCCAAGGGATGAAGGAACAAGTGGAGTTACTGGATTGGCTAGTAAGAACGTGGTATGTTCAAGACCAATGCTTCATAATTGGTGACCACCGGCTCAAAATTGAGCTAGAGGACATTTATTTTCTTACCAGATTGTCCCGAAGAGGAAGGGGCATATCCCTGTTTGGGGCCAGACAGGGAGGTCTACCCACTGCCAGTTACAAAGTGCAATATTGTAGTGATGAGGTAGATTTAAAGGATGGTCGCATAGATATTAAAACTATCTTGTGATTGGATCTCAAAGTGATAGAATTTACAGTAACTAGATTGTGCGGAAGTGTAGCTCCGCATGTGGCTACTAAGTCACATATGCAAACAACAGTCGAGTGTCTTGGAGGAGCCATATTCAACTAGTGTGAAGGAGTATTGGCAAACATGAAAGGCCAATTGACTCGAGCGAGGAATTCGAAGTTGAAAAACTTCAAATATGGCGTCATTCTCATTTCATTTTCTTTTGAGAGGATTCCACTTCTCGCTCCACAGTTGATTCCAATAGATCATGGGGCTCCTCAAGTACCTCAGATGGTGAGATGGGTGGCACTAATGGCTCGCCATGGTGGCGAAGGTGGCTCAGTAGTTTGATTTACTCTGGCATACTTCATGTGGCTTAGGAACCAATTCTTCACCATCGAAGACTTTCCTTATATAGGAATGGATTACAGGGGTGATCCTGAAACATATTTTCCTCCAGGGGCATAGTGGGATGAGACAGGTAAGAAAATCATTTTGATGTTTTTTTTAGATCTATTTTTTATTTTATTTTTATCGTCCAATACTAACAAAAATATTTAAATGCAGATGTGGGTCCAAAACAACAAACAACACTTTGCCACTTTGATAGGCAAGAAGCATAGCCTGTAGCACCTCCATAGCATCAAGAAACAGAGATTATAGAAGACCTGGAGCACAACCTTGAGAGGTTGACCATAGACATTCATAAGACAGGAACAAATGATATCCCTCTCAGGCTTCATAGACATGTGACAGGTGTTCCAGGTCCATGTTGGCTCGAGGGGTCCTGACCCAGGTTCTGATGTTCGAGGTTTGCCAACAAACCCCTATACTACTGGCCCTTTCGGCAGTGACTTGCTTGTGCAGGCCAAAATCTCACCCAAAGTAGTATGGGAGGGTGCTGGAACCAGGTTTCCACACCCTGGGAGAGGGTAGGTAAGTCAAGTAGAGCTGCGTTCACCCTGATTGTGACCCAATCCGATATCACAGAGCCTATATTCCCTTTGCATCCACATGCGTAACAACAATATTAATCACAGAGATCAAAAAATCAAGAATTCATATAGCAATACATAGCTATTTCAGATATTCTTGTATGAAGCAAGTAAAACAAACCCAGATCGCAGCATAAATAAGTACACAAGGATGTTTGCAACTTAAACCAATAACACAGTAGCATATACTAAGTAATCAAGACATCACAGATTCATATCATATTAATTCTAGTGGATTCAGATAGGCAACAATACTTCTGAATTCATTAATCTTTCTGATCTACTTACAAAACCCCAAAAACCCAACCTACACACACAGCAGCAGGGTCCACACACAACAGGACAGAGGCCCTCCGCGCACACAATAGCAGGGTCCACACACAACACGACAGAGGCCCTCTACGCACACAATAACAGGAGTCCTTACCCAAAAACCCTAATTAGATCTATCGATTCGCACTTAGCAGCAATCCCTTATCATTATTAGCTTGTCCTACAACTCAAAAAGGTTCAACTACTTATACTATTTTAGCTTATGCATCCAATGGTCCACAAACTGTGGTTTGAGGACTCTTGGTCTACCCTTGACCCATTTACAATGCTATAGGGGCTTTGACCCACCCCAAAACCCTTGTGTTAGACTAAATATAATAAAAAATATACAAAATGGACCAGTTCCACAAATTTGTAGGAGACCCTATTCCAACAGTCCCCCAACACAATCTTGTGACTCATTTCGAGTCATTGCGATGGTGGGGTCTCCTCCTGTGTATGTAGTGTGTTGATGGTGGAGATTAGCAGGGGTAGTACTTCTTGGCTCCAAGCAACAACGTTCTGCACAATATTCACGAGCTTCTGGGATGTCAGTCCTTCAGTCACTGCGGTGACACTTTCTAGTGTCTAATTCAGTCGCTTGATTGCAACATCAGTATCTTGTGATAGCTAGAGGGTTGTGTCGGCCCAAGGCTTCAATCGTTCTGCGATGGCATGCTTCTTGCACTGGAGTTCCTCAATTTCATCCTTGATCGCATTGCTAGTCCTTAAGCGTGCTAGATGCTGAGCAGGGACTAAAGAGGGAAATGTAGCTTTGACCTGATCAAAATCTTCTTCCTTCTGCCACAAGTCCTGATTGATTCTCTGAAGGACTGGATCACATTGGATCTTGGTCCAAAGTTGCATGGAATCTTCGAGTAACTGGGCACCCTAAGCAATATGACCTATAATGGTGTTAATGGCCTCGGTTACTAGCGCAACGCGCTGGGCTTGTACCTTCGGAGGTGTTTCGAGCTGTAGCTTGGCCTGTAAGTTAGTGATTTGCTGATCTAGCTATGTTTTCATGACCTACATCTCCATCCTGGATGCCTTCAATGCTGCAACCAACCCTTCAATTTTAGCCTGAGGGGTGGCTGCGGCCGGAATCTCCTCTGCAACCTCTGTACAGAGCTAGTGGATCAATGTTTTGAGCTCCACTTGTTGTGCGACAACATGGAGTACTTTAGCATTCTGCTATGTGATGGTCTGCTCAGCTACCCCTAGTTTTTGGTGCATCTGCTAGTCCTGATGGCGAATCTACTGGAATACAGTGGTGTGGAGGCCCTGTAATGCATCGTGGGTCAGCTGGCCAGATTCAGCTGCACCCTTGTGTCTTTATGGAGTTGGACTGGTGGACTGATCACTAGGGAAGCACTAGGTATAGCATAGAGATGGTTTTCCTTTGTGGCAAGCACTATATGGATGGGTACCAAGGGAGGCCATTCCTGCATCACGCTAGCCTGTAGTGTGTCAGTCTTTAACTGTAGGGTGCAGAGTTCAGCCTGGAGGGTGTTAATGGCAGCCTTCTGGTGTTCCTCCAGGGCTACCCACTTGTCTTCCATGGCCATTGTTACGATGTCTGCTATTTTTTCGAGGTCCCCGTTGGTTAAAGTGACCGTCACATCATATTCTCCCCATTGTGCGCACTGCTTCTTTCAGGGCCCCTTTTAAGGCTCACATGTTTGCTTTGTTCCTCCGAGGTTTACTACTAGTGGAATATCTACCTGGATTTCAGCCCTGGTGATTTTCGGTGGTGCATGCTTCATCATGGCTATGTCCGAGCCTTGCTTGCTTGGTTCTGTAGTCTCCTTGGTGGGGGTTTTGAAGCCTATCTTCCAGGCAAGAGGCCATAGTTCAACCACCCGGTCAATGTCCTCATCTACTACCATATATGGGAGGGACATCTAGGTTGTATTCTTGAGACCTTGGATCTGTATGTGGTGTATCGTAACTTGGAATGTTGCAATACTTTTGTACTTGTTGTACATTGTTGGGGACAACTGTGGTTGAGAGTTTATGGCTGCAGCCAAGCTGCTCTGGAATAGGACCCAAAAAACTTGGTTATCTTCCACGCGTTGTCCATCCTTGGAGTCCCATAGATGGGCGAAGCAAGCCCCTTCGCACATTTCTGGAGTGAGCTCGGGGAGGACCGACTCCTCAGGGGCCTTCCATGCAACCAGTGCTATAAGGAGTAGTAGCCAAGAATAGAAAAAGGCCTTTCCTTGTTCCTTAGATTCGTGGAAATTGGTCAGGAATTCATCGCACAAATATTGAGCCCAATTAAGGCAGACCCCCTTCGTACACTAGCTTGCTAATCGAATGACATAGGAAAGGACGATTGCGACCTCGCACTTCCGCATTAGCTTGCACGATAATAACATGGTACCTATCTGCGTAGCACGGTTGCTAATGGATTTTATGATAAAGCCCCGAGTATTTTGCTCCACCTTGTACTTTTGGCGCACATATTCAATGGTCCTACCTTCATATTTCCTGCCCACCCGTTCTAGACAAAAGGTATGGAGTTGAAACTTTAATGATGTTTGTGACCCGACTCAAAAATACTCTAAATGAGTCTAAATGAGAAATGCAACTATTTATTTTCAATGAATCTTATTTAAGGGAGAGATTGAGAGATTTAACAATTTTCAAAACACAAATTCTTTCACTTCTAAACAAAATCCTTGAAAAGAAGACATTTTCGTAAATAACTCAATTTGAAAAAATGATCAATTACTCTTTTGAAATGAAATTCCTTGAACAATCAGATAAAAAAAAACAATTTAATAAACAAACCATTTCCAAAAAAAAGAGAATATATAAAAATTCTAAAACATAAAGTTCAAAATCAAAGAAAAATCTAATTTTGAAGTCTATCTAGAATGTTTGAGGACATTTTCTCCTAGCTTGTGATCAGACTAAGAAAAATTTCTACTTATCTCCGCAGAAATGAAAACATCCAAAAATTCTTTGGTGTGATATCAGGATTTACTAAGCTAAAATATCTTCCAAATTTGCAAATGAAAAAAGGGATCAATTTTCATAAAAGTAAGGTTTGCAACGATCTTAATGGCTTAGAAAGACAATATCATCATACCAGTAAGTTAAGGTAAATTAAGGTATCTTGTATCGAGCAGCAATAAAATAGGGAAAACTTTCACTTATAAGATGCAAATAGGATGATAAATCACACAAACGCAAAATTTGTTGAAAAGAAATTATCACACAAGTTTTGACAGCTAAGATAGATTGGGGCAAACACAAAGAATCAGGTGATCTGGCTCTAAAAAAGATAAAAAAAAAATCAAAAATTTTCCAGGGATGCGCAGTTTTTAGTCGAAGACAGAGCACATCCGCACTATTTTGAAATATAAACTATGGAGGTTGCCACACTATTTTCTGATGAAAACTACAGAGGCAAGGAAAAACTCAGAAAAAATAAATAATCAGCTTTCTTTTTTAGGGATTCTTAAAAGTTATCTACCCAACCCGTTCTCAGACAAGTCAAAATAAAAATCCTCTAAAATTCAAACTGAAAATAAATAAAGAAAATTAATTTCTAGAATCCCCAGTGGAGTCGCCATTTTGTTATGCGAATTAATCCCTCTTGCTGATAAGAGCAATCTCCCTAGTACTCAACCAGTAGCTAGAAGCAAACATCCATTTGAAAACCTTTTTCTCTAGATTAATTACATTTCAGAATTATTATAATAAAGTAAAGAGGACATGCCCCTACCTTGAAATCCAAATGTTCGATGTAGTCTTATATCTTGTCGCTCCAAAGTGGCTTCTTCAGTAAGTAGAACCTACAATAAAAGACAAGACAAAAGAATCAAAGCATCTGCAACATATAACAATCAAGAAAAGCTAACCCAACTTAGTGATCAAGGAGTCAAAGTATTGATGTTATTTCAATAAGCATAATAACAACTCAATGAGAAAAAGAGATCCATATGTATTATCTTGAATAAAAAGAGTAATCTTACAGACTAGTGCCTTGATGTCATACATATTTCTCCTGGGGTCTTGAACAATCGTTCCTCCTTCAGTTTGATAATCCTTCCTCTCTGAATATCAGCATGGAGTTATGGACACAAAGTTGTGATCATTCTCATGCCAACAGCCACTTACTAGTGTAGAAAGTACACACTCTTGGGAATTTCTTCAGCAATTAACATGTATGTTTACCCTTCAACCTGAAAGTTGAGCTCAATTTATAGGGAAATGGAGATAGTTTCAGTTCCATGAAGAGGGGGATGGATTCCTCACATGAAGGTATTTGAGCTCCATGGATCAAGGGATAAGCTCCATGAGTGGAGGGATAAAGCTCGAACTGATCGTGACTCTAGAAGCTTCCAGTTGGGAAAATATTTGACTAGCTGGGCTTCTAGAATTTACATTTTCTTTTAATTTTCCTTTCGCAAGGGTGCGCAGGTAATAGTAGCAAAAATTGCGAGGGTTGCCGCAGTTTATTAACCAACCAGCAGCGCATGTGCAAGAAAAGGCTAGAAAAACCACGCAGGTAGACTTTTAAGGGTTTTAAAGAGATTTTCTCCAATTCCAAGACTTGATTCAGGAAAATTAAGGTTTTTTACTTCTAAGGGAACATGATATAGGTGTTGATAAACCCATATGAACAATCAAATGTCATGGTGATAAAATGACGTGTAACAGAAGCATTTCTGAGCACTTTGAATTTTGAGCTAAAATAATGGTCCCTAATCATTACTCTCTACTAGAAGCCTTTTGGACCCCAAAAGCTCTGTTGATTACTAATTATGAATATGAGGGGATTGTTCCCTCACTCTTCCAGTCTTTATCCATTGATTTTTTCCTAATTTCATTATTTGGAGCTTTTCATAAAAAGACAAAATTTTCCTTGATTCTGATGACCATATGTTGTTGTCTTTGACACCATCATGTTGCAATATTTATGAATTTGTAGAACAATAATCTAATTGGAGAAAACAGATTTTTCCTACTTTGGTCAACAATCAAAGGAAACTTGGAATCTTTCTCACCTTGCACTCTATCATTATGGCGATTTTTAGTTGCTTTTGCCTTGAAATTGTGTCGACTCTTGACCAAGTATCTTCGCCATTGTAATGTGCCTTTTGGAAACCAGTAATGAAAATTTGTGAAAACTATGACTTCTTTGCAAAGCTTCTTTGTCCTCTCTTAGACCTTTGCAACCTCTTGCATCAGCACCTTGTTTTCAACACCGCTCAACACCAATGTTGACTGCTGCAATTGTTTTTCACCTTCTTTCAAAGACAACCTATTATTAATCTGAAACAAATCATTACAATTATAAGCATCTCTTTGAAAAGTATTATGAAAAACATCTCTTTTTTTTATCATCATCAATGTCAAGTTTTGGCTTGCATTGACTAGCCTCTTCATTTTCCCTGCATTAACTAAATAAGTATTCAGTTTCTTGTGATGAGCTCTCATAATATACTCCAATCCATCTTTAAGAAAAATATATTTGTTCTGATGGTGATAAAACACCACTTTACTATCATACAAATATGGAATTCCCAATATAATCCCGGAGATGTCAAGTGGAATTACATCTAACTCGATTTCATCAACAAAGTTTGCAATAATAGAAAATCTAAAAATGCATTTCCTTGTAACTTGTAAATTAGCATTCTTAACTATCCATCCTAAAGGGTATGATTTATGATGTGCCATGGTTTCAATGTTAATATTTTTAACTAAATCTTCTGAAATCAAGTTTTCTTGCGATCCTATATCAAATAATTCATCAATCGTTGTATGATTATAAATCACTCTAACATGGAACGATCTTAATTTATGTCTTCATTTGGAGTGTTGTTGTGACTGTTTGAGGAACTAGTACATTCAATATTTTTCCCTTTCAAACCCATAGCAGTACTTTTTATCTTATCTCCTGAATATGTCCCTAAGTCTTTTTTAGCTATAGCAACAATTTTTCCTTTCTCTTTGGCTTTCAATCTATCTGGTTTCAATTCTGGATGAAGTTGCCAACAGTGGTATTCATCATGGTCAATCTTTGATAAAAAATTTCAAATACGTTTTTCCTTCTCTTTCTTGATACTTGCATTCTTCTTTCCCTTCCATTTTCCTCCCTTCTCTTTTCCCTTACCCTCACTTTCACCTGTCTCCTCTATGTTTTTTTTTCCCCTTGCCTCCAAGTGTGTGGCTTGTACACAAAATTCATCTAAGTTGTTTGGGTTAAACATAAGGATAGTACACTTCCAATAGGAATGTAAACCTTCTATATATTTCAAGAATGTATCTTGAGAATTCAAGTTTACTCCTAACAACAAATCTCTCTTTCTAAACTCCTATGTGTACTCTTGAACAGTTTGGCCTTTGAGATGCCTAAAGTTTTTCCAAATCATAATTTATTTTTTCATATAGGCTAATGGATAAAACCGTATTTTAATGGAAGAAATGAATTCAACCCAAGAAATGAAAATCTTACCATGGATTTGCATTTCCTCGTGTCTTTTCCTCCCACCAAACTAGTGCTGCTTCTTCTAGCCTTAATGAAGCGAACTGGATCTTTATGTCGTCTTCTTGTAAATTATTAATTATGTAATATAATTCCAATTAACGAATCCAATTCTCTAGCTTTTCAGCATTAATCTCTCCATTCTATGCGGGAAGTTCAAAATTGATGTCCAACTTGAGTAGTGGAGTCTTTCCTTTTGGGATCTTGGGATGAGTGTGGGTATGAGTTCTTATGGTGGATGTGGAAGATGAAGATGCTGATGAAGATGATGAGGATGAGGATGGTGGAGATAGAGGTGGCTTTCCTCCACTACCTTGAGATGGTGGTGGTTTACCTCCACCACCTTTTGAGCTCCTATCTTCCTCCTTACTGTTTGAATATCCTTCTCCATGAGGACACTTTGAACCTTCTCCAACTTCCTTTGCCATGAAATCTTCATACATAACTTTCACTATTATTTGAATTGCTTTGAATTCTCTCTTAACATCCTCTTCTTCAAAATGTTCATGAGTCTCTTCATAGCCTAGCATTTTGGCTTTGGATTCAAGCTCAACCTCTATAGCTTGTACCTCTTCAATCACTTCAGCCTCTTGTGCAATTTGCACCTCTTCAATCTCAACTAGTGGAGATGGAATTTGAGGTGCTTCAGGTGTTTCTTTGAGTGGTCATTTAGGTGAGGATGATGCTTTCTCAACTCTCTTCCTTCTTGTCCTAATCTCAAGACTAGCTACCAATATCTTCACTTCTCCTCTCTGCAATATCAACCTTGTAAGCATCACACAAATTGCAACTATTAATACCCTTCCAGCAAAACAAGCAAGCAACCTTGTGCTCTGATACCAAATTGATATGAAAATTATTGCTAGTTATTGTTGTTCTACTATCACTTCCAGATATAAAATTCTCTTTGTTTTGGTTTTCTTATTCAACAAGAATTTTTCCATGAGCATGTGATTGTCAATTCAATTTACTTGGTGAAATTTAGCGTTTGTCATAAACTTAAAAGCATAATTTTAAATGAATGAAAAGCAAAAAATATAAACACAACAAACACACATAACATAGCTCAATATACAAAATTTTGTTGAAGGAGTTCACCCCTCCTGAGCTACATCTCCTTGGTCCAGCTTCATAGTGTGGGCCTCTGTATTAGCTTCAAGTGTGATAAAATTGTTGTTACAAGCTTCAAATGTTATTGGAACCTATTCCAATGAGTTAAAAAAATCAAAATCTACAAAAAATGACTGTTTGTTTGCTAAATTTGGATTTTGGATGCTCTAGCAATGCCTCCAACACCTGGTGGCCCTTGGATTAAAAAATATTCAAATGCACAAAAACACATGTAGATGACCTCTTCTGCCTTTGAAACCTGCTTCATTGAGTTCCTAGCATGTCAATTAGCCAATAATGCCTCTTTATGAGTTATGTTTGGGCGAAACTTGCCTAAGTTATGGAAAAATTTGTATTCCCCAATTTCTTCACTATTATTGGAAGACTGCGAGATAAAATTCTAAAAATGGACATCCCGCCAAGTTTGGCATGATCCCCTAAAATTCCACCACAATAAACTGTGCTTAACACTAAGATAAGCATGAGTTAAACAATAAGATAAGTGCTTGTTATATATAAGCGCATTTAGTGCTAATGAAAAATTAATGTGGTTTAAGTGTGGTTTAGTGGCTCATTAATGTCATTAATATTCCGCCAGAATTTACTGTTTAGCTCCTGGTTCCAGGTGCTTGGGCGTATGGGGAGAGGGCTCGCTCATGGGGCTGGTCCCCTTCGAGCCCTGACTGTTGGCACGTTACAAATTTAAATATGCGTGGAAACATATGGTTGTTAAGACCTATAGTATGGACAGAGCAGTAGAGTGGTGGCGTGGTGTGGGCTAGGTCGGGTGTTCGACCCCCATCTCCGACCATAAATTTTTCTCTGCAAAACATAGAGATCTCCGCTGAATAGATAGAATTTCCATCAAATAAGAGCCTCCACCATAATAGTTAGAAGTCCTCCAAATTTGGTTCAATCCGATGGTTGTAAGGTTTCCAAACTTTGGTTAATATATATATATATATATATATATATATATATATATATATATATAACATATGTGCGTAAACTCTTTAGTTTCAACTTTGTCCATAAAACAGATATGTGCCCAATGTATAATGAATCCCAACCTTAGAACAAATCACCAATTCGACCATACAGCTTGGTGATTCAAATAATGAATTTGAAATAAGGGTTTGAGAAGGCCCACTAGAGGGGACACATGGAAACCTCTGGCTAGGTTGTGCTCCAACCTAAAAGAAAATCAAATTCAAGCTTAGGAAGACATTGGAGGTCATTGGGAAATTTTTCCCTTCGCAAACCATTTGGAAAATCTATGGACAACACGTGTCACAGTGTCGCTGGCAACAATCTAGAGAATATTCCTGAGGTGCTGGCTGGACTGCCAAGTCATCAGTTGTACCTGTTCCGCCCAATTTTTAGGTGTTTTTAAAAGCGAACAACAGACCATAACTCACTCATACGAACTCAGATTTTGACGAAACGAGTTGTGCCAGAACCCTAGCGACAAACTCTATCTGACCATTCAGGTATGAAGCATTTTTTAGCACTTTGAATTTTTAGCTAAAATATTGATCCCTGATCAGTTTAGAAGTGGAGTGGATGGAGTTGGAAACAGGTTCAAAGGTTTCTGATGCGATGAGATTTCATCATGAGAGTCACTTGAGCTAACAGTTTCTAGTTCAGGGTCACTGTGAGATCTAGCCTTTAGAGGGCTATAAATGAATTTTTCAAAATATTCGAGCTAAATTTTCCATTGCGCGTAATTGAACCTCTTTGATGCATTCAAGTAGTATGTTCGCGCATACAACCTTGTTCACACAATAGAATTTTCAGTAATAATGTCAATGAGTGCATGAAGTTACCACTAGGTCCTTTAAAAAACCTTCTTTCTACTTCATAATATGACACAAACTGGTCAATGGCAAATTTGGTCACAAATCCTCCCAAGAGGCGATTGATCCAATGATCTACCATGCGAGTGATCTTATTATCAAACTTCTCTACTTGCTGGATCAATTCAGGAGTCCACTTAGTGACTATGTCATCTTTTATGTCGTGGTGGAATTCAGCTAAGCTTGACAACCACTCTTGTAGTACGTGCGCAAAAGAACAAAAGAAGCTTTCATGCACTTCTATATAAATATATTTCTGTACCCACTGCTCGTCTAAAAATTTAGTACTTATATTCTGTTGGAGCATAAATTCAAGGATCTTTCTATCCAGCCAATCTTGTAATTCGTTATGTGATGGATGCCACAACATAAAATCTCCCTCGAAATGATGATCTTGGTCTTGGCAAGAGAACCATTTGTTGGCTTGAGGGGTCTTGACCCAAGTTCAGAGTTTATGTATAAACCAACAAACCCTCCAACTACTGGCCTTTCAGCAGTGATATACTTGCATAGAACAAAGTCTCACCTGAAACAATATGGAGGGGTGCTGGAACCAAGTTTCCGCATCCTAAGGGAGAAGTTAATGAAGTGGTCCTCAACAAATCCCAAATGTGAACTTATACAGATGCGTGAAAATATATATCTCAGATTAACAGAGAATGCGTAGTCATTAACAAAATAACACAGAATCGATGTCTGCCTTAGCGCAGATAAATAGGAACAAAATCCATATCCCAATATTTATCAATGCAAATTCTTAAACAGATCTATTAATGATCAATAAACATTCATAATCATATCAGATCTCCTTGCGCAATCATCAATAAGTAAGACAGATAATAAGTAGTAAATAACTTAGATGCATAACATAGTGAACTTGCCAAAAACTGTCCTTTCTATTAACTTAAATCTGTCAACCAATACATCGATTGTTCCTTCCAAAACCCTTACGTGCACACAACTCGCAGAGTCTGCACACAGCCAGCATGAGTCTTTCAACCCAACCCAAACAACCCTTATATATGCATAAACTTATCAGAACATCAATATCATGAACTTACTTAGAACTACTTAGCTTAGAGATGATCTATCTATTTATATTCGCATAACGCGCAGATACTATGGTCTCAAATCATGGTTTGAGGCCCATAGTTTACCCTTAAGCCGATTTACATCCAAATTGGAGACTTTGACCCACCCCAAAACCCTTTGGCTCCCTTTGTGCAGTGCACACATACACAATTACACAAAAATGTCTTTGGAACTTGTGCCTTAGAGGACCCCACTCCAACAAGGACATATGTACATGAGTAAATTGCACATTTGCATTACACCATAGCCATTCCGTCAACATGGTATTTCAATTAACTCGGTATAATTTGCTAGTAAGAACATGTTTCCATGTATAAGTTGCACGGTGTAGAGATAACTTAGAATTAATCTCGCATTAAATGTTTTGTGTCATTGTTTTCCATGCCTATAAATATCGCTTAACCTTGGGAAAACCACAAGCATATTGGTGTCGCCACTTCACCTCTCCCCCATCTGATGGCATGTGATCGTCCTCATTTCATTCAAATGATCACGATGAGAGAAGGAAAGATCAATAGTTCGGAGACAAAGCACCGTACTCAAACCCTACATTATCACTTTCCCTGGAATTTGTCTTTGTTTTCTTATGCGAACACTTGCAATCTGTTCCATGGCTGCAACCATTCCTGGCAGGTATTATCTGAGCACTCGGCACCGACTCGAAAACACAGAGACACGAATATGGCTTGTCTTCACCATATGCTCCAATTGGCTCTAGCCATGGTAACCTATATTTTTTTTATACCGGTATAACTGATTGTGTTTTCCTGCATTTGGCAGTCTCAAAATTTACTAATTGGGCCTCAATTGTTTATTATGTTTCTTAATTCTCCTGCCTTTAGAAATTTATGTATGACGAAGAATCCATCATCAATCCAGTATAGGCTACCGGTCACTTATTTTCCTCATTTTTCCCCATTTCACTTGCTGTGAAAACCTTTTCGTGGTTTTGGTTTCGGTTACCCACGAGTTTCGTTTACCCCATGTGCTTCCATTGTAGTCCAATGGCTCTGGAGAACCATGAAACCACCAGTTCCGTTCAATGGTCCAGAACAAAGTGTTGTTTCAATACATCCTAAAGGTACACACCCCTAAACTTATTTACTTATTTTCTATTTTTCTATGTTATCATGATTGGGGTGATTCTACATTATTTAAAGGATATTTTGGTGGGTATTCAACAGCGTGCCCTGGCACTAAATATCCTAACAAGTATTATCCTATATTCTCTTTTCTCTTTATGGTTTTTTTTTCTTGTATACTGTAGCTAGAATAGTTTCTTTTGAGTGCATTACTGATTATGTCTCTTGAATTTTCCTTGCAGGTTTGAGGGTTTCTCTTCCATCATTTTGGTTGTAACGGCTCCCCAAAAATTTGGCTAAGTTGAAACGTTATAACCCCTAGCTCGCTACCTCCTCGAGGTCGGTGACACTCATTTCCTCGGGCTCTGTCAATTGAGTTGACTCCCTGAAAATCTGTATGCTGCTATTTTGATTGAAAGAATATAAAGGGTACTATATTTATCTAATGTTGAAATAGCCTTATCTTGACATATTGAGGAAAGATTTTGTTCTATTTGGGTTTTGGACCCCTGTGGTGAAGGGGCTACGAATTGGTCATTATATGTATTTCCTCTTTATTTTAGAGTCCATTTGGAACACGACCCTAGTCTTGACACATTAGGTATCTCCTTGTAATTACAATAATGATTTTTATGCTCAAATATGATGGTTACCCGTTTCCTCGGGGTGTGAACTCTGAAATATGTATGACATTAATTTTATCCACATTTAATTTAATATCATCGCCCTGCTTAGGCACCTCTGCATATAATTTCTTTAGATGTTTCGATCTTTAGGCACCTCTGCATATAATTGTGTGTAGTCGATTCTCGATTTTTTTTTTTAAGCAGAGTATAGTTAATTCCTCAGTTCTATTGGAGAAGTAATGGCATGATGGATATTTCAGTTCCTATGAATATTTTTGTTATAATATTTTCAATTTTGTAATGTATTTTATACCATAAATTCATCCAATAAAATTCTGGAATATACATGTTGAATAATTATAACTTGTCTCGTTTTCCTTAGGGGTTTCGCTCGCTTCTTGTTTTTCCCAGTTTCATTAGTATATATTTCTTTCTAATAGTATTACTTTTTATTTTTGGCGGTTTATTTTGCCTCTTAGAATGGCTTTATGAATCATTCGTGGCCAAACATAATAAATTCCTAAAATATTTATATTTTTTTGTCGCCTTAGACAGACGGATTTGTATACTTAAGTGATAGGGGTTAGCTTACCCTTGACCCCCAAGAAAAATGTGAGTTTTTTCCTCTTATGGTATTACAGTAAATTTACACTTTGAATACCTCTCTCTACATTCAATATATCCCTGTCCATACGAATAACTTAAAATTATATGGTTAAGAAAATTATACTCGAGGTAGTTTTTTTTTAAGCAATGTAAACTATACAAAAAAAACAATTATTTTATCCGCACAATCTCTGTTATTAAAATCAATATTTATTCTACTTATCCAAATTTCTAGTCGATCATATACCTTTTAATTATTAACCATACTTTCAATCAATAATACATATACTCCTATAATTATTAACATAGTACTCTTGAAGACTAACTTATTATTAATTATTAGGTTAACAACACTCTATTACTATTACATATATTCTTATTTCTATACACATTTATAATACTGAAGAATTATAATAAAAACATCATATCACCCCTTAACAGTATACATTTATAGTGTTACGAAAAGAGTAATCTAAATCATCATCTATTCATTTATAATACTAAAATCATCCTCTATTCATTTACAATACTGAAAAAATATCATTTATTCAATTATAGTTCTGTAAAATTGTAACAAAAAAATATCATTTAATTCTTTATAGTACGAAATAATTCGTAACAAAAAATTTATTATTTAGTCATATACCATATTGGAGAATTTATGATAGGAAACTATAACCAAATGATAACCAGGAGAACACATGGGAAATAGAACTTTACCTACCAACCTTGAACTGTAGCCTCTGGTTCCCCTCGAGCTGAGATATGCTAGCTATGAAAAACAAGAATCAACAACCTCTATTGATCCATTCAATAGATATTTTATATTTTTTCTTCCATAATAATTTTTCCTTCAGCGACATCCTGCTTTTATGGATCTCAACACCACTAGCCTAGGATTTTCCTTTAAAGCTCACTTTTCTCCCCTGCGACGCTTTATTCTTATCGAGGCCTAGCATATTTCCCCAGCTAAGAAATTTAATGGATTTTCTCTCTTAGCCATTAAATATTATCTAAAATATTTATCATGCAAGATTTATCTCCATCTCATTTACTAATGAGATTTTTTTCTCTTCTTTGTAAAGAATCTCGTACTCAAGTGTCTAACTCCCAAGTACTTTCAATCCAATTATTTATTAATTAATAAAATTATTTATTCACTGTTGGGCGTATAAATGCAAGATTTATACCAACAGTTAAATTGTCAATCCAGGTAGGTAGACTTAGAGGTGTAGCACAATAAATGTCAAAATACAACCTCAGAGATCTGTTAAATAAAAATTAAGTTCTTGCAAGAAATTCAAAAGAAGCATCATTCAAAAAGAGGAACAAGACTCTTCAAAAACACACTTTGGGAATCTACTTTTGGTTTCTCTTCTGGGTTGAGTTGGCTCCTGCAGAAATTCCTCCTTAGTTGTCGAGGGGACAAGGGAATGTAGGCCCCATTCAAACTGACAAATGTTCAGGAAATAAAGAATGTGATTCAAGAAATAAAGGATGCAAAATGTCTTAAAAATTACTGCTATGTTACAAAGATGAAAATAAAGAAATCAAACTAGAAATCACAAGGCAACTTCATTCCAACAAATCTACGCAAATAATTGAACGCTTTAAAAAGAATCAACATGATAGTGCACTGCTTCTCTTAAAGACAATTCAGTACTTAGTTGTAAGGAATATATGCAATAAGAACAAAAAGGATAAATATACATTTCCTATTGTTTACACTGATCTTATTAAATAATTTCTTGAAATATTATGTATGATGTCTACAACATTTAATTATAATGAAGAATTATGTGAGCACTTTTTCAATAAGATTCACAACCTCTCCTTATGTTGATCCTGGCATTTGTTTATTAAGAGTTTAGAGATAAATGTTTTGAAAAGTACAAGAACCATTCTCATATAATAATTGAAAGGAAATCATGAATACATGTTAATTTTAGTTAACCAGAATTCTTACTCAACAATTGTTTCACCATTTCATCCTGAGAATAGACTTCGTTATGTAGTAATAGAATAAGGGCAAGTAATTAATCTTGTAATAAAAAGAATGAGAGATGAAGTAATAAAGAAGTTGTTGTTTACTTCATTTCAACCTTTATGAAAATACATCCAAAGACAACGATATATTGAACTTAAATAACCAGAACAACGAAAAGAAATTATGGAGTAAATTTGAAAACTAAATGACTAAAAAGAAGAGCTATGAAATGAAATTGCATAGCTATCTAAGATCACACTCACACCATGCAAACTAGAGTGTAGAAAAATAAATTCTAAGGGATTTTGGGCAATGAACTGGCTGGTGGGCCCAACCACCCAGCTCATTTCCCTTGCAGCAATTTAAATCACAATCTTAAAACATTCAGAAGAAACAAAAAAAACTCAGAATCGAATGCCAAATAAATTCATTGTGAAGTACGTTTACAAAATCATGGAACAATGCAGTTCCCTCCAGGGATCATCCCACTAGGCGCGCAACTCCTCCCTTCCTGCACACTAACTCGATTCCCTGTTTTGCAAATCTAGAAATTCAATGCTAGATCTAGATCTGAGGATTGGGGTCCCCACTTCTAAATGCACAACCCTCTGTTTTATAGCAGCAATGCTGACCCTACTTTCTCAGATCTATGCCTACAATTTTAGCACGGTTTGTTAAAACAAATTGGACCTGGAACTAGAAAATCTGATTTGGCTATGTTTGGAAGATAATACAACAATCAATGCCAATGGAATATTGCCATTTATGCTCTGTAATTGCATAAACGCATAGTTATAGTCATACATTGGTTTTCGATGTTCTGCTCCTGGACTTTTCTAATCGACACATCATTACCATCTCAACGGATGATGATATAATTACTACCCCTATTTCCTTGAGAGGAAAGGATGCATTTTATATGTTTTACCACTGCCCATTTGACCATATGCAAAGCACATTCCTTTTGTGTGGTGAAAGGTAGATGGAAAAATGGGTTTCACAGTAATGCGATGAACTTCCTCATTTTTAACATGTTCATCTAAAACAACATCAAATGTGAATTCACTTTTCTCGGTATATGCAGTAAAATCCACCTTTATATTTTTCTCATGGATAGTCAATGAACAAGCCTTTCCATCAATTGTTATAATGTCTTCCTCTTTTCATGCCAGCTCACTGAATCAATATCAAAACTCCAAAGCTGCAAGGCGTTCTCACTATCACCAATACCCACACCCTACAACGACTCATCCAAATTCCCTTCAAAATATTCAGGGCTGCCTCATCTTCACCCAAAAGCCACAACACCTCAACATTTGAGATGATTTTCAACAATCTATGAAGTTTTTATTTGCTAAAAAACCAGTCATTCAGCATCCTCAATAATCAAAGCCAACAACATAGTATCTTTGCACTGCTCGTACAGGAATTGCTAGTACAAGAACTGCTAGTACAGGAACTCTTACCACCTGCCACAAGAGAGCCTAATATTAATGACATTTTCACATTAAATACTCTTAAAATTAACAAAATGAGAAGAGTTCATATATCAACAATTGTAAGCTCTAAATGCATCTAAATAATAACTCAATAATGCGTAAAAAGAATAATAATGACTATAAATACTTAGTAGAGGCATAGAGTTATTCAGAGAAAAGCATAGAAATATGGAAAAAATGGAGGCTCAACACTCCCCCACACTAACCTTATTTCACATCCTTATGCAAGCCAAACCATAAGAGTATAAAACCATGGCAGAAGGCAGGGGGGATGTTTAAAGTTCATACTATGTTTCCCAATAAAAGTGTTACCAAAAATATCATCAAGGAAATATTAAGATACCTGGTATGTCATCATTTTCAAGGCATTCATTAATTCTACAACATAACTATTAAAGTGCCGACTAAAACCATGTTACAACTGTTATGAAAGTATCAAGTGTAGGAATGATAAAATTCAATGTAACAAGATCAGGTATAGGAAAGAAATTCTTTCTACCATACATTAGGAAAAAGAGTATTGCACCTTTATAATGAAACTCACATACCTTTTTTTCTATCTCAAATGAATTCCCTTCTTTGTCATAGATTTTTCAGAATTATTTTCTGCCCAGAGTCTTATTGCATCAAAAAATTTGCTGGAAGAGGTGCAATTTCAAGTAGACTGCCACAAGGTTCCTGTATCATTATAACAATCCTGTACCTATTATGGGAATCCTGCACCTATTATAGCAATCATACACCTAGACCTGTACTAATTTATACAAATGCAAGCACAATCAATACACATTATTTTCCATCAACACCTTGTGAGTAGACATTATTGAGTATTTCACCACTCTAAATAACATACAAAAATTAGAGTGAGTTATGATACCAGAGAAGGGAAATAAAAATAGAACAAGATGACACCTTCCTGGACCAATCAAAAACTTCTTTATTGAGCACTCTAATTTTTTTTGTCATCTAGATGCAAGATTAGGTCTCCTCTTAATCTAGTACACAGGATTACCTTCACTAAGGGTGCCACTTTATTAAAGACTCCTAATTTTTGAAAAAATAATAGAACTCAAAACATCATGCTAAAATCACCTTAAAACCATTATCCAATAATTAAAATAATGAGATTTAGGGAAAACGAAAAATAACCGAGTAGATCATAGTATGTAATTAACTTTAATACCATAGACATGGCCCTACTGCCTGCAGGCGTTTATAGCCTCGACAGGGATGTCTTTTGACCCAACGAAATTCCTGTGTCCCACTCACTAGATATAGATTCAGAGTTATATTAATTAAACTAAAAAATAGATGAAGGCCACAATCTTGGCTTGGTAACCAGATGATGGCATTGCCACTCACAAAAAGTAACATGGACGAACAGGCTGGCTCGTGATGAGACCTCCTGTCTTCCAGATTTTTAGCTAAAAGCCATTACTCTAGCTTGGTGACCAGCAAAATTAATGTCATGCATGTTAGGTCTCATGATCATGGTAGGTCAGCTCATCATGAGAACTCCTATCCTCCCCTAAATATTTTGTAAACTCTGATTATAATTAACTTCAAAGGTTACTTAATATGTGGGGAGACAATTCAACTCAAGAGAACAGGATGGCATGAAAAGTTTTTAATGACCAATCATTACTGGCTACTTCATCTACCCTAAAGACATTATTTTAGATAAAATATCTCAGATAATGACTTAGAAGATTCTTTGAGTGAGTAATTCTAGTGTACTCATGAACAACTTATTATGACATTTACAAGATTGGTCCACCATAGGGGGCTCTCAAGAGTACCTTCTAAGGGAAACTTGAAAATATATATCTCAGATGACAACTCATTAGAGTGGTTAATCATGGTTACTTTTGAAAAATCATAAGGTATTAGAGTGAATCATACTCAAAAATATTTGTCACAAATTTTTGTGTTAACAGCCAATGTGGATCAAAATCAGTTTTAGTGGCTATGCTTGAAAGTCAAAACTCTAATAACATTGTTGTAACATCTTTATCATGTCATTGAATTATGATTCTACCCTACTATACCCTAAGAAGGGGAAGAATCCATTTTAAGTATAGGAGTACTTCCAATGCATCCATGTGTGCAATAAAAGGATAATATTACTCATGTTAAAATTTGAAATAAATATTCAAGGAAATACCTAAACATGAGGAACTAGATGCGTTAACGGATGTGGTGCTACAATCTGTCAAATGATAAAGGAGGAGTAGATACTCACAGTCATATGAAACCAATATTCTATGGGATCCATATACTCTTGGTCATTTGATTCACAGGCAACATCTGGTGCATCATGCAAATCCTCCATATTTCTTTGTTTATCCTCTACAGTGCAAGCCGGATCAGATAGATGTTCATTAATATCTGCTTTCAATGGATTCTCCTCATCAAGAATGATCCATAGCCTTTTGGTTTCCCCAGGAAGATCTTTTGGTTCTTCATGAATCTCTTCTTCCAAAGGAGTAGACCTATCTCTGATTGATGCCAAAATGTGTTCTTTCTGTGAAGTAGAGACCCCAGCTTCTGCTAAGATTTGAGATAGACCTTGAAGTAGCATCAAAATACCTGGAAAAAGTCTTGTCAACACCTAAATTTAGAGTGGGGGGTTATTTTAGTGTCAAAAAAATATAAACATACTAACTCAAAAGATTGATTGCAGTTAAAAGAAAAAACCAAGATTGTAAAGTAAGAAAACCACACTTGCGAAAATAAATTAAATAATCCACTACAAGGAAAAGACCCTCTAGCAGATGTTTTTGAAGAACCCCTTATAAAAATACCCCAAACATCCGTTTGTAGCGGAGGTTACTAGAGGAGGTCAGTTGGTGGAGTTTTTGAGGATGTTTTTCTTTTGGTGCATTTATCATCCTAAACTGCACCGGTGCGTCCAACTAGAGAAAGCACCGATGAACACAAAACATTGGCACACCGAGACACCATGCGCTCAGTACAAACCCGCCCAGTGTGTCTTATTACTATAGCACACCGGTGCTTTACAAATATTCGGCACTCGTATCTCCTAAAACCCCGCGCCAGAACTGAAACAACCTGGTGCGGTCTTAAGAAACCGCACCGGTGCGCCTATAAAACTCGCGCACCAGAACAAGGTTAAATAAAAAAAAAATTACAGCCAAAAATCCGCATTTTTCACTTTTCAGTGCTTGAGAGGTCTCAAGCACCAGTACAACTTTACCTTGTGTGAGGCGCCCTGCCATCGGTGCTCCCATTGCATGCACTGCTACTCTCCATTGCCCACCATCTCCATTTTAATTTTTCAAAATGGTGGGCAAATTTAGTTTTGAAAATTCTATAACCAATATGCCTCCTTGGTTATAGAATTATAAGGTCAAATGTAGAGGTATTTTCCTTGTTTTTCCATAAATAAATATTTTAGCAGATTAGTTTTGTAAAATAGCTTAAAATTCACCTTATTTAAAAAAAATAATTCCCGTGTGGTGCACTCGAGCCATTCGGATCACGCCGGTTTACGGTGCTGCCTGTAAATTTATAGGCTGCACGATAACCGGTGTTAACGGTATCCGCACCAGTTCCTGGGTGGTACCAAAATAACACACCATGATTTTTTTAAATTAAAAAAAAAATGCGGTGCAGTCAGTTACCCGGCCGCACCGTTGACCATGTCGAATTGCAGGAATGCGGTGTGTTGACAGAAATATCCACCTCGCGGCGAGTAATTTTTTCAGCACACCACATTCCGACAATTCGACATGGTCAACAGTGCGGCCGGGTAAACGACCACACTGTTGACTATGTAGTGATGTCAGGAGGGCGGTGCGCTTCCTAAACTATATGCCTCGGGATGTATAGTTTGGTCAGTGCACTGCCCTCCTAACATCACTGCATAGTCAATGGTGCAGTCATTTACCCAGATGTAACGTTGACCTTGTAACAATTCCAGGAGGGGATGCGCTGAAAATTTGCAGATACACCATCTCCGGTGGGCTGAAAATTTTCTAATCCACCGCCTCTAGTGCACGAAAAAAAAAGACGCACCATTACTGGTGCATTCCTGTTTTTTGTGGCGCACCGACTGCTTTTTATTATTATTATTTATATATTTATATTCCTAAATACATGTCTTATTTAATAAAAAAAAATTATTTAATATGTCAATCATTCAGTAATGTGAAAGGAGAGAAGAGAGGGAAAACCAACAACAACAGGCGGACCAGTATAACATGGTTCACCTGTGGGAGGCACGAAAGAGGGAGAGATATGTGTACCCTCACCCTATCACAGTAGCTACCTAAGGGCTCCTAAGGTAGGTAGGCCTCCTCAAGTTCTATAAGGAGGCTACATCCCTAAAGGGCCATGGTGTGTTTTTGTGACATCTTATCCATAGGTGGAATTCCCACCTATAGGCTTTCTAGGTTGGTCCGAACCAGTGGTAAGCACCTACTTAGGATGACATCTATTTCATTACTGGCTTATTGAGGAGAGGGGTGGATTTTCCATCATTCCCAGAGACCTGCCATTTGGCTATGCAGCAGGGATTCAGTCAGTGTACTCCCAAAGATACATTAGTGCAGATATATTGTCTCCTTCAGATTTTCAGGTCTTCGAAGGTCAATTACATATTGCTTCATTTGGTAGAGAGGAGGCGAGGTTCCTCTCACTACTAATTTCGACCATTTCACACAACACCGGCAACGAGCAACGCATAAGTTTCCTGCTTCTATTTTATGTTGATTTTTTAGTACAGGAGCCATGACTTGTGAGGTGGTCTGCCATTTTTTTACGTAAGTTCTATACAGCTTTAGATAGATGTTGTGCTCATGCACAAGGGGGGCTGAACTTCCCTTTTACTTTAGAGTTATTTTGTTTATTTTTTGATAGGTTTCCAGAGACGAGGCCTACTTTTGTTTAGTAGCCACGTAGGTCGATGCTGCATGTATGGATGCAAATGTGGGGACAGATGATGCCCAAAAGGGGCGAGTTTGAGTTTTCCGAGAAGATATCGTATGATGCACTAGAGTTGCTACCCAATGTTGTTGAGCATCCCTTCGTTATGGTCCCCTGTCCGTATGCTGGTTTAGATTGGTGAGGGTGTGCCAACATCCTCTTCATAGATGATGAGTCATCGGATGATAGAGGTAATATTAGTGTTTTATTTAAATTTATTCTAACATGTTCTTAAACTTGTTTTTATTAAACTGTTTAATGAAATTGTCTAATTATTGTTGTGTACTTATATATATTTTTGCAAACATTGGGTCATTTGATGGTGATGAGATGTTAGCACCACCAAATGATCCAAGTGTGGATCTTGATGACGATCAGGATATGGCAAATGCTGAGGATCATGCTGGTGTAGACGGACCTAATCCTCATGGTGCGCCGATACCACCTTTTGCTAGGCGTAGGCTTGAGAGTAGACTGAGGATGGAGTTGGGTGACCAAATCTATGCATTTTTTATGGAGGTGGGAGTCAAGCCCGCCACTATGAGAGATATACAGGCTGATGCTAGGCTGGTACAGATGTGGAGAGGCATGTTGTGTGACATGTTCACCTTGATGCGGCATGTCGTAGGAGCTACAAGCTTAGTTACGCAGTTGAGGAGGGCCCTTCGACGTTATAGGCGTGGTCGAGACGCAGTACGTTGACAGTCTATGAGCAACAATGTATCATCTGATGATCACGATCAAGGGAGTGATCATCATTCACCTCGCACCATGCCAGATGAGCAGCCTACAGCATCGACCAACAGTCATGATGAAGAGCAGGCTGGACCATTGGCCACGTCATGTCAGCAGCCTGCATCATCCAGTAGTACTCATGATCATGAGTAGGCTTGACCATCGACCATGTCGAGTCATTATGATGAGCAACCAACAGCTGATCCTGATAATCATGAGGCTCTAGTACCAGATCAACAGCCACATGATGATCGAAATGTATATGAGTTTGTCGAGGCTACACCATTGACTGAGTAGGCCTCAACTAGTACTACTATTGATGATGTACCACCAACTGATATTTGACATTTTTATTACAGTTGTATATTTTTGAAATTATATATATATATATATATATATATATATATGGTCCATGTATTTTATGTTCATGTTGCAGTTGTACTTAATTTACATGATGGTGATCATCATGATGTGTATATTATTAGGTCATGTTAGATATGTTCATTTAATGTGTAGCTTGCAGATAGATGTGTATGTGATAGAAGTTATTTGACATGAGATGTATATTTGATGTTTTTGTTTTGATGATGTTATACAATGCTAATTGTGTTTTGTTAGATGATCATGATCATGATGATTAGATGATGTTAGCGAATTTGAATTTATTTTTTTAGTCGAATATGTTGTTTGTACGATGGTTATCGTGATCGTGATGTTTATTTAATTCAATATTAAATGATCATGATATTTATTAAATATTATGCCGTGATTGTAATTGAAATTTTAATTTTAATTGTATATAAAATTGTAAAATTGTATTTGTATTTGTAATTTTAATTTTAATTGTAATTGTATGTAAAATTCTAAAATTGTAATTGTAATTGTACGTGAAATTGTAAAATTGTAATTGTAATTCTAATTCTAATTGTATGTAAAATATTTGTAAAATTTTAATTGTATTACTGTGAAATGATTGTAATTGTAAAATTGCAATTGTATGTAAAATTCTAAAATTGTAATTGTAATTGTATGTGAAATTGTAAAATTGTAATTGTAATTGTAATTGTATGTAAAATATTTGTAAAATTTTAATTGTATTAATGTGAAATGATTTTATTAAAAATTTGTAAATTTTTAATTCTGTAAAGAATTGTAAAATAATAAATCTAGAATAATATGAATTTTTGTAACATAATAAAGTTTAGAAAATATTGCAAATAAATTCATGTACTTTAGAATTATAATTATTTTATTATGATCTTACATACAAAAAAAAAATTTATACAGTATGACATTGTTTTTGAGATCAACATAATAGCAAATTATCAAGTAAAATATTGATTTTAACATTAACACATTGCAAATTACAAATTAATTCAAAATACATATTATAATGTTTCGAAAAAAAGAGTCTTTTAAGTTATAAGGTGGTTAAGTCCTCTTCTTTATAAAAACGCATCTTAAAAAGTATAAATATTGATGAAATAACACATGTACCATATCACTTTCGGTTCTCATGATCACCCACATTATCTTCCAGCTCACATGGCGTGATAACACTATTTTTCTCAAAAATATGTTTTGATCTAGGGTCATGTCTCAATACAAATCACCAATCCCTATTCAACACATCTGGGTTAAAAAAGATGTGGTTGCAGTGTTTGGGGAAATCATAGGGCTCATTAGCTTCATCCCACATCTTTCTAGAGTTGATACATATCAGCCTACTATCGCGATCTTCCTTTACATTATTCCGATCAAAGGTGTCCCACCACTTGCACCTTAAAACAACACATTGGAAAGAAGAGAAATCCATTTCAATGATCTCTTGTATCTTTCCAACGTAACCTAACATCCCCCGTACTAGGTTTTGATCATGGTGGCTAGATTGACTAGATTGATCGAACTCTACTTCCACTCCACCCTCTTCTGTGATGTGTCCATCTTCGGCATTCTCTGTGCGAAAATGGTGTCCATATGCTCATATAGATGCGAACAAATGCACCTATAAAAAAATTAAAAAATCATAGTGTCATGTTTCTTATAATAACCCAACAGTTAAAATATGAAATATAGATGTAATTATATTCGAAAGGTGCATTATTAAGTTTCAAATGTACATATAAATTAAATAGATTATTACCGAGTTGCTGCACCCAATCCCTATGTTTAGCGCATCCTCTTCAGCACGTGGGTAACGACTAGTTGGACCATATTTCTCTTTGACTTAGTCAGCAACCCAACTGTTGGGGCATATTTTCTTTTAAATGATTGGGATAAGGCACACTTCTACTATTCAACCATCTTAATTCCTTCCTGTCACTATCCCACTTCATCGTCTTTTGTTTGTACAATGCGACCCATGGTTGTGTCGCTTCAGAATTGTAAAGAACGAATTTATTGATTGCTTCAATTTTTGCATTCGCTGATGAAATCAAACTAACATTATATAGTACATAGAGATAAAAATATACATTATATAGAAGTTCAACATGAATATTTACTTTCTTTAAATTTGAAAAATTATAAGTCGCTTACTCTTTATCAAGCACTTTTTTCCATCCATTTGGAGCAACTCCCCTTCTCTTTTATATTCATCCCTTTCATCGTCCCAAATCACCACACCTGGTGTGTTTTCGAACTTCTTGATGTACTCACTGGCATAATAGAAAGACTCATACGATATGTACCCCTCTGCCATAGACCACTCGGGTTTTGCCCTTTGTCGACAAAACCTTTCAATTTCTTCATGTATCTCTCTAGAAGAACATCCAACGACAAGAAACCACCCCAACTAATTCAACCTCATCTACTAGGTGGATTAGAAGATGAACCTCAAAGTCCATGAAAATCGTCAGTAGTTCCTTCTCAAACATACAAATAATCTCAACTATCTCTTGACGCCACCGTGGAATGCTAGCCACATGAATCTCCTTTGATGTGATCCAATGTAAAAATGCAGATAATTTAGATATGGCATGTTCTAGTTCTTGAGGGAATTCATGCTTCACACACCCATTCATGAACAAAGGATAATGACACTGCAAAGTTATAAACACGTGAAATGATATACAAAATTAGTTATGTTTTATGATCCCTGCATAGGATAAAATATATTAATATAACAAATAATAAAATCACACTTTTGGCATTATACGTACTCTTAGAAGATTCAAATGGTCATGTGATTTCAACCCTAACAAATGGTCATCCACGGTGAAGCAGCGCCATAGTGAAGACCCGTATGAATATGGCACCCTCACACCCATTATAACTTCCTTTGCCAAAGAAATATCATATTTTTTAAAAATACATGGGACATCACCTTCTTTGAAATATCATGAATTAGAGGGACCAGTGCCTGCCTCTGATCCTGTACTTTCTAATCATCTTGGCCAATTTTCTTTTTAGTTTTTTAAGTAATAAGATATTTCCTATTAGCCAATGTGTCACTTTGTTTCGATGATATGTGCCTCCATAAAGAAGATGAAATTTTTTTAAATATATGCATGGGATCTAATAAGTGGGTAATCTTAAGATGCTCATAATATGGGAGGTTATAAAAGATATAATTCCTTTTCTTCCCAATGGGAAATTTCTCAACATAGGTGTCGAAGAATTCTGGATCATCGAACATAGGCTCCCCATTTGAATCGAACATTTCTATGAACTCCTTCTCCTTCTCTCTCTCATATGCTCTAAGTCATTCAACTGGTGTCGTTATTGGAGGCCTTTGGGTTCTCTCTCGTTTACCATTCAAAGCAGATGCTGCTCTTCTGCAAGGGTGTTCTTCTGGGAGGAATATCCTGAAGCAATCATACGCTGGCTTTCCTAGGTCCTTGGACCATCTAGCTTTCAGAGAAGGTCCACAATATTTACATCCAAAATACCCTTTTGTTACAAGACCTGCAAGATTATTGTATACAATTTATATGCATGGCACATTAAAGAATACCATGAAAATAAGAACAATTACAAGGAATTAAATAACTAATATGTGAAATAATATTGTTAGGTATATAAACAAATCAATAAACATGTAATTTACCAGAGCAAACTCCTAAGCTTGGATAATTATGTGTCATGTAAGAACATATGCCATATAACTTAAAACTCCTCTCTACTGTGATGGGTCTTGATACATCGTATACATTTATCCCATCCCATAATTCCTTCAATTCATCTACCAGTGGTTGTAAGTAGACATCCATATTCTTCACTTGTCTTCTACCAGGGACTATGAGAGCCAACATCAAATTTCTATTCTTCACGGACAACCATGGGGGGGTATTTTTATTGATCACTACCACAGGCCAAATAGAATAGTTGGTGTTCTGGAGGGAATATGGGTTGACGCCATCCATGGCTATGCTGAGTTGTAGACTTTGTACTTCATCCTTGAATTTTTTGGGCCATGTATCCTCAATATGCTTCATGGTTATTGAATCAGTTGGGATTTTCATAACTCCCAACTCACTTCTGTGTGAGGCATGCCATCCCTACGACATAGCTAATTATTTGCAACAAAAGAGCCTTTGAATCCTTGGGATTATAGGCATGTGCCTCAATATCTTAAAAGGAGGACCACATGATTTACCCTTTTTTTTAATTTATCATACCTATCATGCCCACATTTTAGACATATCTATTTGTTTTCATATTCTCCTCTATATAGAATACAATCATTTGGACATGCATGATATGATATGTACTCAAAACCCAACATTTTCAATAGTTTCTTTGCCTCTTTGCAGCTACCGGGAAAGACATTATCACTCGAAAGAACCTTATCTTTGAATAACCTATAGTTGGTGATCATGGAAAATATTAAATGTACATTAATTCCAATGTAATTATTAACGTTCATAAAATTGACCATTTGTAATGTTCATTGTGTGATTATATTTCTCAAATTTATATATAGGGAGGACTTTATGGTAACTTACCTCAAAATTTTCGAGAAACATGCATTCGACAAGCCAAACTTTTCTTTCAAGTTGTATAGTAAATTCGTTGTCCCCAACTGGGTAGAATTTGATGTTGGGAAAAATACTAAGAGGGGGGTCAATCAATATTTATAACTCACTCTAAACTTCTAATTTTTCTTTAATGGTTTCTATACGTGACTTTAATGAACCCAAATAGCGTATACACACGACTATCTTTAAATAAAGTTGCATATGTCCAGAGATCTTATTATGCAGATAATTATTTACTTAGATCAATGAATGATCTTTAATGGTTTCTATACGTGACTTTAATGAACCCAAATAGCGTATACACATGACTATCTTTAAATAAAGTTGCATATGTCCAGAGATCTTATTATGCAGATAATTATTTACTTAGATCAATGAATCATTCATTCATCAAATATTTAGTAAGCAATAAGCATGTGCATTAAGAATAGAATAAATCATCACACATAAGCAACACACACGAGCACCAGGATTAAATATGGAAACCCAAGTCAGGAGAAACCCACCACTGATGTCATCGTTGTCTTCAATATTTATTATAAAGAAAAATGGTTGCAATCTTGTACTGGCGCAGACTCATACCAGCACAAAGGCACTCATCTTTAGAAGTTTGCAACCTTCTCTCGTTCTCTAGCTTCTACTGGAAGGGAGCTCCAACCCCCTGATCTCATTTACCAGCCACCATTGGAAGGGAGCTACGACCCCCTACTTCTCATTTACCAACCACTCCTGGAAGGGAGATACTATTCCTTGATCTCATTTACCATCCATTACTGGAAGGGAGCTACTACCCCCTCACTAAAGGCTTGAAACCTCAGACCCACTACAGAAAACGTTTCATCAATTTTCACACTGGATCCAACAGCTTCAACACAACATAACTTGTAGGCCTCTTTTCATCATATTTTCAGACTAGACCCACTCCATACATTTAATCTCAAAGAACATACATCAAACTAAAACATATAACCCCATCAATTCATTCACTGAATCATCAATCAACCAAACAACCATTGATCTTTAATCATAATCAACTAGAAACATAATCAGTATTCAAACAACCCAGATTTGTATGAATACATCATTGAAAGACAACAGTAATACAACAAAATAGATCAGAAATTTCCTTCTGCAAACTTCAGCAAAACCCTAGATTCCATAAGTGCTTTTGCTTAACTGAACCTGCATATATACACGCTTTTACAAAGACGAACCTGCGGATATATTTGCGAACATTACAGGACTGCGCAACTCTTTAGAATAAATAATCAACTCATATATTACCCTTTAGTTCAAAAAACATTCGCCATATCACAAATCTAAAAATTTCATAAAAATATCTAGCAAATACATAGTCATTTCAGGTCTAGAGATCCTAATCTATCATTGTATTCATAGGTGCATTTTTAGTTCAAATCTATCAATAAACTATAGCCCATTCCATGCAAATATACTTCAAAGTGAAGTATTCATACAATACGCAAACATATGCACACCAATGCACTATGATCTTCCTCTCCTTATATAGGTTTAGCCTTTACCAATACCAGGAGCCAAAGCCACACAAGTGACGATGGTATTCTTGGACGGAATCAAATAGATGACACAACGCTTAATACTGTGGAATAATACCATGGTAATGCCCACTGGTATCATAATTTTAGAGCGCAAAAGGCATACGCGACTTGGCTTCTTCGTACCTGCGTGAATACACAACTTTGCTTCATAAACACTATGTATACACTGTGACATATCATATTCATCATTTCTCTGATCCTAAATTGATTACCTTTCTCTGCCACATCTGAACTGACCTATAGATACATCATTTTCACATCTTCTACTTATCAAGGACAACTCATTAAGTAGGTTTCCATCAAGGACAACTTCATCAAGTAGGTTGCCATCAAGGACAACATATTGCATCATATTGCCAACAATCTCCCCCTTTTTAATTTAAGGCAACCATGATGGTGTTTGATCACTACAACATATAGATACATTAATCGTAAATATTATTCAAACACCAAGATACTCTCCCCCTTTGACATCAAGGGAAAAGGGCAGATTAATACCAAAACAAGGCTTTTGTTCCCTTGTAGAAAGAAGAGCTTTGTAGATCTGATGTGCATTGACTTTACCATGCTCCCCCTGAGTTCATGCTGAATATTTAGATAGATTTTTCAATGAAGTACATGACTCTATAACTCAACCTAGTATGACCAATCCTATCACCAAGGACTCATACTTACATCAATGATCCAACCAAGTGGAATTACATATTTTACTCAATTACCCAACCAAGTGGGTTTAAAATTTTTTACTCAACTACCCAACCAAGTGGGTTTACAAATTTGAGCAAGTCCTTACATGACTGAATATAACAATTTTTCATCATAGGTCTCAACATGACCTTTTCATCGAATTATGGATATGACTTTTTATAACCAAGACAAAAATACCTCACAGGAGAGATCATATTTTAGAACCACCATAATGCCAAAAATGCATTATTCACATCAAGGTTAATGGTTCCCCTAATCCTGAGCATCCTGAACACCTTCACCAACCAATTCATAAAAGCATCTTCATCAAGTAGATAATCAAAACTTAATATCATATCAATAGATATAACCATCATATCAATAAAATTAATACTATCAGCAACATATCAGAAACTGTTCTTGAGTCTGCCTCACTATTTTTCTTATCAGAGAAAAACATACACAAATGTCACCATTGGAACTCGTGTGTATACGCAGCTTTAGTTAATACAACCCGTGTACAGAAAGTTAAATACTGGAAATTTCACATCTCCATCTCCCCCTGTACTTATACATTCTGTACATGTCTTCTGTTGTCACATCATATGCACTGTTAAAAATAAACACAACCAGAATTACCAAACCAACCATGGGAATCATCATATATTTCTCCCCCTATGATGATACATTACTGATTCCTATAATGTGTCTCACATCACTCCTGCAGTCATTATGAGAAGTAAACTTTAGAAACAGAGGACTGTAGTAGGGTCAATATTCCCTACGTTTTTTACTGGTGCTTCTTATTTTTCCATCTTTGCTTGAAATTTCTTATTTTGTGCTGGAAATTCTCCAATTGCTCAGATCTATTCATCATACTTAACCTACAATTAGTGGCCTTATGCCCAAATGAGTTTCAATAGAAACAAGATCCATGAAAGCATCATTTCTTTCTTGATCCATGCAATTCTTCAATAACCGGATCCATTTCTTTTGGAAAATTATCATCATCCATGGTACATGCCATGAGCACTTGCAGATCTTGTTCAAAATCTTCTTCTTCCTCATTTGACAATCCATTATTATCTTCATTTGTATAATAACTCCTTCCTTTTTCAAACGGTTTCAATTTATCATGATTTTCTTTATAAGGACATTTAATAGAATAATGACCAACTCTACCACATGAAAAACACTTGAAGGAAATCTTAACTCTGAATCTTCCAGTACCTGGTTGAATTTTTCTCAAAAAATTTGCTTCTTCCTCTTATGATATATAAATCGGTTCCGTTACAACTTCCTTTTCTTTTCCTTTTGCACAAGCCCTAAAAGAAACTTCTTTGACTTGTGAAGGACCTCCTCTTCTCATTTCAGAAGCATTCAGGATACCATGTAGTTGAATAACAATAAGATTTTGCAGATCCTGCTTTTTTTCAATAGTTGAAAATTTTGACTCGAACTTTGGAGTTAGAGATCTCAATGTATTTTCTTATAAAGTTGAGTCTTTTATATCCTCACGCATATTCCTCATAGAATTCAAAATCTCATCTAATCTTAGGAATAAACTTGCAATACTTTCATCATCATGCATTCCAAAATTTTCATATTTCATTCTAAGAGTTTAAAGTTTGGCACTTTTTACCTTTGCATCACCTTCATAGCTTTGAATGATCTTGTCCGATATTTCCTTTACTGAATTTAGCCACATAACTTTGATAAATTTTGTTTCTGACAGAATCCCTAATAAAATCATTGACAAATTTTGCATTGATTTCATATCTCTTCCTTTCTGTTGTGTCTATAGGAACACTTCCTGGCTACTGGTAACCTCCTTCCATGATTCCCCATACATCTGCTCCAAGACTTTGTAAATAAGCTCTTGTTCGTATCTTCCAGAATAATAGATTACTTCCATTGAACAATGGTGGCTTGATAGAAAATACTCCTTCATGACTTCCCATTGCAACATATCTCCTTCAAGCAGTCAAGCTTCTTCTGAAGGACCTGCTCTGATTCCAATTGTTGGGAAACATACTGAAAGGGGGGGAGGGAGGAGGGGGGCTGAATCAGTATTTATAACTCACTGTAAAATTGTACTTTTTCTTTATTGATTTCTATATGTGACTTTAATGAACCCAACTAGCGTATACACGCGGCTATCTTTAAATAAACTTGCATATGTCCAGAGATCTTATTATGAAGATAATTATTTACCTAGATCAATGCATCATTCATTCATCAGATATTTAGAAAGCAGTAACCATGTGTAGTAAGAACAGAATAAATCATCAAACATAAGAAACACACATGAACACCAAGATTTAAGGTGGAAACCCAAGTTGGGAGAAAACCACCGTTGTTGTCGTCTCTGTCTTCAATATTTATTATAAATAGAACTGCTTATAATCTTGTACTGGAGTAGACCCATACTAGCACGTAGGCACCCACGTGCAGAAGGATGTAACCTTCTCTCGCTCTCTAGCTTCTACTGAAAGGGAGCTCCAACCCCCTGATCGCATTTACTAGCCACCACTGGAAGGGAGCTACGACCCCATGCTTCTCATTTACCAGCCACACTTTGAAGGGAGCTACTACCCCCCGATCTCGTTTACCAACCATTACTGGAAGGGAGCTACTACCCCCTCACTGAAGGCTTCAACCCTCAGACCCACTGTAGACTACGTTTCATCAATTTTCACATTGGATCCAACAACATCAACACAACACAACTTGTAGGCCTATTTTCATCATATTTTTAGACTTGACCCACTCCACACATTTAAGCTAAAAGAGCATAAATCAAACTAAAACTTATAAACCCATCAATTCATTCACTGAATCATCAGTCAACCAACCAACCAATGATCTTTAATCATAATCAACTAGCATCATAATCAATATTCAAACAACCTAGATCTGTATGAAGATATCATTGACAGAAAACAATAATACAACAAAACAGATCAAAAGTTTCCTTCCGCACACTTCAGTAAAACCCTAGATTCTATACACACTTTGTTTTAACTTAACTTGTGTATATACGCTCTTTTATAGAGACGAACCTGCATATATATTTTCAAACATTATAGGATTGCGCAACTCTTCAGAATAAATAATAAGCTCAGATATTACCCTTTACTTCAGTAAACATTCACCAAATCACAGATATAAACATGTCATAAACAGATCTAGCAAATACATAGTCATTTCAAGTATAGAGATCTTGATCTATCATTATATTCATAGGTACATTATTAGTTCAGATATATCAATAAACTATATCCCATTCCATGCAGATATACTTCAGAGTGAAGTATTCATTCAATACCCAAACACACGCACACCAATGCACTATGATCGTCCTCTCATTATATAGGTTTAGCCTTTGCCAATACCATGATCCAAAACAACACAAGTGACGATGGTATTCTTGTATGGAATCAAATAGATAACACAACGCTCAATAATGGGGACTAATACCATGGTAATGCCCCCTGGTATCATAATTTTAGAGTGAAAAAATCATATGCGACCTCTCTTCTTCGTACCCATGTGTATACGTGACTTTAATTCATAAACATTGTGTATATACTGTGACATATCATATTTATGATTTCTCTGATCCTAACTGGATTGCCTTTCTCTGCCACATCTGAACTAACCTGTATATACATCATTTTCACATCTTTTGCTTATCAAGGATAGCTCATTAAGTAGGTTTCCATCAAGGAAAACTTCATTAAGTAGGTTTCCATCAAGGACAACATATTGCATCATATTGCCAACATTTGACTAACCTTCAGGTCCAAAGAGAGGGGTGGTGGAAGAATATTTAAGGGTTTCGAAAAAGGTGTTAGAAATATGAGCATCATCCCTTAGTTGATCATCGTTTTAGAATTCATCTAATAACATTGTCTCCATCGCAGTCATATCCCTCAAGTAATCATCCATACCAACCTTTATTTGATTTCATCCATTGCTAGCTTGTGAAGAACTACTATTGTTTTAGTCATTCCTAATTAGTGAATATGGACGTAGCAGGAATTGAATCAGTGGTTGATTCAACCATTCTTGGTATCGTTCCTCTCCTATTTTTTCTCTTAATTCAACCTTCTATTGATTTGAATTTGTCGTGGGGTGCAACGAAAGACAGTAGGTAGGTTGCTCATCATCACTAGAATCCTAATAATTTCAAAAATATATTTGAACATGATTAGTACAAAATCTATCATATCAATTCGTAAGAACGTTGACAATGCATGATTAATTCGTTTGACATTGAAATAATTAAATTAATATACCAAACACTTATTATTAACATCATTGTCCAGGGATTTTGTTTAGAAGATGCAATATTGTTACAATTGGCAGGGTGAAGCGATGTCCATTTTCATCTACCAAATATGCCTTGTGGTATGCTGCTCCTAATAAGAGCTTCCAACGTTTTGGAGTTGTTTGATTATTTTGTGCATCTGAACTCGATGCTAAATCTGCATGAACCTGCAAAATTGTATACATTATAAATTTTATTAAGCTGATTGACATGGATAAAAAACATAAATTCAATTAGATAATGAAAATATAAATAAAATATGAAGTAAATATTACGTCTCGATATGGATAGGGAGAACTCCGCGATGAAATTTGAGAAATATTATAGAACAAGCTGGATTTTGAATAATTTTCCATTCGATATAATTATGATATTTTCTCCCTGCATTTGAGAAAAATCAACAATAAATTTTAGTGCACACACCTAAAAGTCATTTCGGTGCCTTTAAAATGGACTTATTGTTATCGGTGCTTATGTACAGATAACCACACCGGTGTTATTTTAGTTATTACACACTGGTGCCATGTTATTAACTGATGCACCAGTGTGGCGTTATTAATTGACGCACTAGTGACGAAAAGCCGCAAATAAAAAAAATGCAACTTTATTTTTTTAAAGTGAAAAAAAGCGGTTAATTGAAAAATGGGTGGAAAAATATTTTCGAAAATCTAATTTCATTAAACAATTCTTTAAATACTAAGCACTTTTCATTATTTCACTATTTTTGCAAAAATTTTCAGCCAGAGATTTGCACAAGACATACCTGGAGCAAGAGAGCACGAGAGCACTGTGGAGCAATGAAATACTTTCAAACAAAACTATTTAGACAATCTGAATTCCAAACCTCTAGTGATTCAAACCTTATAGCATAGAATTTGAAATGATCTTGTGATTAAATTTTATTGTTTTTTTTACATTTTCTGCAGTAAACATAGTAAGTAAAAAAAAATCAATTTTTTGTCCATTTTCAGAAACAAAAAGCAAAAAAAATCCATTTTTACCCTAAACCCTTCATTCTTTTTGTTTCTGCCCTTGCTTCTTCCTGTTTCTGTTATTTTAGAATTAGGGCTTTTCATTTTAGATTTATAGGGTTTGTATTGCAATATATATAGGCCTATGTCATCTAACCCATGGGACGACTTGCATATTCAGATCCCAATCCATGTTAGCCCTTGAGTGAATTAAAAAAAATATATATTTTTTAATTGGTGTGCCCTACGTAACCTAGCGCACCAGTGCGCTGGCTTATCCCAGCACACCGCACATGTACTGTTTGATAAAAAATTTAAAAACATTATTTTTTTAGTTCGTGTGCCATATGTAAAATAGGGCACTGACACACTATTTCATTATAGTGCAATGCTCATGTACTGTTTGACAATTTATTTATTTTAATTTTGAGTTTATGAGTGCACCATGTAACATATAATGCACCGGGTCTCCTAGTTGAAAAATAGCAATGTACAATGGTCCCTTCTTTGTGCGGGGCATTTATAAGAATAGGTTGTACCACCCCCTCCACGACACCATATGCTACAAAAAGTAACACTAGACGATTTTTATTATTTTGTCTGTGTTAATCAGTGCGGTGGTTAACATGTAATGCACCAGTGCTCCTTGTTGACATAGAGCACCGTACAATGTTTTATATTGTTTTGGTGGTGCATTTATAAGAAAACGACGCATCGACGTCGGTGCGTACATCATTTAAAAGCACACCGGTTTCTTGATAAAAACAATTTACTTGAAAAGTTGATAATTTATTTATAAAATATATTAATGAATGATATGGTATAGGTTTCATATTGATAAAGAAATGGCTGACAAGAGATCAAGTAACAAAAATACTGACAACACATCAAGAAAAACAAAAAAGGCAAGTTCTTTGTAAATTCTTTACAAAAAATATTATTTTTGAACTCTATGTAAGTTTAACTAATATGTATTGTTTACTGTGTATCATGCAGAGCCACAAAACGACGAAGCTCGATAAGATTATTTTTGATCTAGGACTATAAGAGAGTAAAAGCTTGATGGAAAAATTACAAAAGGATAAATCAAGTGAATGAAAAAATACTATCGATCCAATATGATTTTGTTTTTTTAATTTTCGTTAATAATATACTTAAAATTCTTAGATAACATGTTTCAAATAATCTATTAATTCACACCTGTTAAATTTTCTACAAGGACCAACAACTCAGAAAAGGAATGTTGTTCTAAGAAAAGAAAAAAAATAGAACATGCAAATGAAAATGAATTTCTCCTTAGCTCATCTGTAGTGGTGTTGGAGGTTAACTAAAGGGGGAAAACTTTTACAAAATTTTGGGGGATCTAGTGGAATGAATGTATAGACGTTTTTTCCATTTACAATACAAAAATCAATCCAATGATGCCAAAAACCAAATTTTATCTAAATTACAGGAAGAGTTTCTAGAGAATTGGTTAATGAGACATGTTAGACTTTTAATAGCAAAAACGTACAACAACAAAAAAACAAGGAATGGAAAAGTAATATTCCTTTAAATGTTTTTTCTAGAATTATTTATAAATATAAATTTTGTTATATTTACTTTTCATATATCAATATAAAAATTAAACAATTTATTGTCATGTTACATTTTCAAGAAGATTATGAAAATCTCAAAAGTTGAACGAGCTGATATCAGAAATATGCTAGTAGGAATGTCCAAAAAGGTGTACAAGGAGATGGTCAAACAAATAGACAAAATTGCATCGCAGAAGGAGTCATATCAACAACAACATGCTTCAAATCTAATATGTAATCATTGAATTTTTTGATCATTAGTTACAATAAATAAACAATTTAGCATTAAATATTAATTTTCAAGTATTTTCTTGCAAAAAAGCAAAGAAAATGGAACCCATTCAGCACATAAAACAAGATGACAAGGAAGAAAAGGGTTGATATCTAAGTTTGTGAGTAATTGTTACTTCCTTATAACAACTGAAATATATTTCATTTTTGTATATTTTAAGTTGTTTTACTAAATTCATCATTGAATGTCTTCAAACATGTGCTAACATACAAAGAAGAACCATCAAACGAATTGATTAACATTGGGTTAAATATGGGTTGTGAATATATGTTGGCATATCAAAAATTAATGGTAGAATTTGTAAGAATCTATTGATCTTGTTGTACTTATCTCTGTCTATAATTAATAGAACAAAAAAAATATTTTATATTAAATATATGATTTGTTATGGGGTATAAAACTTGCAGGAAACAAAGTATGGAATTGCACCAATAGATGAAATATTGAAAGATGGCATAGTAAATGGTTTTGAAAGAATGTGTATAGTTCATGAGTCAATTTTTGCTATGGTACATCATTTATTTTCAATTTATATTGATGTATATTATTTAATATTTCAATTTTCATTATTCTCACCAATGTATATACACTCATTAAAGTTTATTTTTATGTTTGTATATGGAAGGTGAAGAACAAGAAAACAATCAACGTCATGAACAAAATATTATTCAAAATAACCCCAAGTCATGGAAGTAGCTCAATCAGTGACAATAGTTCAAGCGAAGAATGATGATCATTATGTTTGGATATCAAAGCAAGGCGTTGTATTTTCTGAAATATTTGTCTATGAAATAAGACATTTTTTTTTAATGTAATTGACATAGTGTCCCAAGTGAAAGAGAAATGGATACCAATAATTGTCCCGTTTTGTATGACAAAGACTGTCTTATATATATATATAATAAAATATGTTTTAATTTATTCTATTGTGTTTTCCATTGTCACTATGAAATGTAACACCACTGATTAAATTTATGGATGATTAAATATTATAATGAAGAGATGTGAAATGTGATGATATCATATAACAAATTAATCCAAAAATCACATTCAAATGCACTAATAAAAGGTTAACTGATATGAATACTATTATAAGATATGTGTCATCTTTTGATGAATAATGAATTTTTAAAAATCACAATAATTATGATATGATATAAAAAATTAATCCAAACATCACATTCAAATGCATTAATAAAAATTTAATTAATATGAATATTGTTATAAGATGTGTCGACTTTTGATGAATAATGAATTTTTAAAAATCATAGTAATTGCACTGTCACGTGTCGATGTTTCTAAAAAATATAAAATGAACACTGGTGCGTGTCAGTTACTATACACCGGTGTGTTTGTTTGATATAGTGCACCGATGCATTTCTACGACCTACGGGCACTGCACAAATACCAATCCTAATTATAAATCTCGGTGTGTTTGTGCGATACTGCGCACCGGTGCATTTATGTGAGACTACACACTGGTGCGTTTGTATGACCTATGGGCACCACACAAATACCAATACAAATTACAAAAATCAGTGCGTTTGTCAAATACTGCGCATTGGTGCGTTTCTATAAGACTACGTACCAGTGCGTTGATATGACCTATGGACACCACACAAATCCTGATACCAATTAGAACAGCCCCGTGCGTTGTATCACCTACAGTGCGCCCGGTGCGGTTTTAGGTCTTTATAGCCCGGTGCATGCACCTTCGACCACCCAGAACAACCGTCTAGACGATGCGCACTGGTGCATTGACACCTTAGTAGCGCACCGATGAAAAAAAAATCCTTAATAACCTCTGGCCGCCCAGTTTTTTTAGTTGTGTTGAAATTCCATTAAAAGCTACGCCAAAAGCCCCGTTACCAAAAATGGATGTTGTATAAAATGTTTTTTTTGACAATTTTGGCCAATTTTATAACACTAAAAACCTCCTTTATAACCTCCGTCAGAGGGTCTTTTCCTTGTAGTGATCTCAATTGCAGTAAAGAAAGCAACCCAACATCACACCTTGCAGTAAAGGAAACTCAATTGTTGTAAAGGAAACATATCAGGAATCACAATTTGTAGTAAAGGAAATCATTCATTTGCATTAAAGAAAACATGGCTTTTGATCTCTCTTGCAGTACCGTCTAGTATGCTTCAGCAAGCAAGGGGAGTCTCGTTAATCTGAAAATTCAATTGTGAAGGAAAGGGAAAAACATGAAAAATCGTTAGGCCTTATCCTACAACGTCTCCCTGGAAACGACGCCAAAATGTGGGGTGGTATAAGTGCAATATTTATATCAACATTTAAATTGTCAGTCTGGGTTGGTAGACTTAGAGGCGTAGAAAAAAAAATGCCATAATACGACCTCCAGGATCTATTAAATATAAATCAAGTTCTTGCAAGAAATTCAAAAGAAGCATCATTCAAAATAAGAAACAAGACTCTTCAAAAACACACTTCGGGAATCTACTTCTGGCTCCTCTTCTCGGTTGAGTTGGCTCTTGCAGAAAGTATTCTTTATTTGTCCAAGGGATAAGGGAATGTAGGCCCCATTCAAACTGACAACCCGTTTAGGAAATAAAGAATATGATTCAGGAAATAAAGGATGCAAAACCTCTTAAAAATTACTACTATATTGGAAAGATGAAAAGAATGAAATTAAACTAGAAATCACAAGGCAGCTTCATTCCAACTAATCTACAAAAATAATTGAATGCTTTAGAAAGAATCAAGATGATAATGAACTACTTCTCTTAAAGACAATTATGTACTTAGCTGTAAGGAAAATATGCAATAAGAACAAATAGGATAAATATAGATTTCCTATTGTTTACCCTGATCTTATTAAATACTTTCTCAAAATATTATGTATGATGTGTGCAACATTTAACTATAATGAAGAATTATGTGAGCGCTTTGTCAATAAGATTCACAACCTCTCCTTATGTTGATCCTGACATTTGTTTATTAAGAGTTCAAAGACAAATGTTCTACAAAATACATGAATCAATTTCATATAATAATTCAAAGGAAATCATGAATACATGATAAGTTCAGTTAACCAGAATTCTTACTCAACAATTGTTTCACCATTGCATCTTGAGAATAGACTTCGTTATGAAGTAATGGAAACAGGGGAAGTACTTAATATTGTAATAAAAAGAATGAGAGATGCACTAATAAAGAAGTCGTTTTTTACTTCAGTTCAGCCTTTATGAAAATATGTCCAAAGACAACGATGTATTGAACTTAAATAACCAGAACAACGAAAATAAATTATGGAATGAAGTTGATCATTAAATGACTAAAAATAAGAGCTATGAAATGAAATTGTAGAGCTATCTGAGATCACACTCACACCATGCAAACTAGAGTGTAACAAAAGAAAATCTAAGGGGTTTGGGGCACCAGAATGGTTGGTGGGACCAAACATCTAGTTCGTTGAGCTTGTAGCAATTTAAATCACAATATTAAAACATTCAAGAGAAAATGAAAAACTCAAAATCGAATGCCAAATAAATTAATTGAGAATTCTGGTTACAAAATCATGGAACAATACAGTTTTGGCTCCAGTGGTCCCCTGCAGGGATCATCCCACTGAGCACACAGATCCTCCCTTCCTAAACAATAACACAATTCCCTATTATGCAAATCTAGAAATTCAATCTGGATTTGGATCTGAAGATTGGGGTCCCCACTTCTCAATGCACAACCCTCTATTTTATAGCAGCAGTGTTGCCCCTACTTACACGAATCTATTCTTACAATTTTAGCATGGTTTGTTAAATCAAATTGGACTTGGAACTAGAAAATATGATTTGTCTAATTTTGGAAGGTAATACAACAATCAATGCCAATGGAATATTGTCAGCTATGCTCTAAATATGCATCAACACACAGTTCTAGTCATACATTTCTCTTCGATTTGCTGCTTCCACACTTTTCCAACCTGTTGTGGTAAAACACAACCCCCCCATTTTTGAATTTTTCACTTCAAATAATGGGGACCCTTTCTATAAATTTTTGACTAAACGCCTTTTCAGATTTTTATTTTATTTGATTATCCTACGCGATTGTTAATTTTTCATTTTCTTTGAATTCTTGTTTTGATTGCTTTGTTAGAATTTATTTTTTATAAGCCTCCCATTGACGCTTGTTTCGCCTCATTTGGTCAACTGGTTTAAAAATGGTACTCTTTTAAAGTCGCATCATTTATCTAAGTCTGGGTTAAAAATGTTATTTTTATTCTTTTTATTTATTTTCAGAGTAGCTGTAGTTTAGAAAAACTTAATATTAAAAAATATATATTATTAAAATAAATAAAAATAATTTTTTTTTTCCTGTCCGTTCGCGTACTCTGTATCGCAAATTTCCGCATTCGTCGCGTATCGCGATCGTAGATTTCAAAATCCATCGCATCGCATCGCAAATTTCGGGACCACGCAGATCGCGCATCGCAATTTTCGTATCCGTCAGCAGATCGTTAGACGCAGATTTCAAAATCCATCGCGTATCGCAGATCGCAATTTCGATTCGTCGAGATCGCAATATCGCAATATCGCAAGATCGCACGTGCGTGACGTGGTGGGTCGTGCATCGCAATATCGCAATATCGGCAAAGATCACAATTTTGCACTCGGATCCATTGGGTTTGGATTGATTCTAATGGTTTGTAAATTAATTTTATATTTTTTATATTATAATAATTATATTATAATTATAATGTTTATTATAATTTTAATATAATTTGAACTATAATATTAATCGTATTTAAATTAACTTTTTCAAATCATTTGTATATTAATTTAATTTTGTAACTGAATTAATTGTTAGTTAGTTAATAATTAATTTATAATTAATTATTAGATAATTAGAATCTAATTTAAGATTAAATTTCTAACTAAAAATTCTGATTTTTAGCCCAGCCAACAGAATTTCCAGATTTATGCTAGATTTGACTCATCAACTTTGGAAGCTCATAGATTGAGTTATACTTGACCAAATGAGGCCCAGGATGGCTCATTGGAAAGATAAAATCAAGGAGAACATTTCTGAGGAGGTTTCACTAACAGATTTGATGATTTATTGGGTCAAAAATCAGGCAGAAGATCAAGCTACGAATTTCTAAAAATAAAATCAATTTTCTGAGTTTTGTTTTCTTCATTTTCATTTGCCCAGCCTCTTCTAATTGCAGATTCATGCATCAATATTATCCTTGGTTAATTAAGATCGTTATGAGTATTAATAAGAAGCTCAAATTTCCTTTTTATTTATTTTAAATAGAATTTGATTGGATTTGTTTTAAATGTTAGAAATAATATTTGGATTTTATTGTTGCATCTTAATTCATTTTAATTTATTTTTGTAGGAAAAAACAATAGAAGGGATATTGAGGAAAAAAATTTCAATCAATGAGAAGACTCCAACAATTAAAGATTGGAATTTTTGAGCAATTAAAGTTGGATTGGGCAGATTTTTCTTCAACAAACTCTCTTCTAAAAATACTTTTGGGAGGATTATAAATTGCAGATGGAAAAATGTAAAAGGGGGCTGCTCTCCTCTGCAATTCTAGATTTCTAAAAGCATTTCTGTTATAGGAATTTAGAGTTGTAGATGGGGAGGAGAGAATGTTTCAGATCTGAACATTAATGAGGGTTTATTCTTTATATCTTGAATTATGCATGATGAGCAGAGTTTGCATTTCTGCAGCTCTAGTCTTGAAAGCAGAAATTCAAGTAATGTAAAGTACTGTTAGAGACCAGGATCAGAGAAGCAGATTCAATTAACTGGTATTTTTGGCATTTTTGTATCAAATACCAGTTTCATTTTTATTTTAATAAAATTGTTGTTTCATTTTATTCATGTTTTGGCATTTCTGTTGATATGGATAATTTGTCTCAAATTGTTAAGTATCTCTACTCTTATGAATTAAACTCTGATTTCTGAGTAACCATTACTCAGAAATTTGTCTTATAACACTGATTTATTAAATAGTAATGTGTTGTGAATTTCTTCCACATGTTATTGTTTAATTATTAGTTTGACTGATATGATAATCGATATCATTTTTGTGAATTTCTTCCGGAGTATTGTTGATTTATTATTTTAGTCAAATGGTCTCAATAGAATGTGTTTTGGTACTCACAAATGTGAACTAATTGAATTTCTTCATTAGTTTGACATTGATTAAAAGCCAGACATATTTTAATTCTCATCACTTAATTATCTTGCTCTTAGTTGGGTTAGATTTTCATCTACCTGATTGAGATAGGATTTAGATTAGTTTCTTTTTGCTTGCATTAGAGAATAAGTTTGCAATTAGATTAAATTTACATTCTTTTAAGTCCTCTTCTCAAAGAGGAAAAGTCTTAGTTGTGGTTTGGCTGAACCGAAATCAGCTTAAGGGTCATTCTCTTGCCTGATCAGCAAGAAGAATTGATTTGATATCCCTGTCTATTGGTAGTTAATGATATATCATAAACCAATAGCGATAGGGAAAAGGTAACTAGACCTAGTTAAACCAGTCGGAGCCACTATCATAAACGGAAAAGGAGCTGCATTAAGGTCCGGACCGGGTGGTTATCCCCCAATGTTGTAGCAGCGATTTTCGAGGCTTCAACATTTTTGTCGCTAGAAGGAGGGCCTAAAACTTGTTGTCTGTTGGAGTCTTTTCAATTTTAACATTTTATTTAATCACGATGGCTCCTCTTAAACTTCCAATTTGGAGTTGTATCCATGGACGTGCATCTTCCAATACTCCACCCGAAGTGGTAAGACTCTTGTCTCAGGTAAAATTCAATAGTAAGATAAATTCTTCTGCTTTTAATCATGTCCTTCAATTTATTCAAAATGTTTCAAATTATGATTTTCAAGGAATTGATGAAGGTATATTATGTAAAATTTTTACTCTCACATTTGCGACAAAAGCCAGAAACTGGTGTAGAACTCTTCCGGTTGCCTCAATTCACAGTTGGGATCAATTTGTTACAATTTTCGTTTGTAAATTTGACCACTATGATTATGACCAGGTATGTGATGAAATTGAATATCTACGAAATGAAAATGAGTCTGTTAGAGATTTTAATATTCAATTTCATTTGAATTGTTTAAAATTTAATGTCGAAGATGAACCTATGAAAAAAGAATCATTAGATTGGTTTGAACATAATTATTCTCTTCCTCCTATTCCCGATCCATATGGAATTAGTTCAAGCTTTGTTCCATCCCCTTCTAATATAAATGAGAAATCCAATTTCAATGTGAAAATAAATTGTGATGAAGAGGTTTCACAAAGCTTGGAAAATATTTCTAGTCAAATGCAAGAGGACAACAACAACAATTTTGGAGAAAGACCTGCATTAGAATCTGAAAGTTTCTCTGTATTAAATTTAGAAAATCAGATTGCAAATCAGCAAGTGCAAGCAACAATCAAAGTAAATAATAACATGCAAACTGCTGTACAAATTTCTGAATTTTTCCATGGTGAACAAATGCTGAAATCAGAGCAGCAAAGCAATCTTCTTCAAGAAAGCATGTGCACGCTAAGGAATGATATGGAATCTAAAATTTACAATAATCATAATGCACAAGAGTTCTTGAACCGAGACATTTTTAATTGCGTTATTTCAGATTCACATTTTTCCCTTTATCCTGATATTTTTTATGATGGTAAAATTTCCCCTCTGGGTGTTAATGATATTTCAGAAAATACAGAGGCTGATTTAAATGAATTACCATTAAATTTTTATCAAGATAGAGAAGTAATTAATGATCATTATTTTTCCATTAATGAACATGAAATTCTTGTTCCTCCGTGTTTGGATATATTGGATAAGATTGAAGGGAATTCTAGAGAATTTTGTGAAGTCATTTATGATAATTACTCTGACATTGAGGATGTTGATTTCTATTCTTCTAAATAAAATCCTCATGAGAAAATTCAAATAACATCTAAAAATGAGGAACATTTCAATTTAGAAATTATTCCAACTAATCCTCACTCTAAAGCAGATAATCATCTTCATGATTTCACTTTTCGAGAAAATATTCCAATTTATGATTCATATCATGATCAAGCTTTCATTCCTGTTCATAATCATAAATATTTTTCTAATTCACAAGTTGGAATTCGAAATTACTCAAATTCCATAATTCCGGCCAATCCTTGTGAAAAAGAAATTATAACAAAACGATCCCGATTGTGCTGTAACATTAGTTGTACCAATAGAGATTTCATTTTGTTTTTTCTTTTAAATTTAGATTTCTTTTCTGATTTTATTTTTCAAAATTTTGATACATTACGCTGGCATATTGAGCACTTTACTATCAAACATTCAATTGATGCATTTCCATATTGGGAAATTGAAGTTTCATATTATAATCATAAATATCAAAAGCTTCTATCTTCCCAAAAGCAGTATCAAAAAGATAATGTATTTATAGGAATCTTCCAGCAATCCAATTTAATTAATAATTTTCCATTTCATTTGAAAGATTTCCATCTATTTTTCATTAATTCATTTGAAAAATATTTGGAAAGTTTTCCTTCATGGAAGATTGTCAATAGCTTAACATTTACACATAACACTAACAATTTCTTCCAGGCCTTTGAATCTAAAAGCTCATATCCACAATATGGCCTTCCATCTCCTATTTTGAACGTTTCCCAATTATTAATAGAAATCCATTCAGATTTCTATGATCCAATTGGTATTCAATTGGAAAGAAAATTTCATCAGAAGGAGATTTTAGATAAGCTTCTAACAATAGTTGTACATTTTGATTTCAGGTTTAATTTTCTTAGTTCAATTAGATTTGTATTTTTATTACTAACATTTGAATTGTACATATATGCAGGAATAAAAATGAGAAAATGGTTACACTGGAAATATGACTATACCTAGTCATTTTCATGTATATGGTTAGAATAGGAGTAGAATTAATTTAGTTAGTTTGTTTTATGTAGTTAATTTATTTTTAATAGTTCTGCAGATTAAAAATAAAGGAAGCAATCAGCCCTTCTCATATCATATACATTTTCAGTGAAATATTTTCTTCCTATCAGAAAATTTTAATTCTTGTTTTCCTTTTTAAAATTTCTTGCAGCAATGCCTCTACCCATGAATACATCTCTGTCTATTTTGAATAATGTCTTGATTAAATTCAATTAAGGTTGCACTTGGCACCAATCACCTCAAAGCCACTTTTCTTAATTTCGGGATTTCCTTCTAAGATTTTCTTTTGAAATTTATATGATAAAGGTTTTGAGGATATAAAAGCTTCATGATCTCATTATCCCATGAAATGTATGACTGTCTATGATAAGCTTAATTCTGACTCAATCATTATTAGTTAGTCTAATATTTCATGGTAATCATATGAAGTTCATACTATCTTCCTCGAAATTTGTTAAGCCGACTTTTAGGATGTCCATTTTGCTGTGTGCACACATTCAAATCTGTTTTGACATTTTTCTACAATTAGTGGCTTTATCCCATTCAAACCTTTAGTTTATTATTTGATGTTACAATATGCATCATATTCATTTACTAAAGGCATTATTGAACAGTCACTATAAAAATATAGATTTTTCTCAAGTTAATTCGGAATGTGCAGAGGTAATAAATTGTTGTTGCAATTCAAAAAGGAAGCATAGTTTCATATTTATTTCTGGTAAATTTTATATTTCCTGAACATGAATAAACATATCTTATTTAGGCTAATTGCTCACTCCGATTTAGAATAAATAATGAGATGATTTTGAACAAATTCAGAATTTTGATAAATCGAAGGAAGAATTTGAAGATTCATGAGGTAAAATCTACAGACAATTTCCTTCCAGGTATGCATTTACAAGTTCATTTTCATCTATTATTAGTTTATCTTTTCTTTAGTTCATTTTTGATACTTTTTCTGTTTTAATTGCAGGTATTCATGTGTTTTCAAAACTTGAAGTAAGCAGCAAACGGATTTCAAATTTGCAACAGGTTCAGGGAAATTACATTTTGAGAATTTGAGAATTTTTAACTTTGCTTTCAACCATCAGAAAACCAAATTGAAATTTCAAGCAATATCATAGGATTCAACGTGATTTTCATATTGCTGATACTTCAGTGAAAATGTTTGTAATATTCTCAGCCTGCTCATCTTCATCAATCATTTCATTCCGATATCACATCATCCACTTCACAACCATTTGTAGCGAAATGTTTCATCGGAAGTAGCTCTTAGCAGTTTTGATAACAAATTGTTCATAAAATATCTCCGATGTATTACTTCACTCATATGCCATATCGCATTTTGTATATCAGAGGCTTGCAGTTGAAGTATACTTCCATTATCATGATTACATGTTTTCATATCGGCAATTTTCCATTGCAATCTCTGATGTGATAGCTTTCAATGCATGCATCTGAGTCATTAACATTTAATCGATATATGGCATAGCAACAAAGGTGAAGTCTTGTAAATTAAACTTGAAGCATGGTGAAGAAACATGTGATGCGAATCATCCAATACAACGATGTGTTATTTTAAAAGCGAGCTTGGATAACCACTATGGTAATAAAATTGTTAATGACAAATTTGTTGCATATTCAAATCATTTTGAATTCTCATATATTTCAATTTTAAATATAGAATTCCATAATTAAAAGAAATTCAAGACCTCTCTGTCTTCACATTTAAATTTTATTATCTTGGATGTGGTCTTGATTCTGGAAAATTTATGAAATCATGGAGTTTATATGAAACTTATAATATATTGAGAAACAGTCATTACTGCAAATTTTCATTCTCATTTCTGATGCATTTGTTTTCCCTTGAACATTAAGCATTCCATTTTACTGCTTGCTTTAGTTTAGATAAAATAAATAATGATTTTGGGTTATAGGATTTTGGTTAGTTTGAATTCTTCATGTTTTTAATGTTAATTAAAGTAAGAAGTCAGCTAGTTCGGAGAAACTGATACCTTTCAGGTAAGATCAAAAGCAATTATCCAATGGTAAGATTCATGTACCCACTTTCATTTATTTCCATTTCGTTACTTTAGTTTCAGTTTTGATTTTTGTGATATATAAATCTATTTTGCAACTCTTCATAAAACCTTCCAATCCTTCGCCAGATCATATTTTCGAAGTCCATACTCTTATCCTAGCTTAATTTCAAGAAGCAGCGATAATCCTCATTGAAATAGCTACATCAGGAAGTTTCTGAACCTTTAATCTGTTTCTTTAAGCATTCCTTTTTATTAGAAAATGATTAAGATGATTCTTGGAAACAAATAGATTGATATCAGACAAAAAGCACTCATTGTGGCTGAATTTTATCGTCATTCCTATCTAAAAAGCCTAAAGCACTACAACCCTGCAAGGTATGATTTTTCTAAATCTCTACATAAGAAGGATTGATTACACGATTATTTCTTTCTTCATATTATTGAGACACTGGTATAAAAATTATTGGTTGAGTTTATCTTGCGAAACTTGGATTTTCCTTTCCATTTTAAAAAAATTTCTTCATTTTTATTTTTGTTCATTAGTTTCTTTCTTATTTTAGAATAATAATTCTTTTCCTTTGATTCTCAGTTTTGATTTTGGTGACTTTGCCATGATTTATATGGAATTCCTTCTTGTTACCTAACTATGGTCAGCATACATAAAAAAAAATTGTTAATAGTCATCTATTAGCTTTTTCTTAAATATCTTACTAAAAGTTTGATTTTCTTATTATAAAGGTAGACATATTTAAGGAAGAGATTACCAATTTAGAGAAGTTGACAAAGTATCATAAAATCTGGAGAAATTTCTTTTTCATCAAAATTGTAATCATTTTGAGATTTCAATATTTTATTAAGATCTTTCAAAGTTCTATTATCAGTCAAGAAAAGTTATTTTTAACCAAGTAAAGACACTTTATAGCAAAGCACCTTTTAACTCTGAAATTGTCATTCTTAACTCTTAAGGAGTCAATGATTCTCCCTGTCCCGAAGAGTCTTATTTTTCTAGAGTATAATCCAGAGATATATTTAAACTTAAAAGATAAGAGGTCTCATCATGAGCCTACTTACCATGATCATAGGGGAAAAATAGGCTGACATTACCAACACTGCCAAACAAACCAGGGTAATGGCTTATGATTGCAAACAATTATAAGACAAGGGGTCTCATCACGAGCCAGCTTGTTCAGTGCAATTACAACCAGTGAATGGCATTGTCAACTATCTGGCTACCAAACCAGGACAATGACTTTTAAGATTTATATTTAAAAAAAAAAAAATATATATATATATATATATATATATGGATTTATCTCTAGGTCAATAATTCTTAAAGAGATGGGATTCTGAATCATTGGTGGTTAAAAGGTAACCCTGTCGAGACTATAGATGTTTGCTGGCAACAGTGGCTCTACCTGTGACAAATGAGTATATTTTAAAAGCTAAGCTGTAAAGTGACCCCTGCTTTATCTCTACAACTAATTAAGGACTGATATAGAGTTTTGAAATATTTTAATTTATGAGGAATTTTAAGAAAAATTACAGTTAAATGATTCTTTCTTTTATTCAGACTAATGAACCTAGTCAAGCATTTTAAGTATAATTCTCTTTTCTTTAATTATTTTTACTTGAATTTTAGAAAAATCTCATTCATATCAAATAGAGATAACTGGTTCTTCTCCCGTGTGTCGCCATTGTTGTGGTAAAACACAACCCCCCATTTTTGAATTTTTCACTTCAAATAATGGGGACCCTTTCTATAAATTTTTGACTAAACGCCTTTTCAGATTTTTATTTTATTTGATTATCCTACGCGATTGTTAATTTTTCATTTTCTTTGAATTCTTGTTTTGATTGCTTTGTTAGAATTGATTTTTTATAAGCCTCCCATTGACGCTTGTTTCGCCTCATTTGGTCAACTGGTTTAAAAATGGTACTCTTTTAAAGTCCCATCATTTATCTAAGTCTGGGTTAAAAATGTTATTTTTATTCTTTTTATTTATTTTCAGAGTAGCTGTAGTTTAGAAAAACTTAATATTAAAAAATATATATTATTAAAATAAAATAAAAAATATAATTTTTTTTTTTCCTCGGGTCCGTCGCAGATCGCAGATCGCAAATTTCAGATTCGTCGCAGATCGCAGATTTCAAAATCCATCGCAGATCGCAGATCGCAAATTTCAGAATCCGTCACAGATCGCAGATCGCAATTTTCAGAATCCGTCGCAGATCGCAGATCGCAGATTTCAAAATCCATCGCAGATCGCAGATCGCAGATTTCAGATTCGTCGCAGATCGCAATATCGCAATATCGCAAGATCGCAATTTTGCAATTTCAGATCTGTCGCAGATCGCAATATCGCAATATCGCAAGATCGCAATTTTGCAATTTCGGATCCATTGGGTTTAGATTAATTCCAATGGTTTGTAAATTAATTTTTATATTTTTTATATTATAATAATTATATTATAATTATAATGTTTATTATAATTTTAATATAATTTGAACTATAATATTAATCGTATTTAAATTAACTTTTTTCAAATCATTTGTATATTAATTTAATTTTGTAACTGAATTAATTGTTAGTTAGTTAATAATTAATTTAGAATTAATTATTAGATAATTAGAATCTAATTTAAGATTAAATTTCTAACTAAAAATTCTGATTTTTAGCCCAGCAAACAGAATTTCCAGATTTATGCTAGATTTGACTCATCAACTTTGGAAGCTCATATATTGAGTTATACTTGACCAAATGAGGCCCAGGATGGCTCATTGGAAAGATAAAATCAAGGAGAACATTTTTGAGGAGGTTTCACTAACAGATTTGATGATTTATTGGGTCAAAAATCAGGCAGAAGATCAAGCTCCGAATTCCTAAAAATAAAATCAATTTTCTGAGTTTTGTTTTCTTCATTTTCATTTGCCCAGCCTCTTCTAATTGCAGATTCATGCATCAATATTATCCTTGGTTAATTAAGATCGTTATGAGTATCAATAAGAAGCTCAAATTTCCTTTTTATTTATTTAAATAGAATTTGATTGGATTTGTTTTAATGTTAGAAATAATATTTGGATTTTATTGTTGCATCTTAATTCATTTTAATTTATTTTTGCAAGAAAAACAATAGAAGGGATATTGAGGAAAAAGATTTCAATCAATGAGAAGACTCCAATAATTAAAGATTGGAATTTTTGAGCAATTAAAGTTGGATTGGGCAGATTTTTCTTCAACAAACTCTCTTCTAAAAATACTTTTGGGAGGATTATAAATTTCAAATTGCAAAATGTAAAAGGGGCTGCTCTCCTCTGCAATTCCAGACTTCTAAAAGCATTTCTGTTATAGGAATTTAGAGTTGTAGATGGGGAGGAGAGAATGTTTCAGATCTGAACATTAATGAGGGTTTATTCTTTATATCTTGAATTATGCATGATGAGCAGAGTTTTCATTTCTGCAGCTCTAGTCTTGAAAGCAGAAATTCAAGTAATGTAAAGTACTGTTAGAGACCAGGATTAGAGAAGCAGATTCAATTAACTGGTATTTTTGGAATTTTTGTATCAAATACCAGTTTCATTTTTATGTTAATAAAATTGTTGTTTCATTTTATTCATGTTTTGGCATTTCTGTTGATATGGATAATTTGTCTCAAATTGTTAAGTATCTCTGCTCTTATGAATTAAACTCTGATTTCTGAGTAACCATTACTCAGAAATCTGTCTTATAACACTGATTTATTAAATAGTAATGTGTTGTGGATTTCTTCCACATGTTATTGTTTAATTATTATTTTGACTGATATGATAATCGATATCATTTTTTTGAATTTCTTCCGGAGTATTGTTGATTTATTATTTTAGTCAAATGGTCTCAATAGAATGTGTTTTGGTACTCACAAATGTGAACTAATTCAATTTCTTCATTAGTTTGACATTGATTAAAAGCCAGACATATTTTAATTCTCATCACTTAATTATCTTGCTCTTAGTTGGGTTAGATTTTCATCTACCTGATTGAGATAGGATTTAGATTAGTTTTTTTTCTTGCATTAGAGAATAAGTTTGCAATTAGATTAAACTTACATTCTTTTAAGTCCTCTTCTCAAAGAGGAAAAGTCTTAGTTGTGGTTTGGCTGAACCCAAATCAGCTTAAGGGTCATTCTCTTGCCTGATCAACAAGAAGAATTGATTTGATATCCCTGTCTATTGGTAGTTAATGATATATCGTAAACCAATAGCGATAGGGAAAAGGTAACTAGACCTAGTTAAACCAGTCGGAGCCACTATCATAAACGGAAAAGGAGCTGCATTAAGGTCCGGACTGGGTGGTTATCCCCCAATGTTGTAGCAGCGATTTTCGAGGCTTCAACACAACCAACACATCCTTACCATCTCATCTCATGATGAGAAAAATATTTCCTACTGCTACCTTGACAGGCAAAGGATTCATTGTATATGTTTTACCACTACCCATTTGACCATATGAAAATCACGTTCCTTTTGTGCGGAAAAAGATAGCTGGAACAATGGGTCTCACAATAGTACGATGAAATTCATAATTTGTAACATGTTCATATAAATCAACATCAAATGTGAATTCACTTTTCTCAATATATGCAGTCAAATCCACCTTTAGATTTTTCTCATGGACAGTCAATGGGAAAGCCTTTCCATCAATTGTTATAATGTCTTACTCTTTTCGTGCCAACTCACTAAATTGACATCAAAAATCCAAATTTGCAAGGCGTTCTCACCATCACCAATACCCACACCCTACAATGACTAGTCCAGATTCCCTTCAAAATACTCAGGGTTGCCTCATCTTCACCTAAATGCCAAAACACCTCAACATTTGAGATGCTTTTCAACAAGCTGAAAAGTTTTTCTTTGCTAAACAATGAGGCAGTCAGCGTCCTCAATAATCAAAGCCAACAACATAGTATCTTTGCATTGCTGGTATAGGAATTGCTACTACAAGAACTGCTGGTACAGAAATTGTTAGCACCTGCCACAAGAGAGCCTAATATTAATGACATTTTCAAATTAAATACTCTTCAAATTAACAAAATGAGAAGAGTTCATAGATCAACAACTGACAGTTCTAAATGCCTCTAAATAATAATTCAATAATGTGTAAAAAGAGTAATAATGACTATAAATACTTATTACAAACATAGATTTATTCATCAAAAAGCATAGAAATATGGACAAAATGGAGACTCGACATTTACATAATAATCTCAATGTACTTCATGGATTTTCCGCCATTCACAATAACATAACTCGATATGAACAAAGAAAAAAAACATGACATTAATGGAGATGTATTGGAATTTTTTAGTGCTCGATAATCAATGTAGAGCCACCATATCCCATCCTTCTTCTCTTGATCAGGTGATCATGTCCTACGTTGAAAAAATGCTCAAAAATGAAATTGCTCAGAATTGGTTGAAACCTAAATGACCGGATAGGCCTCATTGCTTTGATTCTAGCGCTGCAAACGCCACTCAAATCTGATGTCGTATGTGAAAGTTATGCAGGTTTGAAGTTTTCAGTATCCTTCAAAAATCCAGTTTGATCAAGGTTGACTTTGACTTTGGAAATATTTAAAAAATAATATTCCAAAGAATATTCTAGAAATATTCTCCAAAATATTCCATAGAATATTCCATCTGGATGAACCAAAAATCGACAAGTGGCATTCTGTAATTCGTGGTTGGTTTGACTGTGTAATTTTTTGGCCAATCAAAGGGTGCCATGTGGCAAGCCTGGAGGCCGCCACATGGCCCTAGGCCGGTGGAAGAATTGGCATGTTAAAAAAAAATTCTGAGTCCACGAGGTTTGAACTCGAGACCTCACTGTCGCTAGCACAAGCACTTACCAACACACCATAGGTTTACTTCTTAACATATGACGGTTTGGGTTATATTTAAAGTTTAAACAACAAGCGGTTGGGTGGAAAATGGGGCCAGCTCCTAAGAGCCATCCCCCTATACATATGACTCCAGGCCAAGAACCTTGGCCTTAAGGCCCAAAACCCGCAAAACAAACGGTTAACATAACCGTCCATCTATTTATTCCATGTGGTCAGTGCTACCACTTGACATTTATTACCACCGTTTGGTAACGTCCTTTCCGTCGGCGGGTTTAATGGACCACATATGACCACCACCAAATACATTAAATGTAACTACTAACTGTCTACTAGTTTTGGAGTGGGTCTGATAGTTTAGGGTGGACCACCAAATTTGTCGAGTTTATCTACACTTCTCCCAGATTTAGTGGGTTTTTTCAATTAACATTGGGCAGAATCTTGTTTTCATCATAAATTCTCCAATATTGGACCAATTTGGACAAAATTTTGGTCAATTTTGGGTATTCTAAGCATTCTGGAGAGTTTGGTATAGGTTGAAGAGCCAAAAGAGGTGTTCTTCAGCCATGTTTGCTTCAGGGAAGCTTGGAGAGACACCAGGGCCATGAGGGAAATGGAGCTACATTGGGCTATACTTCACTATTTGAGGTGAAATAAAAGCCATTATTAGCTTATTTCTATCTTCTGAATTCAATTTCACAATGTTTTCTTCTTGTTTAGGCATATTTATCACTGTAAATCAAATTTGAGAAACTTAATAGAGCAAGGAGATGCCCATTGGGAGCCTTGGACCCGGCAGATGTATCCCAGGAGGGGTGACCTGCCTCATCATGTTGTTGTGTTGTTATGGTGAAGTTATGCTATTGTGTATTTTTGATTTAAGATGTTAAAAAATAATTTTAATTAACATTCCCTCACACATAAACTCAAAAATAGTTACCAAAAACACTTTGTTTAAATTGCAAGACATGATAAACACTTTGAAAACTTGATTAAATTAAAATGGATACTTTGAACAGAATTAAAAATAATTTCATTTTTAGAATAGATGATATCGGAGCTAAGGATTTGAGCCTTTGGAGATAGATTTTTACTCAACATTTGTTTTGTGTAAAGATATAGTTGATTGTTTGCAAGTTTTGATGCTTACTAGGCTTAAACTAAAGAGAGGTGAATGACACTTGGTTAGTGCACAAAGTAATCCTCAACCAAGAAGGGCCAAAGAGCCACCTCCAAGAGCCATAGAAGTAGTTTCAAGCATGTCTTCAAGAGGAGGAGAAGCTCCTGAAGACATTGATCCCAAAAAAGAGGAACGAGTATTCCGAAAATATTTCCTAGATATGACAGAGATGGCAAGGATACTCTAAAAAGAAAGGAATGATAGGCTTGTTGGAGAAGGGTCTAAAAACCATAAAGAAGGAGAGGGTTCTTCAGGAAGAAATAAAAGTGATGACAAGTGAAAAAAAGGACACAGAGGAAATGGTGATCCACCATCCCCATCTTCATCCTCTTCCTCTACATCGTTATCCTCAACTTCGGTGAATCAATCTCACAAGTCTAAAACCATTGGTAAAAGTCCATTTTTAAAGCTTGATGTTAAGTTTGAGTTGCCTATGTTTAATGGTGAAGTCAATGCAGAGAAACTTGACAATTGGATAAGAGAGTTGGAAGTTTACTTGAGGATACAAAACCTTCATGATGATGACACCAAGATACAGTTAGCCTCTTTAAGAATGGAAGGAGTAGCATTGGTATGGTGGGAAGCCAAGACCAAGGATGAAATTAGAAAACATGGTAAGATCACTTTATCATGGGCTAAATTTATTTCCGCAATTAAGCAGCAATTTTATCCATTAGCTCATTTACAAAAGGCTATCATGAATTGGAAAAGTTTTAGACAACTTAAGGGACAAAGTGTTCAAGATTACACTCAAGATTTTAGAAGAAGGGCTTTGTTGTTAGGAATTGATTTGCATAGTCAAGATACTTTTCTGAAATATATAGGTGGTTTACACAATTATCTTATACATACTATCCTTATGTTCACTCCTACTAGTCTAGATGAAGTTTGTGTACAAGCTACGCATTTAGAGGCTAGAGGGAAACAATCTTTTGATGGGAATGAGGATAGTGAATTTAAAGGCAAAGGGAGAAAAATAAATGCAAACTCTAGGAAAGAAAAAGGAAATTTATTTAGTAAAAATTGTTCCAAAACAAGCCACGATGAAGATCATTGCTGGAAACTTCATCTAGAGCTGAAACTAAAAAAATTTAAAACCAAAGATAAGGCCAAAGAAAAGGGAAAAGCAGTTGCAACTATTGAAGAATACTTAGGGTCTGAATCAGGTGATGAAACTAAAAGCATAGCCATGATACTAAAGAACATAAAGGGGAAAGAGATTGTAAATGAAACAAATCCCAGTTCTAGCACTTTAAACTATCACATCGAAGCTCAAAATGAAGAAATGGGGATAGAGTTGTTTCATGTGAGGATAATAGCCAAACACACAAAGATAAACACACTATTTGATAGTGGGTCTCAAGTGAATCTCATCTTAGAAGACTTAGTCAAGAAGTTGAAACTTGAGAGCATTCCACATCCAAAGCCATATCCACTTGGATGGATTTTCAGGGATGCTAATTTAAAAGTCTCAAGAAAGTGCATGTTGCGCTTCGCCATAAAAACTCATTATGTTGATTTGGTCGAACTAGATCTAGTAGCGCTTGACATTACAGGTGTGGTTTTGGGTAGTCCATATTTATATGACAGAAAAGAGATCTTCTATCGCCATGAGATTAAGTATCATCTATTCAAGGATGGTAAGGAATTTATTGTGAGAGCACATCGGAAGAAGCTAGAATCGTCTTTAGTGAATGCAGGGAAATTGAAAAGGCTTGTCAATTCAAGTCAAAATCTGACGTTCTTGATGATTAAGAAAAAATATTTTGTACATAATCCTTTTCATGTTATTGCTGATGTAAATGATGATATGTTTCATTCTGAAAGAAGGTTGTCTTTGGAAGAAGATGACAAGATATTGCAGAAAGTGCCTTTGGTGTCGACCGGTGCAGAGAACAAAGTGTCGGTGAAAAGTGGTGCAAGAATCCAAGAGAGGATAAAACATGAAAGCAAAAAGGGCACAAAGTTCAGCATGGGTCATTGCTGGTTTCAGAATGGCAGGTTGATATGGCGAGAAAACTTGGTCGGGATTCAACGCAAGTACATGACTCATTTGGAAAAAATTCGCCATAAGGACAGTTGGCAAGGTGAATCTCAATTTTAGTTTTCTTTGAAGGTAGACCATTGTAGGAGCAGTATGTTTTCTACAAATTATAGTTGTTGTTCTGAAAATTTCAAAAACTTTCATCATGACTCAGTCAAGGTTAGCAATAGTCAGTCAACGGATTGAAGGAAGAATTTATCATTTTATGAGAAGCTCAATTTGATGAAATCAGGAAGATTTCTGTGGTTCAAGGTTGGAAGAGTGGAGAATCAGTCTCCTCATCTTCAATTTCTATAAATTAGAGAGATTTTTGGGTCCAAAAGCTTCACATTTGGGAGGTGTGATCAGATGATCATGTCCTAAGTTGAAAAATGCTCAAAACGTAATTTCTCAGAATTGGTTAAAACTTGAACGACCGGATAGGCCTCGTTGCTGCGATTCTGGCACCACAAATGCCACTCAAATCCAACGTCTTATGTGAAAGTTATGGAGGTTTGAAGTTTTTAGTATCATTCAAAAATTCAGTTTGACCAAGGTTGACTTTGACTTTGGAAATATTTAAAAAAGAATATTCCAAAGAATATTCTAGGAATATAAGGAATATTTCCTAGAATATTCCATCTGGATGAATCAGAAATTGACAAGTGGCATTTTGTAATTCGTGGTTAGTTTGATTGTGTAATTTTTTGGCCAATCAAAGGGTGCCACATGGCAAGCCCGGAGGCTGCCACGTGTCCCCAGTCCAATGGAAGAATTGGTATGTTAAAAAAAAAATTTGAGTTCGCGAGGTTTGAACCCTGGACCTCACCGCCGCTAGCACAAGCACTTACCAATGCACCACAATTTTAGTTCTTAACATATGACGGTTTGGGTTATATTTAAAGTCTAAACAATAAGCAGTTGGGCAGCAAAGGGGGCCAGCCCCCTATACATATGACTCTAAGCCAAGAATCTTGGCCTTAAGGCCCAAAACACATGGAATAAACAGTTAACATAACCGTCCATCCATTTATGCCATGTGGTCAGCACTACCACTTAACATTTATTACCACCATTTGGTAACGTCGTTTCCGCCAGCAGTTTAATGGACCACATGTGACCACCACCAAATACATTAAATGTAACTGCTAACTTTCTGCCAGTTTTGGAGCGGGTCTAAAATTTTAGGGTGGACCACCAAATTTGTCGAGTTTAACTGCAGTTCTCCCACATTTAGTGGGTTTTTCAATTGACACAGGGCAAAATCTTGTTTTCATCATAACTTCTCCAATATTAGACCAAGTTGGATGAAATTGTGGTCAATTTTGGGTATTCTGAGAATTATGGAGAGTTTGGGATAGGTTGCAGAGCCAACAAAGTTGTTCTTCAACCATTTTTTCTTCAGGGAAGCTTGGAGAGCCACTAGGGCCATGAGGGAAATGGAGCTGCATTGGGCTATACTGTTGGGTATGTGTTATATTATTTCCACGACTAAGCACGTGCGGGGGGGTAAGAGGGGGGTCGATAGCCCCCCCTGTCAGGGTCCGGGGTAGCGCCCCAGCGAAAATTTTTGTTCCTTCAATTCCGGTGGGTAGTCCGCGTCCATGGTTTTGCACATGGTATTGGGGTACGATGGTTTTCGGCCCCTGGTATTTTTGTAGATTTGGTCAAGGGAACTACGGTTATGTTCTAATCCAGGGTTTATGGATTGGAGTTTATGTATGCTTCGGCATGTATATATATGTGTTGTAACACTAAAAGGAATATAATGAAAAATTAAGCTGGTCGTCCCGATTTGGGATCCAGGGGAAAATCTCTGTGTTTATCTATTTTATGTTTTATTTTCTGTTATAAGATTCGTGTGTAGATAATTTCTGTTCAGGGTTAAAACCTACATTTGGTATCAGAGCTGTTTCGGCTTCAAGGGGACGCCTTTGTTGTTGAGGGTTTTTTTCTCGGGCCTGTGGTAGACCTTGTTCAGTGGGAGATCTGCGGGATCGATTCTTGCGGTGAAAGAAGATGGCGAGCGACGGAAAGATAGAGATCGAGAAATTTAATGGTCAGAGTTTTGAGTTGTGGAAGCTCAAGATGGAGGATCTGTTGGTGGATAAAGATCAGTGGATCGCGGTAGATCCAGGTACTAAGCCAACGGGAATGTCAGATGAAGACTGGAAGAAGCTGGATCGGAAGGCTAAGAGCACAATACAGTTGTGTGTCTTAGATTCAATATTGTTGAATGTATCCGGGGAAGCTACGTCGAAGAATTTGTGGAAAAAACTTGGGACTTTGTACCAATCTAAGTCTCTGGTGAATAAGTTGTTCTTGTGGAAAAAGCTATATAACTTAAGGATGAAGGATGGAGACTCGGTGACAGAGCATCTGAACGCCTTCAATACTGTGGTAAGTCAGCTATCATCTGTTGATATTAAAATATCATATGAAGATAAGTGCATCAGTTTGTTGTGTTCTCTACCAGATTCGTGGGACAGTATGGTTATTGCAATAGGTAGCAATACAACTACCTTGAATTTTGATGATATTGTCTCAGCCTTGCTGTCGGAGGAAATGAGACGGAGAAATATGGAGGGTCAGAATGGAGATGCCTTATCTGTACGAGGAAGGTCCCAGAACAGAAACAAGAATAAGGTTTCGAGTGGGAGATCTAAATCTAGAGGGAGATCTAAATCTCCTGGAAAGTTTGTAAAGGTGTGCTGGAAATGCGGAAATGAAGGGCACTACAAAAAGGACTGCAGATCTAAAGCTCCTGAGAAAGGAAAGGGATCTGATGATGCTCCTTCTGCAGAGGCAAAAACCACCTCTGATGAAGGTGGGGATGTGTATTTGGCTTCTTCTTCAAATACACATGTAGATCATGAGTCATGGTTGATTGACTCAGGTGCATCCTTTCACTTCACTCCCCATAGGGAGTGGTTCTGCGAGTATGAGAAATATGATGGTGGTGATGTCTTCCTAGGGGATGATAAGAAGGCCAGAATCGTCGGACGTGGAAAAGTCAAGCTGAAGCTGCAAGGTGGAAGGATTAGAACACTTCCTGGTGTTCTGCATATTCCTACATTGGCCAGAAATCTGATTTCTGTAAGCAAGATGGATGATGCAGGTGTAAAAACAGTGTTCGAGAAAGATGCCTGCAAGATGGTTCGGGGAGCACTGGTATTAATGCGGGGAGTTTAGACTGGAACTCTATACAAGCTACAAGGTAGCACTGTTATTGATGGGTGTAACAGTTCTATGGTTCCTGAAAGTGGAGCGGAAAGCCTAGCTGTCTCTGGAGAAAAGACTATGCTATGGCATCAAAGGCTTGGACATATTGGAGAGAAGGGCCTTCGGATACTGCATAGAAATGGTATGGTAGAAGGTATGTCTAATTTCTCTCTGGATTTCGATTTCTGTGAACATTGTGTATATGGGAAGCAGAATCGGGTGAGTTTTCCTTCTGGTGCTAAGAGGGCGAACAAGATATTAGAACTTGTGCACAGTGATGTGTTTGGACCTGTGTCAGTTCCATCACTAGGAAATTCTATGTACTATGTTTCATTCATAGATGAATTCTCAAGGAATACATGGATATATTTCTTGAGGAAGAAATCTGAAGTCTTTGACAAATTTAAAGAATTTAAGGCTCTGGTGGAAAACCAGACAGAGAAGAAGATAAAGGCGCCGAGGACAGATAATGGTGGGGAGTTCTGCAAGAAGGAATTTGAAGAGTTCTGTAAGAAGTGTGGTATAGCACGGCAGAAAACTACTCCATACACACCTCAGCAAAATGGAGTTGCAGAAAGAATGAACAGAACGCTAATGGAAAAGGTAAGAAGCATGCTCAGTGGTACTGGGTTAGGACAAGAATTCTGGGCAGAGGCAGTGGAGACTGCATGTTACTTAGTTAACAGATCACCTTCATCAGCGTTGGAGGATAAGACTCCACATGAGGTATGGACTGGTAAGAAACCCTCTATTTCACATCTAAAGGTATTTGGATGTGATGCATATGTACATGTTCCAAAGGAGAAAAGGACCAAGTTGGATAATAAATCTGAAAGGTGCATCTTTATTGGGTATAAGGATGGTTTAAAGGGTTACAAGCTTTGGAACCCAGAAACAAGGAAGGTTGTGTACAGCCGAGATGTGGTGTTTAGAAAAGTGAAAGATGTTGTTAAACATGAAGTCCTACCAAAGGAACCTGAGAAGATAGAGTTTGAGCTAAAGGAGGATGAATCAGACTCTACAACAGAAGAAGACTCAGAAGATGAAGAGCCACAAACTCCAGCTTTAAGAAGATCAGTTCGGGAAAGAAGGCAACCAGAAAGGTATAGTCCATCTGCTTTCTATTCAGGTTTTTCCTTAACTATAACTGATGATGAACCCAGAACTGTCAGGGAGGCAGCAGATTCAGAGGATGGAAAACTCTGGAAGGAGGCCATGGTTGATGAAATGGCATCCTTGCACAAAAACGATGCATGGGATCTGGTGGAGTTGCCTGCTGGAAGGAAGCCCATTGGGAGCAAATGGGTGTTTAATAAGAAGATGAATGTAGAAGGCAAGGTGGAGAAATACAAAGCTCGGTTGGTAGCGAAAGGTTATTCCCAGGTGCCAGGAATTGACTTTGGTGATATTTTTTCTCTTGTTGCCAAGGTTACTTCTATTAGATTACTTTTATCTATTGCTGCTGCATTTGATTTTGAGATAGAACAGATGGATGTGAAGACAACATTTCTTCACGGGGATCTAGAAGAGGAGATCTACATGAAGCAACCCGAAGGCTTTATGGTGAAGGGTAAGAAAGAACTGGTATGCAGGTTGAAGAAGTCTCTGTATGGGTTAAAACAGTCACCAAGGATGTGGTATCAGAAATTTGATACCTAGATACGGGGACTTGGCTTCACCAGAAGCAAGGAGGATCACTGTGTTTATTTTAAATTAATTGGTGACCGTGTTATTTATTTGGTATTGTATGTGGATGATATGTTGTTGATTGGAAATGACAAAGAAATTATCCAATATTTGAAGACCCAACTGTTCTCCAAATTCGACATGAAGGATCTTGGTGCCGCAAACTATATTTTGGGCATGGAAATTAAGAGAGATCGGGCAAAGAGGAAGCTCTGGTTAAACCAGAGGAAGTATGTCGAGACTATATTGCAGAGGTTCAATATGCAGGATAGTAAACCGGTGAATGTTCCTATTCCTGTAGGTGTAAAGTTGTCTGCTGAACAGTGTCCCAAGACACAAGAAGAAGAGGAGTATATGTCTCGTGTTCCATATGCAAGTGCAGTGGGTAGCCTAATGTATGCAATGGTCTGTACTAGACCATACATTGCACATGCAGTGGGAGTATTGAGCAGGTTTATGTCAAACCCAGGGAAGGAGCATTGGAGAGAAGTGAAGCGGGTTTTCAGATATTTACATGGCACTAGCGATTATGGCTTGTGCTACCAGGGAAGACCAGGATTGGAAAGAATGTTGGACATTCGTGGTTTTGTTGATGCAGACTGGGCTGGAGATCTGGACCAAAGAAGATCTACAAGTGGGTATGTGTTTAGCCTATTTGGAGGCGTAGTCAGTTGGATGAGTAAAAGAAAGTCTGTAGTGGCTCTTTCAATTACAGAGGCAGAATACATAGCAGCCAGTCATGCAAGCAAGGAAGCAGTTTGGTTGTAGAGATTGTGTTCAAGTATGGGGTTGGTACAGCAAGCTATAAGGATAGACTGTGATAGCCAAAGTGCAATTTTCTTGGCTAAGAACCCTGCTTATCATTCAAAGATAAAGCACATTGATGTTCAATATCACTTTGTTAGAGATATGGTTGAGGCTAAAAGGGTGTTGCTGGTAAAGGTGGACACTTTGAAGAATGTTGCAGATGCATTGATGAAGTCTGTGGGCACTCAGAAGTTCTCTTGGTGTAGAGAAACAATGGGTGTTGAAGAATTGGGCCGATGACTAAGCTCTCCTGTGGCCCCATGTGGAAAGAAAACAACAAGTGGGAGAATGTTGGGTATGTGTTATATTCTTTCCATGACTAAGCACGTGCCCCAGCAAAAATTTTTGTTGCTTAAATTCCGGTGGGTAGTTCGCATCCATGGTTTTGTGCATGGTTTTGCACATGGTATTGGGGTACGATGGTTTTCGGCCCCTGGTATTTTTGTAGATCGATTCAAGGGAACTATGGTTATGTTCTAATCCAAGGTTGTTGGATTGGGGTTTATGTATGCTTCGGCATGTATATATATGTGTTGTAACACTAAAAGGAATATAATGAAAAATCAAGCTGGTCATCCCGATTTGGGATCCAGGGGAAAATCTCTGTGTTTATCTGTTTTATGTTTTATGCTCTCGCTATTGTTTATTTTCTGTTATAAGATTCATGTGTAGATAATTTATGTTCAGGGTTAAAACCTACATATACTTCACTGTTTGAGGTGACATAAAATCCATTATTATATTATTTCTGTCTTCTAAATCCAATTTCACAACTGTTTCTGCTTGTTTAGGTATATTTATCACTATAAATCCAATTTGAGCAACTTAATAGAGCAAGGACATGCCCATTGGGAGCCTTCGACGCGACAGATGTAGCCCAGGAGGGGTGAACTGCCTCATCATGTTGTTTTATTGTTATGGTGAAGTTATGTTGTTGTGCATTTCTAATTTAAGATGTTAAACAATCATTTTAATTAACATTCCCTCACACATAAACTCAAAAACAGTTACCAAAAACACTTTGTTTAAATTGCAAGACATGATAAACAATTTTCACACTTAATTAAATGAAAATGGATACTTTGCACAACATTACAAATACTTTCATTTTCAGATCATATCTACAAGTATAATCAAACTCCCACAAGGTGAGGAACTTGGTCCGATGTGCCCTTTTTACAACAACTTTTGGATCTGGATATATTCTAAGGAACATAGTGAGACATATGAGGCCATCAGTGAAGAATCATTTGAAGAAGTATATGAGGAATGAACACTTATGGAATTTGAATATGAATCAAACTTTTATAACACATTAGACTCTAAAGAAGAAGTAGCGGTGGGTCCTGAAGTTGAACTGGTTAGTGTGTTAGAGGAAATAAAGAAAACGAATTTGTTGAAAGAACATCTTCTACAAGTTGAAGAAATCATGTATAATTTTGATAATAAAGATTATAACCTTCAGAAAGTAAAATTGGAATATGTTTTTAAACTCAAAGATGTTCTAGTACTCCAATTAAAAGAAAATTAAAGGAATCATGATAAAATAGGAGATAAAAATGACGAACTAAAGTTAGAACTATCAAATAGGTAGGGAAAGCCAAGATCATATGCATATGATGAAGATATCATATATTTGAAAACTAATCTTGAATAAGCCAAGAGGAAAGAGGGGATTGTTATGAATAAAGGAATTTCCAAGAGATAAAGGAAGAAGTTGTGTCACTGAGAATAGATATGGTGAAAACCAAGGTATATTTGAATATTATATTTACTAAATGTGTAGAAGAATTGGATGATCTTACTAGCTCTCAAATACCATCAAGAAGTAAAGTTGGTTTTGGATATAAAGAGCCTTAGAAAAATTCAAAATCATAATCAAACACTAGGTCCCGAAGAAACAAAGAGCATCCGAGTTATGAAAAATCACTTAAAGGAAGAGTTGGTAAGGATGAAAGGGTAAAAATTCCAAATTAAAATTAGGAAGATGCCAACCCAGTCAAGACCACAATTGTAGCTTATCGCATATGTGTTCATCAACAAGCCATATAATAGAATTTTATTTGCTCTACTGAAACTCAACAAATGCACTATTTCATGTACCAAAAGTTATTTTATGGTCATTTTTATACTTGTCATAAATTTCATCATAATTTTTTTTATTGTAAAGTCAATAAGGTTGAAGGAGATGAAAATTATAGATTTAGATTTTTTTTTGTTTCACAATGAACCTAATTCTCTCTCGTTATGAATGAGATTGAGTATTATGTCTACCACAACAATGGGCATAAACCTAACATGCTTTGGAGTAAATTTTTCAATCCTGCTAGACAAAAAAATTCTAAGCATTAAGCCCCTCAAAATATGGTGATGAAATGAAAAACAATATAGAGGAGACTAAGGAATGTAGTGTTTTCCTGCATACTCATGATCAAGAGGAAAATTGGTATGTCTATAACAGTTGTTAGAAGCATATGACTCGAGATAGAATTAAGTTCCTTTTTTTGAAAGACAATGGAAAAGGTAGTGTCAAATTTGGGAACAATGCTCTAGCTCAAATAAAAGGTAAAGGAAAAATAATCCTAGATGAGAATACCAAGGCTCGGAATTTCTTGTACGTGGAAAACTTTAAAAAGAATATTCTAAGTGTTATCCATATGTATGATAATGGCTATGATGTTATTATTTTATCAAAGGATTGTGAAATTAGAAGGAAAAAAATGGTAAGACGGTAGGGAAAGAAATCAAAACCCCCAAAAATGTATATGTATTCGATGAATCCAGAGTACAATGCTATTTAAGAAAGATGGATGAGACATGGGTATGGCACCAGAGGATGGGTCATGTAAATTTTGATAGCTTGGGGAAAATTACCAAGATGGAGGTAATCAGAGGATTACCAAAACTTTCAAATCTAGAAATTTCAATATGTAAGTCCTGACAGTGTTGTAAATAAATAAGGGTTCATTTCAAAGATAAGTACTCAAATTTTAGACCTATAGTGCTGGTCCATATAGAAATATGTGTCCTTTAAGAACACAAAGTCCAAGAGGAGAAAAGTGTTTTATCTTGTTCATTAATGATTTCACTAGAGCTATGAGGATCATGTTGTAAAGAAAACTCTTTTGGTAATAATCACATATGAACCAATTTTGTTGACGTGTTTCGAACCAAATATTGTGGTTCATCTTCATGACAGGATGAGAGAACAAATCAAGGCCTTCAATTTAAATAGATGTAGAGAGGATCATACTAGCCATTATAGTATAACAACTAGTTTGACAAAATTAAACTTTTTATTAATTAATTAATTACCAAATTAGAAATTAAAATTATTTATAATTATTATTTAATATATTTTATTAAATTTAATTGAATTTTATTTAGGATTTAATAAAATAAAAATAATCAAGGTCATAAATAAATAATTATATTTCAGTGAGTTTGACTAAATTAATAAGTTTATTTATTGTTTAATAATAAAATCAATAATTTCTAATATTTCTAATTATTATTTTTAATATATTATATATTATTTTATTAAGTTTAATTTTTGGATGTAAAAATAATTAAGGTCATAAATATATTACTTATATTAATCTTTTTTATTAGTAAATATAATTTAACTATAAAGAAATAAGTCAAAAGAAAAAAAAGGTCATGGGATTTAGGACATAATTAATTCAAAGCACAATTACAATACATAAAATCAGAGGAAATAATAAAGGGAAAATAAAAAGGATAGGGAAAGAAGCTGGAATAAAACATCAACTAAGAGGATAGGCGAGGGATCCAACATCTACTAATGCTCCAACCATCATCTCTATTAAGGTTCACCTACATTTTCTCAGTTTATAAGGCCTCCCTTAATTTACGATAATGAAAATGATCAATCCTAGCAATGACCTTAGCTTCTTATATGTATATGTGATGGTTCATCTTCTATACATGTTCAGCCAAGGAAAAGGAGTGAGATATTCCATGCTTTAGGTGAGCCACATGTTCGCAAATTGTTTGATTAATGGATCAACCAGTTTCACCAATGTATGGGGTTCCATAGGAACACTGGATGATGTAAACAAATTTACCTTCTATAGGGTTCACCGAGTCTTTCACAGATCTTAGAGAACTTCAAATAGTGTTAAGGGGCTTAAAATTAAAAGAAAAATTAGAGGCTTTGATGAATTTTAAAATACTCATGACATAGGTTGAAATGAGAAATATTTGAAGATCGAGTGTTTACAATATAACAGAGGAGGAGAGTACACTTCAAGGGGCTTTGAAGAGTTCTGTCAAGAGAATGATATCAAATTCAAATACTCTATGGTAAGAAATCCTCAGTAGAATGTATTTGTACAACGAAAGAATATAACCATTCAGGAGATGGCTATAGCCATGATGGATGAAGGAAAGGTTACAAACACTTTTTGGAGAAATTAATCCCAAAATGTTGTTTATTTTATCAACATGAAAAAACTCAGGCTAAATAGTGATAAGAACCCTTATGATTGTGGAATGAAGGAAAGCCTCAATGAAGCATCGTAAATTATTCAGGAGAAAAAATTATATTAAGAGGAATGAAAAGAAACTTGGTAAATTTGACTCTCATGCACATGAGGGAATTTTTATTGGATATGCAATTAGGAGAAAAGGATATAAATCCTAAAATAAATGAATCATGAAGATTGAAGAATGCATTGATGTTAGAGTTGATGAAGTTGTACCTCATGTAGGAAATCCTGATGAGATATCACATAAGGATGATGATTGTGATTTCAAATATAAAAAACCTGAAGAGATAGAAGAAGAAGAAAGAGAAGAAAAGATGAGGATTTACAAATATATCCTCAAAAATAAGAAACATCATTTAGATGTGTAGAAGCAACACCCCTAGAGCCAGATTATTGGAGATAGATATATTGGTGTTCAAACAACCTCAAACATAAATAGGGAGTGATTTCTCCCTCCACCAATTGACTTAGCATGTTTGAGGAGATGCAACTACTCATTTTATTGAGCCACCTCATGAATATGTTGTAGGAGAAAAATAGTGTGCAAAAGAAGCATGGTCAAATAGCGTAATTTTTTATCTAAATGAAAGGTCTCACATTAAAATATTTTGGTTTAAGAAGGCATGGTCTCAGGGGGAGATTCACCAACTTGATTCACCTTTTTCAATTGATGTCAAAGGTATATAATCAACCAAACATTAACGAATTCCAATCATCGAAGAGGAATAAGCCATGTGAGAAGAGACCAAACATTGATATATCATAGGAATCCATAAAAAAATAGGGGAGGGGGGAGAGAAGAAGATACATAATCAAATGAGGGAGAAGAGTCAAAGAGTACCAAAATTGAGATAATCCATGGGTATAATAGACCAAAGGGAAGAAGGAAAGTGTTCCAAACATTGTTGTTTTGGACAATGAAAGGAAGAACAACTCAAAGGGAAACAATGTGTAATAAACTATAGAATGCATACCATCTAGGGGTAAAAAGTGCCTAGTTTTAGGGGGAGTGGTGTTGCATTTTTCATGATGTTTCCATCAATACATTATAAATTTTTGGCGCAATTTCCATCAATGCCAAAGGGGGATATTCTTGAATTTTTTTTCTCTCATTGATTAGCATTGGTAATTAGCATTGGATGTTGTTTTGCAATCATTGATGTCAAGGGAAGCATCAACCTAGTATGTGCAATATTTAGTTGAGAAACATCATAGTAGCAAGATAAGTGATGAATCCTTAAAAGCTATGATTGTTGGGTGTTGACGGCATTGTTGAAGAACCCTCATAGTTCATTCTGATTTCTTTCTTGAGCAAGTCTTTAGAGAGTCGTAGGAAATCATAGTAAAGAATTGTATGTGTAGAAGACCAAGGTAGGTACTCCTAAAAAGTTCATAGTTGGATATCTCTCTAAGATACCTTTCCAATGTTATATGACACTTAGAAAATCTCCTAAAGCTTGAAGAGATATTTCAGTTTAAATGTGGGTTACCAGTGTAGCAGTATAAGTCTAAAGGTTTCGACCTTTGAGATACAAGTGGTGATGAGAGGCGAAATGTGATGGACCCCAGACCAGGATATCAATCACCATACCAAAATAATAGTTCGATTAGGTATGTAGCACATCGAAAGGGAGGATGATCTTGCACTATCCCGGACTATTCTAGGTATTTGTTTATATTAAACCATTAGAGGGTGAATGCAAAGATAGGTTCGAGTCTCGAACCAATGAACATAGTTATATTTTTCAATAAGGTTCTGGTACTATAATTTGGGCATTCATCCCTTAAGAATATTGTAATAAAAAAAAATGAAAAACACGTGGACTCAGCCTTTCCCTTCCATATAGGTCGATGACATTGCAGGATAACGAAACCATTGACATGCCATATAGGTTGTTTTAATTGGATTGATGTGACAATGTGGCACTCTATGCAAGTGACACATTGTAGTTAGATTTGGATTTTTCAGATAGCTAAGTGGGATAAATCCACATGACATGCGGCATCATTCAAATTTTTCCATGTGGCATGATGATGCCACCATGATGTAAGTAGTAATGTCAGCTAATGACATGGCATAAAATTTGGATTTTTTCAGAAGTTTTTGTTTTTAATCAATTTTCTATGTTATTAGACTTTTGAAATTCTATTAATATTAGGATAAGAGGCCCAATGCAAGAGTTGGTTCAACAACCTAGGCATTTAGGTGATTTTCTCAATGACATCAACAGAAGAGGCTAGACCTAGACATAAGAAAAATGACGTCGAACAAAATGACCCTCATCATGGTTGCAAACATATGAAGAAGGTGTTGAAACCTATAAAGCTTAAACAATCAAATTTGGTACCGAAGTCAATTATGAAAAATTAAAGGATTAGTTTCAATATGTGGACTATAGCAGACTACATGATCACGTGATCTAATTTTTGATGAGAATTGATGGATAATTGCCTATATAAAACGTAGTGTAAGATTGACAATATGTGCTTGCACAGTTGTAACTGAGGATAGAGAAGCTTAAAAAAATTGCAGTTGGTCATGATTAAATTAGTTTCTTTACATTATGCAGTTAAGGAACAAAGTGTCAGAGGTAAACTAAGATAGAATATAGCTGGAATCAATTGAAGTACCTCCTCGAGTTAAAGAATAATTAAATAAAGTACATCATGTATGCTGTTAGAATTGAATTAAGCACATGTTATGAAGCATGTTGTTAGTTGAATTAAATAAAAAGAAGCGATGAAGTATGTTTTTGTGTTTAATTGGGAGAGTGTGAATTAAGAGTAGCTAAGCCTGATAATGAGTGCATCGTGGAATTTTGGTCTTTTATATTTTGTCTAAGTGTTCCTATAAATGAATGAAGGGCCCACGGAGGCATATGCATGCTCCAGAAGAAAATTATGAGAGAATTAGCATTAATTTGAAACAAAATCAAAGAATGTTTCCATAGTTCTGAGTATGAACATGTACGAAATATAGATCTCACTAGCTTAAGCAGGTTGGTGCCTACACATGTCTAAGGCTAGTGCCTCTAAGCAAGTTAGTGCGTGTTGATATGTGGGGTTTGGGGCCTCCTATGAGTTTTTTCTCACAAAAATAATGATGTAATAAGATTCAGTGCTTTGACTTACATCATGGAACAAATAATCTTTGGTGGTTTTTATCCTAGAAGGGTTTCCACATTAAAACATTTTTTACTCATATTATATGAATGCTTTCTATGTGTACAAATTGCAAGTGGTTGAATGTTTGTACTAATAATTATTAAAGTAATAACTATTGATTCCCTCCCTCCCAATAATTCTAAACTCCCAAAAGTTTGTAGAGATAACCTACCTAACCAACTTATCCACTCATTTACTTATCTAACCTATTGACTTTCAATCTTATTTTTTAGATCACATGGGTAGTTATTACATCTGAGGTTTATCACATTAGTTCTAACTAATTTTTATCTCCACCTAATTTTAGTTAATACTATCATTAGATATTTTTATAATTTATTGTTTATCTCTCCATATTTTACTTACTAGGTATTATAGGAATGCTAACTAGTTAATTGAGTTCATGCACAAAAGAACCCTAGCCTAGTTCAAATTTATTCTCTCCTAAAGAGTTTATATATTTTATTCATGTTTAGCAATAATACTGTATCAGAGTTTCAGAGTAATTCAATTTATCTCTTTAGTTACTTAGTCAATATTCTCAGCATATTTAATCTCTCTTCTCTCTTATTTTACAATAGTTAGTCTAGTATCTTTTCGCACTTAGATCATATGTTTGTGCTTAAAATCCAACATTTTCTTATAACCAACCCATATCCATTATTATTGGCTTGATAAAAATCACTCACTTTCTTACATGGTTGTATGACCCCCAAGATACTTTAGGAGTAAATATAGGCTATTGGGAGAGATACCTAGCATTATGACCATCTTCATAAAATCAATGGTGTAATCCTATACACTCCTACCATAGATTTACCTAAATTATATAACCAGATCCATTTTTCCTTTACATACTGGATATGATATACTTGATGTTGAGAAAAATACTGAGAGGGGGGATGAATCAGTATTTAAGGCTGAGAAATTCCCCTTTGTTTTTTATTTTTAAAACCATACGTTACAGTAACGCATCCAACAAGTAAGTCCAATTATCTTATTATGTCTTTAATTAGATCAGTGCTTTAGATAAACATTAAGCATGAGCAGAAGTAATAGAACAAACCATCAGACATAACCAATACACATGAACACTAGGATTTAAGGTGGAAACCCAATTTGGGAGAAAACCACCGTTGTTGTAATCTCAGTCTTCAATATTTATTATTATAGAGAAACTTCTTACAATTTATGCTGGTGCAGACTTATACCAGCACGCAAGCACCCACCTGCATAAGGCTACAACCTTTTCTTGTTTACCAGCTATCACTGGAAGGGAGCCGTGACCCCCTCACTGAAGGCTTCGACCCTCAGCACCACCTTGGACCACATTTTATCAATTTTCATACTAGATCAAATAGCTTCAACGCAATCCTTCAATTAATAATCAACTGACATATTTGTTCAAATCTTCAAACCGAACAGTGAGACCATTATATCAGGAATAACCTAGACTTTAGAGAGTATATGCATTTGCCATCCTGTGTATCCCTCGGTGTATATTAATTTTCGGAAACCCTATGCATTTTCAATGTAGATGACCCGCATATATATATATATGTACATGTTTTCCTGTAACGTATTTTACAGAACAGGCCAGATCTATACAAACTTACACGGATTCATATGAGTTCTTCAGCAGACATGCGCCAGATCTTCATCGTTTCTTCTGTTGGATAAGCTCTAGATTCATCACTTCGACAGGTGCGGCATAGACAAAAAATCATCAATTAAGCATGTCATCTATCCATGCAGTTATTCCTTCGAGGAATTCCTACCTCACCACCTGTTTTTTTTTTTTTTTTTTTTTGCACACACTCTTTGTAATCATAATTCGCTTCTCCTTATATAATATTGCCTTTAACCTTACCATGAGATGAAAACCATTAATCTGCTAATGGTATTCCTTTGTGGCTCATAGATTTCTTTTTAATTTATTTATTTATCAATTTTGATAAATAAATATATTTACCACTTTTTAATTCCCAAATGTTTAACCCTTCGAAGCTTTATATTAATATCTGACGTTTTTAAATAAACTACTTTAATATACTCTAGGCCCACATATATAATCGATCGTCCAATCAATTTCTCACATCGTACCTTGTCTATCGTCCGCGCATCTTCATCAAGCGGCCACTGTCCGATGGGTCTGCCCCAAATCAACGGTTCTCCTCGATATCACTCAGTGTCCTGGTACGAGCTTTAACGTGCGATGGCGCACTTTGAAAAGGCGGTTTTGAAATTTCTCTTGGGACACGTGTTGACTACTGAATGGAATCGCTCCCCCCTCCTCCAATACCGATTTCCATATAAGGGTGGTGCGATAAAAACCATAAACCACCTTTACTTTTTACTCATCGTGGTTCCTCTCCTTTGCTCAAGGTTCCATTCGCCTTATTACTTAAATGATCTGCTCACTTTTCAATGTATTTATAAATAAACTCCACTTCAATGTTTCTTTACATATTTGGTTCATTCATACTCCAGGTTCCGTCGTCACCAAGTGTTCCGCTACTGCACCATCTCCCATCAACAGAATATCATTCAAGCCTTCCAATTACACAGGACATCATTCGACTCCATTATATAGATTATTCACATAGAGGTTCAGGGGATTCCACACAAGAATTACATCAATCAATACACATATAATACTCATATCCCTAATTCTGCAATAATGATTTCATTCCTCTCTAGGCACCGTAAATATCCTCTGCCCATTATGAAACTGATCACACATGTCATATCTTAACACAATTTCCACAGCTCTTCAACAACATATATAGCTCTTGGCTAGATAATCTATTACCTTGTCTCTTTTGCCTTATGGATAGTTTAGGTGCTGCTGTTGTCTTTGCCAATTCCTTTGCCATCAATGACAACATTGCCAACAATCTCCCCCTTTGGCATTGATGGCAATACTCGTCCTCTGATGGCCTTATAGAAGCCCTTTGTTGCTTTTCCTCCCCCTTTGACATCAATGGCAAGAGTTTGTTAAAAATCCTTTGAACCGACAATGCCATGCTCCCCCTGAGATCATGTTGCATCTTCAGACATAATATGACCAACAATTCATCCTTTTCATATGACCAATGTTCCCCCCTGAGCCTGTGCATTCAGAGATGGCTGACAACACCTCACAACCAATTTAATCATCTGTAATTAAGTAGACCTGATCCTCTGCATGGAAGAGACTACTCCTAGCTTCTGTCTGAGATATTCGAATGCTTCTCTGGGTAGAGGTTTGGTAAATATATCAACAACTTGTTCTTTGGAGGAAACATACTCCAATTTCACCTTTTTTTCTAGCACTTGTTCACGTAAGAAGTGATATTTGATGGGAATATGCTTGGTTTTGGAATGCATAACAGGATTCTTTGAGATACTAATGGCACTTGTATTATCACACATAGTGGAGATAGGAAGTGAAAATTTGATTTGAAAGTCTTGTAGGGTTTGCATCATCGAGAGAAGTTGAGTGCAACATCATGCTGCAACCACATATTCTGCTTCTGCTGTAGATAAGGCAATGGAGCTTTGCTTCTTGCTAAACCAAGATACTAACCGGGGCCCCATAAAGAATGCACCACCACTAGTGATTTTCCAATCTTCAACACTTCCAGCCCAATCTGCATCAGTGTATGCATGAAGAGTAAGATCAGCATTCTTTGGATACCATAGTCCAAAGTCTTGAGTTCCTTGTAGATATTTTAATATTCTTTTCACAGCCTAAAGATGAGACTCTTTTGGATTAGCTTGGAATCGTCCAACAATCCCAACTGCATGCATGATGTTTGGTCTTGTCCCAGTGAGATAAATTAGACTTCCTATCATAGATCTATATTCTGGTTGATTTATGGTGGGGGAATCATCATTAGAACTGAGATTACATCTGATTATCATTGGTGTACTTACAGGTTTTCAATCTTCCATGCCATACTTTTTCAGGATTTGCTTGAGGTACTTTTCTTATGATAATAATATACCATCTGTTGCTTGTTGCACTCGCAAGCCAAGAAAGAACGTTAGTTCCCCAAGTAAAGACATTTCAAATTCTTGCTGCATATCAGAAGAAAATTTCTGACACATAGAATCTTCATTACTTCCAAAAATGATATCATCGACATATACAACTACAATCAACAGTTTTTCATTTTCAGTTTTTGTGTATAAGTTGCTATCAGCAGACCCCTTTGAAAATCCTTGTTGATGAAGATATTTGTCAAGACGATAGTACCATGCCCTTGGAGCTTGTTTGAGACCATATAGAGCCTTTTTAAGTCTACAAACAAGTTTTTTATCATTTCCAAAAATGAATCCTTCTGGTTGTTCTATATAAACTTCTTCTTGTAGATCACCATTGAGAAAAGTAGATTTAACATCCATTTGATAAGCTTTGATTTGTTGGAAGCTTGAAAAAGCAAGAAAAATTCTTATGGCTTCAAGTCTGGCTACAGGAGAAAAGGTTTCTTCAAAGTCTATACCTTCTTGTTGAGCATACCCCTTGCAAACAAGTCTAGCTTTATTTCTTATAACATCCCCATTCTCATTTAACTTGTTTTTGAATATCCATTTAGTTCCAATGACATTTTTGTCCTGAGGTCTTGGAACTAATTCCCAACTGTGATTCTTTTCAATTTGATCAAGCTCTTCATTCATGGCTTGAATCCAACAATCATCTTTGCTAGCTTGACTAACACTGTGAGGTTCAATAGTGGACAGAAATACCAGATTGCTAGAAGATCCCATTAGAGTCCTTCTTGTTTGTACACCTGATCCTTTTTCTCCCAAAATTTGAGATTCTAGATGATTCTTTTGAACATATCTGGAGGGAACCTTTTCAGAAAAACCATCTTCGGGTTCTTCACAGGGTTCACTGTATGTATCATTATTATTTGATGTAGAAGGATATGTGTCATCATCATCTTCATCAGTTGTTTGCTTTTCTTCTTTTGGAGCTGTAGGAGACTCATCAATAACAACATCAATACATTAAACAATCTTCTGAAGTCTTTTATTGTAACATTTATATGCCCTACTCCTAGAGGAGTAACCAAGAAATATTCCTTCATCTGCTCTGGGTTCAAATTTTCCAAGTTTTTCATCATTATTCTTGATAAAGAATTTGCTCCCAAAAATTATAAAATGCTTTATAGTGGGAGGATTACCATACTAGAGTTCATATGGAGTTTTATCACTATTTACACGAACATGAGCTTTGTTGAGAATGTTTACTGCTGTATGTGCTGCTTCTCCCCAAAATATGTCAGGTGTTCCAGAGTCATCAAGCATAGCTCTAGCCATTTTTGAACTGTTATGTTCATTCTTTTTGCAACACCATTCTATTGTGGAGTGCCAGCTACAAAAAACTGTCTTTTTATACCATGTTGTTCACAAAATTCAAGGAATTCGTTGGATGTATATTCTCCTCCTTGATCAGATCTAAGACACTTGATTTTTAGATCTAATTCATTCTCAACTAGTGCTTTGAAGATCTGGAATTTCTCAAAAACTTCATCTTTGTGTTTAAGCAGCCCAATCCAACACATTCTAGAGAAATCATCAATGAATAAGATATAGTATTCTTCACCACGTGGTGACTTTTTTCTCATATGTCGCATATGTTAGTATGAATGAGTTCAAGAGGCTTACTTGATGATCCTTCCTTGGCATTAAATTGCACTCTGGTTTTCTTGCCGAATTGGCAAGATTTGCATATGATATTTTCAGGTAGAGTAATATTGGGAAGATCACGAACAGCTTTAAGTTTGCTTGATTTGTTGATTTGAGAGAAACTCAGATGCCCCAACCTTCTATGCCATAGCCAATTTTCTGAAGTTTTACTCAAATAACATTGTTCTTTGCAGTTCTTTAATATATGCAGGTTGTTTGGAGTTCTTTTCCCTTTTATAATTGCTTTACCTGTATCAAGATCACGTACCACACATTCTTTTGAACTAAAAACAACTTCAGTTCCTTGATCACACATTTGACTTACACTTAACAAGTTATGCTTTAATCCATCCACATACATGACTTCATTAGCTTTCACCTTTTCTTTTAGGAAAACATACCCTTTTCCCTTAATGACCGCAGGAGTATCATTTCCAAATGTAACATTCTTTTCCTTTTCTAGGGCACTATAAGCAAGAAGTTTATCTTTATCACCTGTCATGTGTCTTGAGCATCCACTATCGATGTACCACTGGTTTTCTTCATCTTCTGCAAATAAAGCTATCCCACAATTTTCAACCTGTAATTCCTTCTTATTCCATACCTTGGAGCTTGAAGGAACATGTTCTTTTAGCTAAACTTTGCTCCTGCATTCAAATTCTTCATGGCCAAAGTTATTGCAGTAAGCACACTCAACTTCATTTTGAAGAGGAGAAAATTTTTTATAAGTATTCTTCTTTGTTTCAACATCAATCCTTTTCTTTCTTGCTTCTCTTATCATAATGGTTTTATATGCAACACATTGAACAGCTTTATGACCAAAATTGTGACATGAGAAACATTTTCCATTGAAGAAGAAATTTCTGCTATCATAAACTCTTCTATATGATTTTACTTGTTGATTGGTGTTTTCTTGAAGGACATTCCTGTTAGTGTTCTTTGAATTGAGATGATCATGCTTTACCTGTAAAGACTCTCTATTCCCTTGCTGAGTGGCATCATAATGTAGACCAGCTGTAACTGCTTTTAAATAACTTGGTGCTGAGGCTTGAGAAGATTCTTCGATATATCCAAGCCCTGACTTTATAAGAGGAGAACGTTGTACTTTGATAATTTCATCTAAGGTTTCAGATCCTTTAGCAAATCAAAGATTCAGAGTCTTTATTTTCTCAAGTTATTTTCTTAGACTCACTACTTCACACTCTAATGTCTCATTGTGTTTCTCCCTTTCTCCAAGCTAATTTTTCAGAGTTTCTATGATTAATTTACTCTCTTCTAAAAAAAATTTGAGTTTATTGTTTTCATTAAGGAAATCACTATCTTCTAGAGCATCCACAAAAGTATCCTTTTCTTCTCTAGATTCTTTTTCAAATGCCATGAGAATTCTAAGGTCTTTTTCACATTCTTCCTCACTATCAGATAGCCCATCACTATCTTCATGAGTATAGTAACTCCTTCTAGTGCTAGAACGGTTCTTATTCCTTCTTGCTACTTCCTTCCCCTTTTTATGTGTTTCTTTATAAGGACACTTAGTAGCATAATGACCAACTCTTCCACAATCAAAACATTTGAAAGGAAGCTTACCTCTGAACCATCCTGTGCCAAGTTGAAGTTTCTTTACAAAGTTTATCTCATCTTCTTCTGAGATATATCTTGATCCTTCTGTTATTTGTACTTCCTTCCCTTTTGTAGAAGTTCTGAAGACTACTTCTTTGACTTCAGATGGTCCTCCTCTTCTCATTTCATATGCAGTTAGTATGCCATGAAGTTGTACCACAGTAAGATTATGAAGATCCTGCTTTTCTTCAAGAGCTGAAACTTTTGACTCAAATTTTTTTGTTAGTGATCTTAAGACTTTCTCAACCAAAGTAGATTCGGTTATTGTTTCTCCCAGATTTCTCATACGATTTACAATATCATCAAGACGTAAAAAGAAATTGGCAATGCTCTCCTCATTATCCATTTTTATATTCTCATATTGAATTCTAAGAGTTTGGATTTTAGCACTTTTTACCTTTGCATCACCTTCATAACTCAGAATGATTTTGTCCCATATTGCCTTTGCTGTGTTCAACTGCATGACTTTGACAAATTCTGATTCAGTTAGACTTCCCAAAAGAGCATTGACTGCTTTGGCATTTGTTTCATAATTCTTTCTTTCCGTCGGATCTATTGGTACTGCAGCTGGCTATTGATATCCTTGTTCAAAAATTTCCCATACTTCTGCTCCCAGAGACTGAATATAGGATCTCATCCTTGTTTTCCAGAAGATTAAATTGTTTCAATTAAAGAGCGGCGGCCTAATAGATGTCGTTCCATCTTTATTGCTCATCTTGCTTGATCTTTCTTCTAGCGGCTAAGCTATTTCAGAAGAACGTGGCTCTGATAGCAATTTTTGATAAAAATACTGAGAGCGGGGGTGAATCAGTATTTAAGGCTGAGCAATTCCCCTTTGTTTTTTATTTTTAAAACCATATGTTATAGTAATGCATCCAACATGTAAGTCCAATTATCTTATTATGTCTTTACTTAGATCAGTGCATCAGATAAACATTAAGCATGAGCAGAAGTAATAGAACAAACCATCAGACATAACCAACACACATGAACACCAGGATTTAAGGTGGAAACCCAATTTGGGAGAAAACCACCACTGCTATAATCTCAGTCTTAAATATTTATTATTATAGAGAAACTTCTTACAATTTATGTTGGTGCAGACTTATACCAACACGCAGGCACCCACCTACAAAAGGCTACAACCTTTTCTCGTTTACCAGCCTCTCCTGGAAGGGAGCTACTACCCCCTGCTCTCGTTTACCAGCTATCACTAGGAGGGAGCCGTGACCCCCTCACTGAAGGCTTCGACCCTCAGCGCCACCTTGGACCACATTTTATCAATTTTCATACTAGATCAAACAGCTTCAACGCAATCCTTCAATTAATCATCAACTGACATATTTGTTCAAATCTTCAAACCAAACAGTGAGACCATTATATCAGGACTAACCCAGAATTCAGAGAGTATATGCATTCGCCATCCTGTGTATCCCTCAGTGTATATTAATTTTCAGAAACCCTATGCATTTTCAATGTAGATGACCTGCATATATATATCTATATATATATATATATATATATATATATATATATATATATATATATATGTACATGTTTTCCTGTAATGTATTTCACAGAACAGGCCAGATCTATACAAACTTACCCGGATTCATATGAGTTCTTCAACAGACATGCGCCAGCTCTTCATCTTTTATTTTGTTGGATAAGCTCCAGATTCATCACTTCGACGGGTGTGGCATAGACACAGAATCATCAATTAAGCACGTCATCTGTCCATGCAGTTATTCCTTCGAGGAATTCCTACCTCACCACCTGTCTTCTTCTTCTTCTTCTTTTTGCGAACACTCTTTGTAATCATAATTCACTTCTCCTTATATAATCTTGCCTTTAACCTTACCATGAGACGAAAACCCTTAATCCACTAATGGTATTCCTTTGTGGCTCATAGATTTCTTTTTAATTTATTTATTTATCAATTTTGATAAATAAATATATTTACCACTTTTTAATTCCCAAATGTTTAACCCTTCGGAGCTTTGTATTAATATCCGACGTTTTTAAATAAACGACTTTAATATACTATGGGCCCACATATACAATCGATCGTCCAATCAATTTCTCACATCGTACCTTGTCTATCGTCCGCGCATCTTCATCAAGCAGCCACCGTCCAATGGGTTTGCCCCAAATCAACGGTTCTCCTCGATATCGCTCGGCGTCCTGGTACGGGCTTTAACGCGTGATGGCACACTTTGAAAAGGCGGTTTTGAAATTTCTCTTGGGACACGTGTTGAATACTGAATGGAATTGCTCCCCCCTCCTCCAATACCGCTTTCCGTATAAGGGTGGTGCGATAAAAACCATAAACCACCTTTACTGTTTACTCATCGTGGTTCCTCTCCTTTGCTCAAGGTTCCATCTGCCTTATTACTTAAATGATCCGCTCACTTTTCAATGTATTTATAAATAAAATCCACTTCAATGTTTCTTTACATATTTGGTTCATTCATACTCCAGGTTCCATCGTCACCAAGTGTTCTGCTACTGCGCCATCTCCCATCAACAGAATATCATTCAAGCCTTCCAATTACACAGGACATCATTTGACTCCATTACAGAGATTATTCACACAAAGGTTCAGGGGATTCCACACAAGAATTACATCAGTCAATACACATATAATACACATATCCCTAATTCTGCAATAATGATTTCATTCCTCTCCGAGCACCGTAAATATCCTCTGCCCATTATGAAACTGATCACACATGTCATATCTTAACACAATCTCCACAGCTCTTCATCAACATATATAGATCTTGGCCAGATAATCTATTACCTTGTCTCTTTTGCCTTATGGATAGTTTAGGTGCTGCTGTTGTCTTTACCAATTTCTTTGCCATCAATGAAAACATTGCCAACACTTGAGACTATATGAGGGTTTTGAGTCCCTCCACATGGTTAATGGAAGATCACCCTGCAACCTAAGTGTATCTATAAGGATTTCCCACCAAGTTAGAGCATGGCCCTCTAACCGTACTCTAGAAAATGATATTTTTTTTCCTCATCAATGTGGTCAAAAATAAATTAAACTTCTTATTGCTAAAACCAATGATTTAATTTTAAAGCATTGATATCACCTCGATACAACAATTATCATGACCTTCACTTCAGTCTTGAATATGAAATATGATTGGATATTGGAACACAAACTTGGATACTATTTATTGGGTTCTTCCATTGACTCATTTATAATGTCATTATGGGATTTTTGAGGTCTAAAATGGGCCTCCTAAGGAAATTATAAAATAATAGTGAAAATAATAAAATAAGATTATATTACATCATCAAATTTTAGAGGGAAAAAAAGAAAAACCTATTTTTTCAACTCGTATTTTCAACTTATCTCCCTATGGGTTTACTTAAATTTTGAGTGGAAACACTCGTTGGATGTATAATTTTATTCCTCATCCAAGGAGTACCCATGTTGTATACTTTTGACGTACCCTGCTACACGAAAAATGAGAAATACAGGAAAATCGTGATTGCAATCATGTTTTTTTTATGTATTTCTCAGTTTTCGTATAACAATGTCTATTGAAAGTATGCAACATGGGTACTACTGGGATGAGGAATTAAATTTTTCATCCAACGAGTAATCTCGCTCGAAATTTGAGTAAAGCCTTAGGGATATAAGTTAAAAATACGAGTTGAAAAAGTAGCTATATTATTTTATTATTTTTTAATATTTTTACTTTTTTACTCCAAAAATGGTGAATCATCACCCATAGTTGACATCATCATCTTGAATCATATTGGTTCTTATGAAATTTATTTTGGTTGTACATTTTTCTTGGAGACCCATTTTAGACCTCAAAACTCCCCTAATGCTTCATGATCCCCCAAATTCTCCTCTGCTCTAATCTCTAAGTTAGGTCCTCCATCTTTTCCTATTCCAAGTTTCTTTGATAGTGTCACCATGAGGAGGTTAACATAAGTGAATTTCACTTCGAGCATCACGAATCTCTCTTCTTCCAAATCAAGCTTTTTATGAATATATTTTTTGTCCATCGGTTCTTCGATACCATACAATTTCCCATGAGATCCAACAAAGAAACCTACTATGATAGCACTATGATCTATAAAATTGTTGTGGATATTCCACTGGATAGTTTATTGTATATCTAAATTTATAACTTATAAAATAAATTGAAATTTATTCTACGAAGGTTTAGGTCCTTTTGATTATAGATTGGTTAGCTACATAATTTTTTCTTATGAATGAAATAGATAAAATACGGAATATAGTGAAAAAAAATAGAATCACACACCATTAACAATGAAATAAAATATTTTATCTAGGAAATCCTTATGGGAGAAATCCAAACTAGAAGGTGAGGCTTCTTTTCTCTCTTTTCTCTAGTATGGAAATAATGCAAGTATAAAGGTGAATGAACACTCTATTGAGTTATGTAAGACATATGTCATGTTAGGATGCCATGAATGAACACTCTATTGAGTTATGTAAGACATGTGTCATGTTAGGATGCCACAAAAAACTATCCTCATCTATTATTATCTCTAACTCCCACTCCTACTTTCTCTACTTGATTATGTAACAAAATATCCTAGAAAATGATGTAACTACTACTCGTAGTGGCCCAATTTTAACATAGTATATTAGCCAACTAATTCTTATGTTTGAATCCTTCAACTCTCAAATAGAGGTATAAATCTGACCCTTCTATAATATTATCATAGTCCATATGTGGCTAAAGCCTTTTACATGAGTAACTAGGTCTAACATGGCATCTTATTGAACCATGGTGGTCAAACTAGAAGGTCAAATTTTCAGGGGCATAAATTTTACATACAAATTCCAATTGACATATTTATTGCACTTTGGAAAGGCCTTTGAGTGTACAACAATGCCAAATGATTTCACATAAGCAAGAGTTTTTAGATACATAAAAACTTTGGTTAATTCATTAAGATGGCATTGGAAGGTTTCAAACCCCAATTCTCCAAACAAATGTTTCTATAATTTTAATATTTCTCTATTTTTTCCACTCTAACAGCATGGAGATAAATGAAAAATAATATAATAATCCAATCCGAATCATGTAGTGATGTCAGTGAGATTTGTGATGTTAAACATGGAATATTCTATGCGATACTTATTTATAATGATTTATGGCTCATAATAATTATGAAGATTATAACTCCCTTGCTAGATTGAAGTTAGTGAATGGAGCTTGCTCGATTATACTTAGAAGTAGTGTGGTGCATTTTATGATTATTATTAAAGATTACATTTTTTATCAACATTTCTAGATACATCACCCTCATTGGGGAAGGGAATTGAACCTGTTTAACAGCTAGCCTCATCACGTTTAACGAAAACCCCTCAAATTTAACCAAAACCCCAAGAATAATAATTAAATAAATTAAAAAACATATAACCATAAAATATAATCTACCATCATATAAAATCTCAATTTAAGAAAAACAAATATATTAAAAATTATAACTATAATTTATACATAATATTCAGATAATATTTTTAAATTTATAAAATTTATTATTTTGAAAACATATAATTTTTAACACAAATTTCTCAATTTAAAAAAAAAAAACAGATATATTAAAAATTATAACTATAATTTATACATAATATTCGGATAATATTTTTAAATAAAAATTTATAAAATTTATTATTTTGAAAACATATAATTTTTAACATAAAAACCCATTTTCTGAAACGTATTACATAAAACATAAATTAATTATTATATAATTCATATATTTAATAATAAAAAATTAACATCGTCAACATATAAAATTTACGTTTTATCAAGCTACCCAACTTATTTTTAATTTTAATTATTTTACTTTTCATATATATATTCATTCTTTTTGGTTTGTTTAAACTATTTCGTCATTCTTCTTCCTCTTTTTAAATTTGGTTACGGCTAATATGAAATGGTTTTGAAATAAGTATTTATAATGTAAATTTTAATTTAAATAATATTATTAATTGAAATTGTATTATTATAATGTTGAGTGAATACACTTATCTAAGGTTTGAAGTTTAATTGTGAATCTTTTAATCAATAATAATTAAGAAATCTCTCATTGATTTGTTTTCTCATATGCAATAAAAGTGAATGGAATGATAAAAAAAAATTGTAATAGTTTGATAATGAATTCAGATTAAAAAAAATTAAGATGCTTTAAGTTTTTTTATAAAATTATATTTAATATTTTGTAATTTTAAATTAAATATTTATATAATTAAAAAAAAAAATCATATTTATAATATTAAAATTCATATTTATAGAGAACAGCTCTGCCAGATACTGGAGATATATCAGCTCCTTTTCTCATAATCCCTCTTTACTGTGGAATTCGTTGACCATAACGCTGCCGATATGGAGAGTTCGTAGCTCTCTTGACAATTGAGCTAAAATTAAAATTAAAATTAAAATTAAAATTAAAATTAAAATTAAAATTAAAATTAAAATTAAAATTAATATATATATATATATATATATATATATATATATATATATATATAATGAAATTTATGATAATTTTGAAATCCAAAAAAATTTAAATTTCAATCTTAGAAAGCAATTACGATATATAAAATTCAACATATATATTCAGCTTTGTTGTTATTCCTTGCAGATTTTAACGAGTACACTACTTTAACTAAAGAATAAAGCTCCCTCTACTTTATAAAAGCTACTAATAACCAATATTTCTCTATTTGATTTTTTCATTATTGTTAGTACCTTTGGTATGGCTGGCTGTGATGGTAGCCTTTCAGATTCCCTTTTAAGCAATTTAAATTTGGTAACGAAATTGAATTGGAATAATTTTCTTACTTTGAAATATAACATTATTTTTAATAAATTGTGATTCTTTTTTAAAGCCATTTAAATTTGGTAACAGATTGAATTGGAATAATTTTTTAAGTTTGAAATGTTATATTATTTTTAATAAATTGTGAAGTCATATTAAAAGGGAATAATTTGAATTCTTTGAACTTCAAAATGTCATATCATTTTTAGAAAAATATCAAGACGTGATACAATGCATGGGAATATCTTGAACTTCAAATCTGATTTGTTTTAACACCTTTCTTTAAAGAAAGCTAAGAAAGCTAATAAAGGTCTTTCTTTTTTTACCATCCGTCTTCTTTAATGCTTCACTCTTGTCTATATATATATATATATTAAACATTTTTTAATTTCAATATGGATTTTTACCATCATTTTTAAATAATTTCTATTTTCTACTCAATCTTAATTTCATATCATAATTTTGTAATATAATATCTAAAGGTTTTGTTCTTGAATGAGAGAATTATATATTTCTCATTTTTTAGTATTTCTACATTGAACTATATCGATGCCTTTTTTCCCTTATTTCCCCTTAAAATTCAACCTTTTAAAAAAATTTCATTCTTGATTCTAGATAACAATTCAAGATAAAAATCTATTTATATCTACTAATGATATAGATTTAAGCCCGATTTTCAAACATTATAGTTTTTTTTTGGGTCGAATATCCTTCATTATATTAACATAACCATAAAAGTACAAAGTAAGAAAAACATCTCAACGTGTCTCTTTCCCTCAATCCGACAAGACTTGTTGAGATTGAGGCCTAGCGGAAACCATGAGCTACTTAATTCATGCATTATTTCTGGCGGCCTAGAGGAAACCATGAGCTACTGACTTCATGCATTATTTCCTGCGGCCTAGAGGCCATACCATACACATAAAAAGAGAACCATAACATCATGCAACAAATCAAGAAGGGAGTTGGGGGGCAATACAGGGGGAGTTGGGAAATAGCCATCATATTCACGAATATGGAAATCTATATCTTACACGTTCTTTTGTCACCATGAAATTTGACTGTCTGTATAGGTCTATCACCACCTATATCATGCTCCCTTAGAAGTAAAAAATCTTAATGTTCTTGAATCAAGTCTTGGAATTGGAGAAAAGCTCTTTAAAACCCTTAAAAGTCTACCTCTACACTTTTTCTAGTCATTTCCAGCGGACCCGCAGATGTTTGGTCTATAAACCGCGATAACCCCCGCACGTTTTTCTACTATTAACTACGGACCCCCATAAAAAGAAAAATAAAAGAAAAGGTAAATTCTAGAAGCCTAGCTGGTCGAATATTCTCCCAACCAGAAGCTTCTAGAGGCGTGATCAGTTTGATCTTTATCCCTTGAATCATGGAGCTTATCCCTTGGTCCATGGAGCTCAAATCCCTTCATGAGAGGAATCCATCCCCCTCTTCATGGAACTGAAACTACCTCTATTTCCCTAAATATTGAGCTCAAGTTTCAGTCTTAAGGGTAGACTGTAGCTTAAAGATTGTGAATGAGTTGCTGAAGAAATTCCCAAGAGTGCATACTTTCTACACTAGTAAATTGTTATTGACATAAAAATGATCACACCCTTGTGTCCATAACTCTATGCTGGTATTCAGACGGGAAGGCTAGTCAAAATGAAGGAGGAATGATTGTTCAGGACCCCACGAGAAATATATATGACATCAAGGCATCAGGTTGTAAGATTACTCTTTTTATTCAAGATAATACATATGGATCTCTTTTTCTCATTGAGTTGTTCTTATGCTTATTTGAATAACATCAATACTTAGACTCCTTGATCACTAAGTTGGATTAGATTTTCTTGATTATTATATGTTGAAGATGCTTTGATTCTTTTGTCTTGTCCTTGATTGCAGGGTCTACTTACTGAAGAAGCCACTTTGGAGCGATGAGACGAAAGACTGCATCGACCGTTGGATTTCAAGGTAGGGGCATGTCCTCTTTACTTTCTTATAATAATTCTGAAATGAAATTAATCTAGAGAATAAGGTTTCCAAATGGATGTTTGTTTCTAGCTATTCGTTGAATACTAGGGAGATCTCTCTTGTCAGCAAGAGGGATTAATCCGCATAAAAAAATGGTGACTCCACTAGGGAACTAGAACTTAGTTTTCTTTATTTATTTTTAGTTTGAATTTTAGAAGTTTTCTGATTTTGACTTATTTGAGATTGGGTTGGGTAGATAAATTTTAAGAATCCCTAAAAAAGAAAGCTGAATATTTCTTTTTTCTGTGTTTTACCTTGCCTCTACAGTTTTCATCCGAAAATAGTGTGGCAACCTCCATAGGTTTTAATTCCAAACAATGTGGTACTACTCTGTTTCCATTAGAAACTGCGGACCCCTGGAAATTTTTTGAAAAAATTAAAATTCTCTTTTTTAGAGACGGATCACCTGATTCTTTGTGTTTTCCCCAATCTATCTTAGCTATCAAATCTTATGTGTGAATTTCTTTTGAGAAAATTTTGCGTTTCTGTGATATATCATCTTATTTGCATTGTATGAGTGAGAAATTTGCCCTACTTTATTTTTTCTCCATACAAGATACCTTCATTTACCTCATCTCACTGGTATGATGAGATTGCTTTTCTAAGCCATTAAGATCATTGCAAACCTTAATTTTGTGAAAATTGATTCCTTTTTCATTTGCAAATTTAGAAGAGCTTTTAAGCTTACTGAAGCTTGATATCAGACCAAAGAATTTTTTGGATGTTTTCATTTCTGCTGAGATAAATAGAAATTTTTCTTAGTCTGATCATAATCTAAGAGAAAATGTCCTCAAACATTCTAGATAGACTTCAAAATCAGATTTTTCTTTGATTTTTAATTTTATGTGTTTAGAGTTTTTAGATATCGTTTTCTTTTGGAAATGGTTTGTTTATTGATTTGTAGTTTCTGATCTGATTTTTCAATGAATTTCATTTCAAAAGAGTAATTGATCATTTTTTCTAATTGAGTTTTCTACGAAAACCTCTTCTTTTCAAGAATTTTGTTTATGAATGAAAGGATTTGTGCTTTGAAATTTTTTAAATCTCTCAATCTTTCCCTTAAATAAGATTCATTGAAAAGAAAAGAGTTTCACTTCTCATTTAGATGCATTTAGCATATTTTTGAGTCGGGTCACAAACATCATTGAAGTTTCAACTCCATACCTTTTGTCTTAAGCAACAACCAAATTAAAAACAATGTGTTAATAAAATCAATCTAGATATTTTACATTTTCTGGGGCTCATTCCATTAACATAGCTTAGGCTAGTGTTTTGGAATAGGTTGTAATTAACATTCCAAAATAGTTTAAACAAACAAGTAGAATCTTGCGGTAGGAAAATCCAATTGTAGCATTTGTGCTCTGAGAAGCTCTTCTTATAAGAGTCAAGCATTAGATCATGTCGGAACCAGTGAGATAATCGTACCTATCTCATTGGGAAATATCTCAGATGTGCACATACAAACGATACACCTCGGATAGACCATTGTCGAGGAGCTTGGGGTCACTTGTTGGAAAACCTTGTATTTACCATATCAAGGAGACTTCAAGGGGATTAAGATTGATACTCTACCCTTACGTGTATATTGGATTGTAGACTGTTCCCCAGGTACATTTCTTTCCGATGGTTACCTTAGTGAGCATAATCTTCAGGATTTTTCGCAAGGTGATGGTGGAGGGAAGGTCCTACTGTACCTGGAACAGACGTCGGCTAGACTCACTTGGACTTTCTGGAGGGTAATCTTCACTTCGAGATGGCATAAGTGGAGGGACTTGCACCAGACTATTTTATTATGCAGGTTGTCGGGGTAACTATTCCAACTGCCAAATTTTCCACATTAGAATTCTATGATGTTGGATTTCATCAACAACTAGTGTTTTTAGTGTGGAAACGTATTGTTTGTGTGTGGATTGTCTCCTAGATTTTATAGGCATGTGTTCGATTTGAATGTTTCCTTAGCGACTTTAGGTTTATTTTGTTGAATTTTTTTTATTTTCGTGTGTTAAACATTTAACCGTGACCGAATTACCAAGATATTCTCGTAGAATGCAGGGGAAACCCCCTGAGTACACACCAAGTTAGTTAGAAAAACTTAAATCTGAAAGAGACCAACCATCAAGGATCAGATCAACTAAAGAATAAGAAACATCTATAATAATACATCATGATTACTGAGTAGATCAACCTCATACAACAGAAAGTTACCAAAGAAAACTAGAAATTTCTGAATTAGTTGAACTTGCTTCCACAACTAGTGAATTATCAGCTACTAAACCTGAAATTTCTCAACCTAAAATGGAACCTGCTACATCTGAGCCTGCTTCGGAGTTCATAACCCGAACCCCTGGTCATCCTCAGTCATCTCAAGTGAAGTTTCACATCAATGAGAACCTTCCTCCTGGTCTCATTAGTGTCGAAGAGATTACTGATGCAGAAGAAGAGCTTATTCTTCCTTCATGTCAAGAATATTTAGATCTAAGACAATCTAAATCGATTTATTAAAGCCCTTTCAAACAAGATCCTTGGTATTCTCAGTTAACCGACTTTCTATATAGTTCTGGTCTCAACTATTCGCCACCCCGTATTCCCTTTCATTAAACATGTCTCATGAGTCATCCATGTTTTCTTCATCGCCATAAAATGTTTTTGTATGGTGGTCCATATGTCCCTTCAGGATACTAGTCACTTTTTGGTACTTTCTCAGGAGCATCTCCCTCTCCCAAAAAACTTGTACAATCACTTGGTCCCAATGAATCTCATACCAAAAATTTGAGCACAGAACAAGTCTACATGATGTCCGGAGATATTCCTAACCGTGACCCTCAAGGTAGCAATTTACCGCCTCGGGGGCAACCTCAAGGTAGTAATTTTCCGCCTGGGGACAACCTCAAGGACAATACATACCTCAAGGGCAGTACATACCTCAATGACAATAAGAACCTCAAGGGAAATATTATGTTCATGGTCCATAACCTCTTTAAGGGCAGTACCCTATGCTAGGGCAACAGCCTTTCCAAGGACAACAGCCACCTTTTGGGCCACAGTTTTATAAAGACCAACAATTGTTACAAGGAGGTCAAAATTTCAGTGGAAATTATCCAGCAAATTATCAAATTTATGTTCTAAATTATCAACCTGGTTATGGTCCATCTTATGCATCACAACCTTCAATGGGAATTTCTTATCCTGGGGTAAATATAGTTTGGAATCCGTCATTGAATCAACAGAATTTGCAACTTACTATGCAAGTACCTGATAATCAACCAGGTCAGCCAATTGGTTACACTCAAATCCAGAAACTTGTCCAACATACGCTTTAAATCATACCTCAGGTATCTGCACCTAGTAGTATTCAACAACCTAGTCCGAGTACACCTAGAACTCCACCCCAAACTGTTGCATCAACTTCTGTTCAACAACCTAGTACACCTATCCCTAGAGTTTCGTCAGTCCCTATTTCTACAGCCCCTCAAGTAACAACGACACCTATATCACAACCGATCCCTCAAGTCACTGCTCATCAACCTGGAACTATGATTCAGACTACTGTTCAAACATCTGCAGGGCAACCTGGTACAAGTACAATTGTAATAAGCCAACCTTATATAGGTATGTTTATTTATCAACCGTATCAAGGGCAGTATCAATATGGACCTATAGGAAAAAATCCAATATACCAACATCAACCATACCCTGGTTACACATATCAGATACCATCTCAACCTCAGTATGGTATGGCTAACCCTGGTTATCCCGGAGGCATTATGATCCCAACTACACATGATATTCCAGGTTACCCTAGATATCCTCCTCTTAGTACTGGTATAGTCCCGCAAGGTTATCAGTTTTCTCAGTAGGATCCTAACCGTCGGTTACCATTCATTGAAACTTTGGATTTACCAGATTTGTCATGGCTTACGAATGATCAGATTTATTATCTTTCATATTGGCCACCAATGCCGAATAAGTTGCCCAGTGATATTCCTAAGTTCGAAGGTAAATCGGGAGAAGACCCCTCAAACCATGTCATGACTTACCACCTTTGGTGCGCATCTAACTCTTTAAAGGATGATTCCATTTGATTAAGACTATTTCAAAGAACACTGATAGGTTTAGCTGCAAAGTGGTATATTGAACTACCATGTGGCTAATTCAACAATTTCAACGCATTAGAAATAGACTTTTTAACACACTTTTAGTTGCCAGTCCATTATGACAATGGCACAGAACTCTTAACTTCATTAAAAAAATCTATGTCTACATACATTTTAGATCACATACATGAATGGAGACGTAGACGATGTTTAATGAAAGTTTATATTCCGGATTAGATCTTGGCAGAATGGTTATCAAATCATTACTTTCAAAGATCATTGAAGATGTGGCTAAGGGATGTGTTGTTATGGAAGAATAGGTCATAGCTCAAGCACAGTACTTAGACCTTGTATATACACAGTCTGGTACTTTATACGAAAAAATTCCTGATTTTCCACGTCCATGCCAAATAACTGCAACTTCTTCTGGTTCTCAAGCCACAGACAGTGTAATTGGTTCAGTTAGCACTAATAAGAGTAAGAAGAAGTCCTCCAAAACTACTTCTCCTATTATAAATTTACCAGATTCACCGAAAGGAGATTCTTCCCTTGAAACTTCTACCGACATGCATGTTGTGGATTCATCTACAGCTAAAACTAAAATCGGTAATATGAAGAAAGGAAAGAATAAAAACAAACAAACTACATCTCCAAAAGAGAAAAATGAAAATAATGAACCAGCTGATGAAAAATGGAAACCTAGTTATCCTTGTCTTATTTGTGATGAGGATCACTTTACCAAAGTGTGTCCACATCGGTCTAAGGTCTCTAAATTTGTCAAAGGTTCACCCACACCCGTTGTCTTGAAGGATCCTTTTCCCAGTAAAGATAGTAAAGTGATAGGATCTTCCTCAAATTCATCGGCAAATATTTTAATGATGACTGAGGTTATGGTTGCGACACGATCGCAAGACTATGGAACTAAAAATCATGTAACTGGTAAAGAGACTGAAAATTATAGTCAAACACCTGCTTTATCTCCTTCAGTTTCCGAACCACTCCAAATCAAGAAACCTAATCCTAATCTAGTTATTAAACTGCCTGCTAAAGTTGTACTTCAAAAGTCATCTTTCAATCCACATGCGAGAGCTGCTCAGAATTACAACATTGTTGAAGATTTAGCGATATCCCCTTCAGTAATGTCAGCCTTAGAAGTGCTACAATCATGTCCAGCACAAAGGAAATTACTATTATCAGCTATTGGAGCTATCGATCCTCAGGATTCTAACCTCATGGTCTTTGATCTAGAAACATTTACGCTGAGACTCCCTCATCATATGGCTTTTCAGATACTAGTATTAGTCAAATCTAGATGATTTTTTCGTACTGTAATTGATGAAGGAGCATCGATGTGCATAATTTCATTAAACTGTTGGAAAAATATTGGTTCTCCAACACTCAAAAAATCACCAAAAATAATTAAAGCCTTTGATAGAAGAGGATTTCATCCATACGGAATAGTCCAGCATCTACCTATAGAAGTAGAAGGAAAAACTATTAATCTAGATATGGAAGTTGTTGATGTCCCTCTTGATTACAACATTCTTTTGGGTTGTAGTTGGTATTATGCCATGATTGCTGTCATTTCATCCGTCTTTCAGTTAATCATGTTTCCTCATAAAGGAAATATTGTGAAAATTGATCAGTTGTTATATTATTCGTCCGACCCTGCTTCTACAGACAGTATCCAACATGTTCGAAAAATGACTACCCCATACGAAGATGTTGGTGTAGGATTAGTAAAGGATTTTGTTCTCATGGGAAATTTCTCTATACCTCCACCTAATATACCACGTACCATTGCCAACATGAATATGATCTCATCAAGCACTATTCCATTCGATGACACTTGGGTAGTGCCTTCAGAAATAGAACTAGACTCTTTGAATGGAAAGATTCCTTTGAGTCTTGTTGAAATGGCATATGTGGCAGTATAGTCGTATTCTGCACACTTTCAACTACTCTTGATCAAATGAATTTGATCACCGAAGAATCTTTCTCACTATCAAGCTCAACCTTGACATCACTTTCCGATCCCTTTCAACAAGTGTTTCACACTGATGATTTATTCGAGAATTTTTGTCATTAGATGAATTACCCTGGGATTATCTACATCATAGATCTTCATTTTTACCTGATCTTGATAAGTTCGAAAACAATTTTTCGTCTATTTTTACAATTTATTATGTTAAGGAACTGTAGAATCCCATATTGATTACAAATTCAGATTCTGAGACTTATTTGGGAAATATTTCTACCACAGTTCCTATTGACATATTAGTTAAACCTTGAATTATTGAAAACATTCATATAGGCGCTTCTTGTACAATTGAAGAGATTAACACATACAAAGCCATATTTTAAGAATTCTGAGAGATATTTTCCTGGTCTTACGAAGAGATGCCAGGAATTGATCCTAAAATTTTCATTCATGAAATTAATACATACCCGGATGCAAAGCCTATTAGACAAAGATTACGTCAAATACATCCATGAAAAGTTGTTGCTATCAAAGCTAAAGTTGAGAATCTATTACGAGCAGGATTTATTTATCCAATTCCATTGACAGATTGGGTATCTAATATAGTTCCTGTTACCAAGAAACAAGGGACTATATGAGTATGCGTTGATTATAGGGATATTAATAAAGCATGTCCAAAAGACAATTATCCTACATCCTATATCGACCAGATTATTGATAATCGTGCCGGAAATGAAATTTTTTAATTTATGGATGGATTTTCTAGCTATAATCAAATTAACATACTCTCTGTTGATCAACTAAAAACAATGTGTATATGTCATTGGGGAACATTTTCTTATTGAAAATTACCTTTCAGATTAAAAAATGTTGGTGCAACTTTTCAAAGGGCCATGTCTTATGCTTTTCATGACATCAAATATATTGTAAAGCCTTATCTGGATGATTTACCTACTCACTCTTTACGCATAGATGATCATCCTATAAAATTACGAGCAATATTCATGAGATGTAGGCACTACAAGACACATTTGAACCCGCAAAAATGTGTTTTTTGTGTGCAATTAGGACGATTAATTGGATTCATCATTTCGAAAGATGGCATTCGTGTTGACCCCTCGAAGGTTGAGGCCATCATCAACTTACCTCCTCCTTCCACACTTCGCCAACTCCAAATTTTGCAAGGGAAAGAATTTTTTTTACATAGGTTTATCCCAAACTATGCTGAGTTAACAAAAGTTTTTACCTGGTTGTTGAAACAAAATGTTCCTTTTATTTGAGATGAGATTGTTGATAAATATTTTGATGCACTAAAACATGCGTTGACCCATGCACCATTACTGCATCCACCCAATTACCACCAGGACTACTTTTTATATTTAGTTGCCTCTCATTCTACCATTGGAATGGTTTTGGTTCAGGAGAATGAATCTCATAATGAGCATGTGAACTAATATCTAAGTCGGGATCTCAATTAGATGGAAATAAAATATTTGCATGTGGATAAATTGGCCTTGGCAGCAGTTCAAGTTGTCCAAATATTTCGTCACTACATATTGTTACGTAAAACAACTATGATATCTAATTGCAACCCGATGGTGTATATTTTGAAAAAAAAAAATTACTCGGGGGAAAATAATCTAAATGGATTGTCATCCTCTAAGATTTTGATTTGGAATTCGAGAAATCTAAATCAAATAAATCACTAGTGTTTGTAGAGATTATGTGTGACTTTCCCAATACTGAGAGAAAAACTGTGGTAGAGAATCCCATCGTAGACGAATCTCTGTTTCTCATCAGTACATTAGATCCATGGTATGGAGATTTCATTCTATATCTTCAAACCCAAACCTTTTGCCCAAAGCATTCATGTTCAAATCAACGGAAAATCCGATATCAATCCCAACAATACAATATTATTGGAGACACTCTTTATCGTTGTGATGCGGATTCTGTTTTTAGATTTTGTATAACTCACAAAGAGGCTGAAAGGGTTTTGAATGATTGCCACTTTGGAGCGTGTGGTGGTCATATGTCCAGGTTTGCCACACCCCAAAAGATATTGTTTGCTTGTTACTTTTTGTCGTTGTTATTCAAAGATTGTATCCTTGCGGTTCGAAAATGCCACAACTACCAAATTTTTAATCGAAAGATGCATGCATCTCCAACTCCTCTTCACCCTATCATTGTTTTCGATCATTTTGCGAAATGGGGCATTTATTTCATTACATGTAACCCTCACTCGGTCGGGGGGCATGGGTATATTATTCTCGCTGTAGATTACTTTACCCAATAGGCCGAGGTGATGCATACATTCACGATAGATGGAAAAACTGCAACTACTTTCATATTCAATCATGTGATTGTGAATTTTGGTGTGCCTCAAGCTATTATCACAGACCATGGAATTCATTTTTGAAATATTATGAGGATTGAAATTTCCGATCAAATTGGCCTGCGACATGATAAGTCTACTCCATATTACCCGCAGGCTAATGGTCAAGTTGAAGTCGTCAACAAGGTTTTAACCACCATGATTAAATGGATTATCGAACATCACAAATTGAATTGGCATACCATGCTTTTTCTAGCACTATGGGCATATCAAACCTCTACAAAAACTGCTATAGGGTTCATTCCTTTTCAACTTGTCTATGGTTTAGAAGCTGTGTTACCCATTGAATCTGAAATACCATCACTCCAATTAGCCATTGAGTTGTTTTAAACTACCTTTGAAGAGGAAAAACGCTTTTGGTACTTAGCACAATTAGATGAGACTCGGCGCACTACTGCATTGGCTACCGAAGCTCATAATAAACGTGTGAAAGATCAGTATGATTAAAGTGTTAACCCTCATTTTTTTTCATAAGGTGACCTAGTCTTAGTATACGATCAAGTTAACGATAAGCTAGGTGCCGGAAAATTCGAACCGATGTGGCATGGTCTCTACATTTTCAAGCATGTGCTTGCAAAAGGAGCCTTTGAATTAACTGATTATGATAGGGTCTCTTTAGATAAACCCATAAATGGTATTTATCTTAAGATATATTATGCAACAATGTTACCGATCAAATAGGTAACCGCAATGTTAACTACCTTTTTTTGGTAGCATAAAAGGCACCCGATTTTGAAAAGTGGTGATGCAGAATCACCCTTTTTTTTTGGTGCACATTTTTGACACTCTAATATTTTTATTTATGAAGTATGAATATTTGTTTTAAACTGTTAGTGATTTTCATGCTAATTTTGAAATGTATTGATGCAACATCAACTTTTTCTTTTTAGAGCAGTGATTTTCATGCTAATTTTGAAACGTATTGATGTTGCATCAACCTTCTTTTTTTAGAGTGGTGATTTTCATGTTCGTAATAAAACACAAAACTTAGATAAAAAAAAACATATAAAAACAATAAAAAAAACCAATAAAAATGTATAAAAAAACAAAAATAGCTCATAAAAATAAAAAATTTAAACAAAAATAAATTAAAAAAAACAAAAATATTTGAAAATTATATCAAAAGAAATGACAAAATTTGAAAAAAAAACACATAATTTAAAGAAAAAAAACAAAAATTGACCAAAAAAAATAAAAATAAAAAACCATCAAAAACATTTTTTTCTAACTTTAAAAAAAAACCATATAATATAATATATATATATATATATATATATATATATATATATATATATATATATATATATATATATATATATATATATATTTAAAAATACAAATTTTAAAATTTAAAATATAATAAGAAGAAAAACAAATATAAATTTTAAAATTAATAAAAAAATACAAATTAAAAAAAAAAAAAAAATTGAAAAAAAAAATTAAAATAAAAAAAACTATCATTAAAAAAACAAAAACAATGAAAAAATCCACGTACAAATAATTAAAAAACAAATATAGATAAATTTAGTGTTTTTTTTTGTTAATGAAACAATTTATAGATTTTAATCTATAATATTAAATATATAAAAAAATTAAACAAATTGAATTTAAAATAAAAAAAATTTAATAAAAATAATAATTTTAAATCTTTTGAAATTAAAATTTTTTTGAAAAAAATCAAATTAAAATAAAAATATTAAAAATTTAAAAAATAAAATCAAATAAAATCAAATATATATATATATATATATATATATATATATATATATATATATATTAAAAATTAAAATAATAATAATAATAAAATTTAAAAATAAAAATAAAAAAATACAAAACAAATTTTATTTTAAATAAAAAAAATTAAATTAAAAAATAAAAAAATAAAAAAAAATGGGGTTGGTGGTGGTGGGGGCGGCGGGTGTCTGGGCGTCGGGGGCCGGCCGGGCTGTGCCACCACCACCACCAACCCCCATTTTTTTTTTTAATTTTTTAATTTTTTTTTTAATTGATTTTTTTTTTTTTAAATTAAATTTTTTTTATTTAAAATAAAATTTGTTTTGTATTTATTTTTTATTTTTTTTAAATTTTATTATTTTTTTGTTTTAATTTTTTTTTTTTTTTTTTGAAATAATTTTTATTAAATTTTGTTAAAAAAAAAAAAAAAAAAATCTAGATCCTCGACTATTTAAAGCCACACACTTTACAATCTGCATCCTGTTGTCAACGCCACACGCTGGAAATTCACACACAGCCAACACTCTATTACCAAATTAAAAAGAAACGCAGAAATCAAGAACTCTGGATCGAACTTAGCAAGGTTGGAACTCCGGATGTAGAAGTCCTGTTCTCTGAAAAAAATGGCCACAGCGAAAGTCACAGTCGACAAAGGAGCTGACGGAGTTGCTGTAATAACAGTGGATTACCCGTCTGTGAATGCTATAAGCACTCGAGCAGCAATCCCACGCGCTAGCACGAACAACACTTAACTTCACGCAGAGGGGATGGACAACGCAATCAACTCTGACCAATTGCAACTCGACGTGCGTGCGTATTCACTGTCTTTTCACACACCTCTTAACCAGATAACGCAGAATCCACAGTGTTTCATTCAAAAGCCGAATATATAATTTTACTAAATTAAAATCTCTCTTCTACTTCCCTCAGCCTAGGAGGGGCCGAGGTCCAGGCCTTTAAAGCGCTGATACCAAGACAAAATTTCAATCTGCAAACTATCTTATTAATTAAATAGATTACACACATTTATACATGAATTAGTCTCAAGATAGGAAATCTATCTTGAACGTTCAATAATTTGGTTGAGGGAATATCTCAACCTCACACCAAACAAGGAAACTAGTTTTAGCTAATTCCTATTGAATAGGAACAAACTCTATACATAGAGAGTCACAACTAGACAAGTAGGAATTACACATTCTAACAATTTTTATTAAATTTTGTTTTTTTTTTTTTCATAATTTTTCTTTATTATTAAGTTTTACGGTTAGTTTTTTAGTATAATTTTGTAAAATTGAATAAATTTTGTATTTTTTTAAAAATTTATTTGGATTTAATATTGTTTTTTAAATGTTTTACTTTTTTATTAATTACATAAAAATTTTATATTTTTATATTTCAATTAAAATTGTATATTTAAAATTAGATTTTTTTTAATTAAACTTAATTTTTTTAAATTAATTTGTTTTTTAATTCTTTTTTTTAATTTAATATATATATATATATATATATATATATATATATATATATATATATATATTCAATTTTCCATTTCTAATTGATTTTTAAAGTTTTTAAAGTTTTTCTTTTAACAATATTTTTCTTTTCTTTTCTTTTATATTTAAAATTTATTTGTTTATTCATTTATTTATTAAAATTTAATATTTTTGTTTTTAAATTTAATTTGTTATTTTATTAACCTTTTTTTATTTTTAATTTAATAAAAATATGATATATATATTATTATTTAATTAAGTTCATATATATATATATATATATATATATACATATTTTAATATAAGTTCATATATATATTTTATTTTTTATAATTTAAATTTAATTTATTTTTTATAGTTTATTTGCTTTTTTAATATATATTGTTTTAAATTTAATATTTTCATTGTATTTTATTTTTATTTTTTATTTTTAATTAATTTTTCATTTTTTTACTTTTAATTTAAATATAATTTTTTTTTAATTTTTTTTTTAAATTTTTAAATGTATTAAAATTTAATATATTTCCTTAAATTTAATTTTTTGTTTTTTTTTTTTTTTTAATTTAATAAGCATTTTCTTTTTCTTTTTTAAATTTAATTTCTATATTTTATTTTTTATAATTTCCTTCTTTTTTTAACTTGTTTTTTTTTTGAAATTTAATATTTTTATTTTGTTTTTATTTTTATTTTTTAATTTCTATATTTTTTAAATTTTAATCTAAATTTTTTTATTTTTTTTTCCTTAAATTTTAGGTTTTTTTTAATCTTAATTTTTTTTTCCTTAAATTTTAGGTTTTTTTTAATGTTTGAATTAAAATTTTTATTTTTTTTTTTATTTTTTTTTTTTTATCTGGATATATTTTTAAATTTTAAGCTTTTAAATGTTTTTATTTTTTAAATTTATTTTTTTTCTTAAATTTAAGGTTTTTTTTTTAATGTCTGAATTTTAAAAATTAAAAAATGTTATTTCTATTTTTAAAAATGCCAAAAGTATGACACAATTTTTTTTTTTTGTTATTCCAGCATCAACTGGTTTTGTTTTGAGGGTGTTTTTTCAATCCTTTTTTCAAGAAACAATTTTGTTTTTACCATAATTTTATAAAATGTTGAAATTTGACCTTTAAAAAAAACGAAGTGCATTCTGGAAGACACACTTTTTGTTTTTGGGGTGTTTTTTTCATGTTTTTTGGAGATCAACTAGGATAAATCCTTACTTAAAATCAGTGAGCCATTCGCATTCCAGAAACATGATACAAGAAGATGGATGAAATGAAATGTTGTATTAAACACATTAGAGAAGGTTACATACTGTGAAATACCAAAGACCAGAATCCTCTAAAACATATAGAACTCCTCCTCACTAAGACCCTACGGGCTCTGAACCTTCATACAAGAACTTTACAAAATGCATACAATACGCCTTTCACTACACAAATTTCTGATAACAGTCTGGAACAATTACAATGTTTTTCTTCTATAGTTTTATAGGAGAAGCCTAAAAAACCCCTCAGTAAATGAGGTAGATGAAAACATTAAATTTTCCTAATTTGAACAAAATGGCGGAAACATTCTTGCCCATACTGCTGAGTAACCATGTTGTACTGTATGTACTCTATGACCTGCCTTTGGAAATAAATGCACTGAATAGAAAATCTCCTCAAGGATGCAGCATAGAGATAAAATTACTTAAATAATCTGTCATTTTATAAGAGGAAATCTTGCTGAAATTAAACTTGGAGGTCGTAACTCTCATGTGCATTGTACTTTCTGTCTTCTAACTTTGAATTTGAATTTTAAATCTTTCATGCTAAACACTGAATTCATTGATCTTCGACTGATACTCTTCATCTGTGCCATTAATTCTACATCCGTTCAATCTGTGCATTTGAATGACTCTGGAGGGTTTAATAGATTTAAATCCCTGTTTCTTTAAATAGCAGTCATGTCGCAACAGCCTCTCAAGCTTTTCTTCATAAATTTGCCTCTGAAAAATTGTCTTTTGGAGCGGCCTCGACTTCTGTAATGGAGGCTACAAATTATGATAGCTCTCCATCGCCATAAACCTGCAAAACCCACAAACTTGTCAAGGGAAACTAGACACAGGGATGATGGACATGACGGGGTTAATGGAAATGGCTGTGCGGACGAGTGAAATGGCAGAACGATACAGGGTGGCAGAAGAATGCAGTAAAATGACGAGGAATGGACTGGCGTAAGTTTTTAATGAAAAACATTAGAAAATGAATGAAACATATAATGGCGGATGGAAATACGACGAACACGTGGAAATTGTGACGTGGAGGTAGACCGTGTCAACAGCTGGGCACACAAATGATCTGGGCCGTCTGATTTTAAAACGAGATCAACGGCGGAGATCAATCGATGGGATAACATGTGAGAAATGGGCGGAATGAGTATCAAACATTAGATTTAATGTAAAACGAAAAAACTTAGAATATGGAGGGAATCCAAGGGGATTGAATGAAATGCAATGGGAATGCATATGAGGTGGGACCGGGGGTTCTATCGCAATCGCAATATCGCAGATCGGGAAGTTCAGCGGGGTGTCACATAAAATATTGCGATTGCGATTTGGCGGGGAGTGCGGTGACCGTTGGATCTGGCGGAGGGATGGACAAATGTGATCGGAAGGTTTGCACGATCGATAGATCGCATCGCAAATATCTGTGATGGGTGATCTAAGCATTCAGTAGAACATGCGATTTTGCAATGGATGCGATTGAACATATACAACCAGCATGTGAAATTGCGATCCTGCGATCATGCTATCACCGCCTTAAGGATCAGCGTTCGAGCCCAGGCTAAAGGCATATGTGGGGAAGTGGTTGGGGCTTGCGATAAAAGGGGGGGGGGGCGAAAAGGGAAAAAATGGGGATTTTTGCAGAGATACAAGAGATAAGTATTGGCCTTTGAAGCACATATTTTTAGCAATCAGTGAGACTTATTGACTCCAGAGCAACAGAGGGAAGGGAATTAAAGAGCAAGGAATTATGAAAGGCTTCAAGGATGATTTCTTTCTCAGAAGAAAACCATTTCTTGAAAACTCAAAGACAACGTGAACCCCTTGTTTGTTTTTCAAAAATTAGCAAGGAGCTAAGATGATCAACATGGGCTCCACCTGGGGACGACACGTTCATCCTTGAGCATGTCAAGAACTCGCAGACCACCTGATCATCTTTTGTGCACACTCTGCCCCCCAGAACTTCTCACTTTTCACTTGATAATTCATTATAGCACCCACATTATTCAAACAAAGATAGAAACAGAAACTAAAACTAGCCGAGCCAAGATTAGACTATCTGGCTCACTGGACTTTGCAGAAATCAGAACAACTACCTACATACTCATAGGTTGAGCTTTATTCAGCTTTTCCTACCTACCCTACTCTACTCTGGAAAACTCTGATGCTCTAGGTGATACAATAATGCCAGTGTAGCCAGTCAAGCAGTAACAAAAAGGGAAAGGAGCACTAACTGCCTGTCAGAGATAACCACAGGGTGCTCTGCATGTGGTTCTTCAAAAATGTGGTCATCATCAATGGTGACCATTCTTGATGAATCTGGCCATGTTGAAAGATTAATGATGGAATATTTGAGCTAATTAGGGCCTCCATATATTCTGCCACAGGATCAATAAACAAATGGTGTACACTCTTTTCTTTTAGGCCTTCCATGATTGGCAGGTTGTCTGTGTCCTAGGAAATTCTGATTACTGCATCTTCCACTACATCTTCAGAGTGACTCTTGAAAGCCTGACCACCTTCGTTTTGTATTTCAAAAGGTAGTGGGATCTCTTCTTTTTCCATTGGATTGAAAAGAAGACTCTCTTGAGTAAGAGTGTCTCCTTTGTCTTCTGAACTGGAGGACTCATCATATATTGTGGCTGAGTCCTCTTGGAGCTCTGATATATTCGACTTTGATGTGTTGGGCTTCATGAAAAGATCTATGTATTCTTGAGCAGGTACTTGCTCCATTACTTCCTCTTTTTCAAGGGAAGGTTCGCTATTTTTCGTCTTTCTCAAGAATCTCTTCTTTGCTCTCCTCCTCTTCTTCTGAAAGGAAGGACTGCTGACCACTGATCACGTGACACTCATCACTGATGCTTTCGTAACCTTCCCCCATCAGTGTCATAGATAGGCTGACTGGGTTCACTGTTCTTCTGGAGTTGTTGGCTCTGGCTTTCCTCCCATGGGTCTACTGATGATGGTTCTGCAGGCTCAGCTTCTCTCTGGAAACAATCATCATCGAATAGATCATAACTAGGAAAGTCATAATCATAAACAATGTCACCAATCAAACCTGTCGGCTTCTCAACAGGTCTTTCTTCGTCTTGATCCTCAGAGGAGTTTTCTGGATCCGAATCATCAAACTCAATAGGCGAGTGGGCAATGGAATCTGCACCATCAAACTCATAAAATGAATGAGCAAGAGTGTGTGTTCCATAGAAGATTTATGAGGTGGGCTGCTGATTCAATATCTGATCAATCGCTTCTTCTGTTAAAGGAGAAGATTGTCTTGTGTTCCTTTGTGCAGAAGGGCAGCAGCTCTCTATTTCTTGTACTAGCTGATTTGGAGGCAGAATGTATTCTTGAACCTCTTCTAGAATATCCTCAGTTGTGCTTGCAGGTAAATCTTGAGGATCTTCTGATGTTTCCTTCAAGCAACATTCCCTTTTTTCCATTGCTAGTAGGTCCTGATACTCTCTGATCAACATAACCTAAGACATAGGTAAGAAATCAGGAAGTTCCTGATTGCTTCCCTCCTTATCTTCTATAGGTTTTAAAGCATCATGCATGTCTTGCTCATTACCTAGGTCTAGAGTTTGATCTTGTGATTTGAAGAGTTTGATCTCGGCTTCATGTCTTTCAATCATCAATCTTAGAAGGATTTTCTTAAGCACAGGTGTGCAACTTGGGATGAGAAGAGTGATCCGTGGAAGGTCTTCCACTTCCATTTTTGCCAAGCCACGTGACATTTCATCTCGACACTCAGCCATGAAACTTAGATGCATTTTTGCAAACTGCTTAGAGTCTTCCATTGGTGAAGCAGCTTGGTCTTCAGCATGGCTGATGTTGTACTGCGACATGGTCTCCTAGTGGAGTCTATTAATCATTTAGGAATTGTGGAGTCGCTAGGTGGATGATTTAAGATCTTACTGTCCACCACAGTGATTTACCAAATCAAAGCCATTTTTCTCTTCCCCAGCGGAGTCGGGACTACAAGTAAATTATTCTGATAAATGAATATGGAGTCGCCAAGGTGAGGGATATACAACTCTCAACTCTTCATGCTCACCTAATTGAAGAGTGAATAGGGTTTTGTCGAGGCCCAGGGATACTGATTTTCTTAACTTCGATCCCCGTCAACGGTGCCAGAAAGATGTTGTCGCTCCCAGAGACAACCTAGAGTTGCCATAGACTAGTGCCTAGGACATCTTATCATAGCAAGGAGCACATAATATAACTTGGGTGTCAATCCAAAAGGCTCTCTTGCTATCTCTTGTAAAATAAGGAAATTGATTTAAATGGAACCAGAACTCATAGAAACTGTCACAGGGAAAATAATGTTGCAGAGGCAAGATTCAAAGCTCCAACACAAAAGCATCAGATAGTTAAGAGACAATTTATTGTAAAGAGGGCCGATTCAAGTAATATGCCACAAAAATTAAATATCAGAAGGTATATGCGGTGAAAGAAATATAAGAAGATATTAGTTACCTTGAGCTGATACCCAGATACACAACAGAACCATATATGGGCTTATCAATCTAAGAATCCATACATGACAATGGCATTTTAAAAGCACCCTCCCAAAGCAACTAATATAGCAGAAATATGGATGAAATGAATATGAAACAGTATATCATGCCTGAGCCATATTTAAAGCGCTTGACTGATCCAAGTATGGGGATCACCTAGGATAAATCCTTACTTAAAATCAGTGAGCCACTCGCATTCCAGAAACATGATACAAGAAGATGGATGAAATGAAATGTTGTATTAAACACATTAGAGAAGGTTACATACTGTGAAATACCAAAGACCAGAATCCTATAAAACAGATAGAACTCCTCCTCACTGAGACCGTACGGGCTCTGAACCTTCATACAAGAACTTTAAAAAAATGCATACAATACGCCTTTCACTGCACAAATTTCTGATAACAGTCTGGAACGATTACAATGTTTTTCTTCTGGAGTTTTATAGGAGAAGCCTAAAAAACCCCTTAGTAAATGAGGTAGATGAAAGCATTAAATTTGCCTAATTTGAACAAAATGGCAGAAACATTCGCGCCCATACTACTGAGTAACCATGCTGTATTGTATGTACTCTATGACCTGCCTTTGGAAATAAATGCACTGAATAGAAAATCTCCTCAGGGATGCAGCATAGAGATGAAATTACTTAAATAATCTGTCCTTTTCTGAGAGGAAATCTTGCTGAAATTACACTTGGAGGGCGTAACTCTCTTGTGCATTGTACTTTCTGTCTTCTAACTTTGAATTTGAATTTTAAATCTTTCATGCAGGACACTGAATTCATTGATCTTCGACTGATACTCTTCATCTATGCCATTAATTCTACATCCGTTCAATCTGTGCATTTGAATGACTCTAGAGGTTTTAATAGATTTAAACCCCTATTTCTTTAAATAGTAGTCATGTCGCAACAGCCTCTCAAGCTTTTCTTCATAAATTTGCCTCTGAAAAATTGTCCTTTGGAGCGACCTTGGCTTCTGTAATGGAGGTTGCAAATTATGATAGCTCTCCATCGCCATAAACCTGCAAAACCCACAAACTTGTCAAGGGAAACCAGACACAGGGATGACGGACGTGGCAGGGTTAATGGAAATGGCTATGCGGATGAGTGAAATGGTGGAACGATACAAGGCGGCAGAAGAATGCAGTAAAATGATGAGGAATGGAATGGCGTAAGTTTTTAATGAAAAACATTAGAAATGAATGAAACATATAATGGCGGATGGAAATACGACGAACACGTGGAAATTGTGACGTGGAGGTAGACCGTGTCAACAGCTGGGCACACAAATGATCTAGGTCGTCTGATTTTAAAACGAGATCAACGACAGAGATCAATCGGTGGGATAACATGTGAGAAATGGGCGGAATGAATATCAAACATTAGATTTAATGTAAAACGCAAAACCTTAGACTATGGAGGGAATCCAAGCGGATTGAATGAAATGCAATGGGAATGCGTATGAGGTGGGACCGAGGGTTCTATCGCAATCGCAATATCTCAGATCGGGAAGGTCAGCGGGGTGTCACATAAAATATTGCAATTGCGATTTGGCGGGGAGCGCGGTGACCGTTGGATCTGGCGGAGGGATGGACGACTGTGATCAGAAGGTTTGTGTGATCGATAGATCACATCACAAATATCTGTGATGGGTGATCTGAGCATTCAATAGAACATGTGATTTTACGATGGATGCGATAGAACATATACAACGAGCATGTGAAATTGCGATCCTGCGATCATGCTATCAGCGCCTTAAGGATCAACGTTCGGGCCCAGGCTAAAGGCATATGTGGGGAAGTGGTTGGGGCTTGCGATAAAAGGGGGGGGGCGAAAAGGGGAAAAATGGGGATTTTTGCAGAGATACAAGAGCTAAGTATTGGCCTTTGAAGCATATATTTTTTGCAATCGGTGAGACTTATTGACTCTAGAACAGCAGAGGGAAGGGAATTAAAGAGCAGGGAATTATGAAAGGCTTCAAGGATGATATCTTTCTCAGAAGAAAACCATTTCTTGAAAACTCAAAGACAACATGACCCCCTTGTTTGTTTTTCAAAAATTAGCAAGGAGCAAAGATGATTAACATTGTCTATGATCATAACTTCAACCACCTTATGATCTAATAGATATTGATACAAAAAACAAAAAAATGTCGATCTATGATGATCATCCACTATCCGTTATGATGATCATGGTAATAGACTATGGCATGGGCCACCATGCGTAGAAATCTCCTAAATGGTCCTAGAACACCTGTCACATGTCTTTGATGCCTAAGAGGAATATCATTTGTTCTTGTCTATGGTCAACCTCTCAAGGTTGTGCTCCATATCTGCTAGGATCTTTGCTGCCTAATCCTATGGAGGTGCTATAGGTTGTTCTTGCTTCCTATCAAAGTGACGAATTGTAGCTGGTCATCATGGACTGACATCTAAATTTAAATATTTTTGTCAGTATTGGATGATAAAAAACAAATAAAATTGTCTTAAAAACATCAAAATGATTCGCTTACCTGACTCATCCCACTGTGCCCCTGGAGGCAAAAATGTCTCAAGATCACCTCTGTAATCCATTCCTGCATATCGGTAGTCTTCGATGGTGAATACTTGGTTCCTAAGCCACATAAAGTATGCCGGAGTAAACCAAACCACTGAACTACCATCGACACCATGGCGAGCCATTAATGCCACCCACCGTACCATCTAAGATTCTTGAGGTTCCCCACGATCTACTGGAATCAACTGTGGAGCGAAAAGCAGGATTCTCTCTAAAACAACTGAAATGAGAATGGCGCCATACCCAAAGTTTTTCAACTTCATGTTCTTTTCTCTAGTTAATTGGCATTTCATGTTGGCTAATACTCCTTCGCACCAGCTAAATATGGTCCCTCCAAAACACTCTACGGTGGTTTGTATTTGGGATTTAGTGGCCATATATGGAGCTGCACTCCCACACAATCTGGTTACTGTAAATTCTATCACTTTGAGATCCAATCGCAATATAGTTTTAATATCTATGCGACTATCCTTTAATTCAGCCTCATCACTACAATACTGTTCTTTGTAGCTGGCGACGGGAAGACCTCCCTATCTAGCTCCAAATAAGGATATGCTTCCTCCTCTCCGAGACAATCCGATAAGGAAATAAATGTCCTCTAGCTCAATTTCGAGCAGATGGTCCCCAATTATGAAGCATTGGTCTTGGAATTCCCATGCATTTATGAGCCATGTCATCAACTCTACTTGTGCTTTCATACCTTGGATAGCCCAAAACTTATATAAACCACAATTCTTTAGTGCACGTATTGTTCCAGCATCATTCATAGCTTCATTGTCTATAAGCTCATGTTCACGTTCTTGCCACTCCAACATGGTGGAACAACCTACAAATAAATACATTTTAAATTTAAAAACCATTTGGATGCAAAACTTGAACCATTTTTAAGATAAATTTTGAATTTTATAACGTTCATGGTGCCCTCGTAGTTTTTGTGAACAAACAGTGCAGACGTCTGCACGAACTCTACACTAATACCGTAGCAACCCGATAGTTTTTTTTTTTAATTATCGGGGTCCGTAGTTATCACGTGAATGACCTGCGGACCCTCAGGAGCGCATTTTTAAACACAAAATCCTCCTAAAAAATTAAATTAATACTTTAAAATAAAAATTAAAAGGATAGAAATGAAGATTAAGATGATGTGGATTACCTGGTTCTAACAATTCAAGGAATGGACGGTCGGTTCGAGCCTGATATCTGCTCCGGAACATTTTAGCCAAAAGCTCTCAATACACTTCTCAAAACACAAAAGGTGAAAATGATTTTGTTTTAACTCCTTTATATATATATATATATATATATATATATATATATATATATATATATATATATATATATATTTCACTTTAAAAGGTCATTTTTTAAATATTTTTACTTCTTGGAAACATGTATGTGTAATCTTTTGAGTTTTTGTGCACGATACATGATTTTTTGGTGAAAAGAATTATTTTGACACTAAGTATACTTTTATCACTTTCTCAGGCTCTTTAAAATTACAAAAAAACAAAACCCTGGAGTTCTCTTTTAAGCCCTTTCCAGACTCTCGAAATATGAAAAGATCACCGAGTACTTGACTATTCGAACTTGTTAAATTAAATGAATAGTTTTCCTTTCAGTATAAGTTTACCCCTTTTCCAGACCGAAATGGACTAATTATGAAAAAGGTATACATTTACTTATCATGGTCAACAGAGTTCTCTCCTACGTTATTTTATCCTTTTTCGGACTTGAGAGACTAAATTTACGAAAAAGAACAACTATGGAGTTTACTTATGTTTTTCTTATGAATACCTAAAACTGAAAAACATGGAGTTTCTCCTATACTAGACTCGTTAAAATTTAATAGTAAAGGACCTCTCGATTACAAATAGTACCGAACCACTCTTTCTTAGGGTTTGATTTCAATACTAAGATGGACTCATCTGAAGGATGAGCTTACACAAACAAGAAAATGTTATCCTCCTCAAGCCTGTCAAAAGTAAAGAGGTACTTGCCAGTAATGGTGGGGGAAAAAGAGAGAAAAATAATCCAATTGTCAACCTTGTTTAAAAAGTAGCATGCCACTCTTGAAATGCCACTTTGTCACACTCGTACCTCGGTTTGGAAATCCTTTGTCTAAAATTTAATCAAATCACATTGAAAGTATTCAGCCAGTTTCTGGGTATTAGCTTTAGGTCAAATGCCACCAAGCCATCTGCAGTGTCGTTATGTGTTCAAGAGAAAGTTCAAATAAACCATTCATTGCAAACATTTGTGTCCATTGGCGTTGACCATCCCTGAGTTAGTCCTTGCAAATATTTCTTAAATACTTGATCTAATGGTTTCGTGTCATGGGATTTCCTATGATATATCACTTTCTATTGACTTCAGATCATCTTCTAGAAAGTTGATTTAGAATCCTGTCAATACCTTGGGATATGCATGCTCTAATGGCAGGTTTCTCACCTTTGACAACAAGTTGTATCATTGACCTTCAATTGAATGATTCTATGAGTCTTCGACTGCAAATCATTCATTCACATTTCATGGATTATACTGGAGTACTTTGAGAACCATTTTCAGTATTGGTGGTTTCTCTCACACTTGTTAATGGGTCACATCATTGACTAGTAATAAAGTGGTTTTTACCATGTTCGACTTTAACATAATCAATTGGCAACACAGATTATCCAATTGTTCCATAATTTCAGTGTGGGAAAATTGAATATCATTGACAAAAGCTACCATCTCATTGTGGTTGAAATACCTTTTATTTCATTGATTGTCCATGTTGATTTGAATGTTCCGGAGCTTAGAAACAATAGTCTCTAGTGACACTGGAGCTTCCACGTGCCCCAGTGAGCCTTCAACCTAATTGTTTGTCTCCCAATTGTCTAAAAAAACTGACGAGGCTTTCGCTTCCCCTTCTGGCTGAGTAGCTCGCCAATGAATGCCTCCCCCACGATGTAGTCTTCCACAATGACGTGGCATCCATGCATGCCTGAAACACTAGAGCTCCCAACAACAGAAAACACCCTCCCAACCCCACATAACAATAGAAAATACAGTGGCTTCGACCACTTCCACCCATTCAACTTATAGGTCGACACCAAATTCCACTCCCCACACCTAGTCAACATCAGACAAGAGTTCCTCAACACTTGTCTTAAAATCCTGGCCACGATACCCATGACCCTTTAGTACAAATCTCACAGCACAATTCCACCTGCATACCTCGTCTTACTCTGGAATGAAATTAATCAAGGATCCGTGGAAGCCAAGAACAAGACTTCGGTGTCGCGCAGGCATGAGCCACTAGTCACCCATGATATTCGTCCAACACATACAGGCCCTAAGAGAATTCTTCACCATAACGTGGCCAAGTTTAATTTTCCTTGGTATTTATTCTATGCCCTCTAATGCATCACTCCAAATATTTGATTCAAATAGAATACCAAGTGTTTCCTTCACCCTAGACATTCCAAGGTCCCAGGGCTCGTCGGGTGTCACTAACACACCCCACACTACGCACGAGGCTCAGGTTTCTCTGCCTCTCCCCCAAGGCCTAGACCTTGGCAAGGAATAGAGGACCTCCAACACCCTTACCTCTATACAGAGCTCTAGCATCTCCCACCATAGCCAAGAGAGACACCAATAGCTCTAGGGATGAGTTTTAAAAATTTCTTGCACTAGTGGATGGCAACCTCACATGCAGGCTCTAGCAGTCATGTCAATTAAACAAGAGGATGACACGCGTGGATGTCGGACAGACTCTGCTGCCGTCCCTCCCACCACTTGTCTCGCAATAAAATCACACCCGTGGGGGAGTTTTAATAACTTGAGTTAGTAGAGTATCAAATGTGATTTATTTATTGTAATTAATCTCCATATAAAGAAACACTTAATTGAGCTGCTATAGTAGGTATGTTAGGACCCAATTTCATATTATGAATAAAAAAATGTATATATTTGATAGAAACAAATACAATAATTAAGCACTAAAACCTAGGTATGAAAATTTGCATTAAAAAACATTTTTTTTAAAATATGTATACATCAACATGACATTAATCTTGTAAATACATCCATAAAACAATATATATATATATATATATATATATATATATATATATATATATATATATATATATATATAATTTGTCATAACATACTAATAATTCTCATTAATATAGTGCAATATAATAATTCTCATCATCCAGTACAATATAAATATATTATTTTATGTATAAAAGAAAGTAAAATATAAAAAAAAAAATTGCATTAAAACTTTGAATACTTGTATAAATTGAAATTTAAATATGTTCCAAATTCTAACAAAATTAACTATTTCAATATATTTAAATGATATTGAAAAAGATTCTCAATTCAATATTTTGAATATTTTTCATATTTATTTTATAAAATATTTTGCATTAAAAATAAATAAATAAATAAAACTTTAAATCCATTTATTTGTTTTCTATTTTTTAATTAATTCATTTTAATTTTAATTAGTTTAATAAATAAATGTATTTTTTAATAGATTTTTCTTTAAGTGTGATTTCTTTAAAAAAAAAATTGGTTTATTTTAAAATTTAATTTGTCTAAAATAAAATTCTCCAAAGAACCATTGAAATTAAAATTTTGATGAGTGTCATTGAAATCACAAGTTTGATGGGTGAAATCTCTACAATCAAAAAGCCTCAGGGTTTTCAAGGCATTGAATCCATATATGCAGTCCAAAAACTTATTTAACTCTAATCAATATTTACCATAATTTTTTACCATTAATTCTGTCTATAAATTCACTAAAAACTCCAAAAAAATCACACTTAAAAATAACTCTTTTTTTAATTATAGTTATAATTTATTTAATAAATAAAATAATAATAAACTCTTATCCTTAAAAAAAAAACTAACTAAAATTATTGTTATAAATAAATAAATAAATAAATAAAATCTTATTTTGCATAGCCCTTTATGTTATATGGAGAGTGATCGGAAGAACAACCATTGATGCGGAAGAACAACCATTGGTGTGATATGAGATGATTGAGTGACCAAATGGTCATGGGAAATATGAGGTGGTCGGTAAAACATTAATTAAAAGTCTTCTTTTTCTTTTTTTCCAATACTTTTATTTCCTTGAATGTTACCTAATAATTAGTCTTACCAAAATTACAATTTTATAAATAGTTAAGGTGATAAATGGTGTTTTTTCTCAATTAATGTAGAATATTAGAATTGTAATATCATATAACAACAAATTGTATATGATTATATTTTTCTATATATTTTCCATATTCTATTGAGGATGGGATGTTTTAGGTAATATATAATATTGATTTTGAAAATGATTATTAAATATAATTTTTTATTTATTTTTGTGTGTTAGATTATGTGATTTTTGAGATTATTTGTATTTTTAATTATAATTCAGAGGCATTTTATTCCTAAGACTTTAATCTTTAATATGACTGTATTTTTTCTCATAATAGTGAATTTTCATTACAAACTGTCTTAACAAAACACTTTTTCACTATTTTCCCACTAAATAAAAGTAAATTTTTATATATAGTGCGTTATTCCAATTAAGTAAAGGTAACGATTGATTTATGATACACTTCATTTATATCCATGGGTTCAAATAATGCACACCTATTTACATGGAAAAAGTTTCCATCTAACATTAAATGGACCACGAGATTGATTATTCACGAGGATGAGTCATTATGATATTGTCATATGAAGTCCTAATTAATTAATGTTAAAGTATTGTGAATCCAATTAATTTTACTTATATCAATCAATAGTACCTGCATTGATGTTGAAAGGATTAATTGACTAAAGTTTAACAATATTTCTACATGCATTGAGGTTCAACGGGTTAATTGTCTAATTTTTTGGTTCAAGGCTTTTGAAAATCAAGCCTTATCTCATTTTTATTGATGTTCAAAGAATAACGTGATTAAGTTTTAGCGTCAATGTATATGAGAATCAGGTATGAGAGTTTGAGCTTTATCTTAGTCTTTTATTTACTAGAGAAGATAACTTTTATTTACTAGAGAAGATAACATTTTAGACATGAGATTATAAATTTTAGACCTGAGATGATGATAATATATTAATAATAATATATTAGTGTAATTAAAATGGAAAATGAATAATTTTGTATGATATAGTATGACTAAATGCTAAATAATATTTTATTTTTAAAAATAAAGTTGGAGAATATTTAAATTAGTACAATCACTAATGTGGTTGATATACACCAAAGACATCATTTAAGAAAAACTCCTCCATATTGATCGAGTTGAAACCCTAGATTTTTTTGGCTTTTTTTATTGAAATTTTATATTTAAAAATAGTTATAGTAAATACTAATACAATTCTTAAACCACTACCACACATCAAAAAATTTAAAATGCAAAACATGTTACTCTATTTTAGTTAGAATAAACACAAAATACAACTTTGTAAAAAAAAATTCAAAATGCAAGAAATTATACGGCGCTTACCATTAACATGATATGCTTGAACTTTATTTTTTCTCTAGATAATATTTGAATTTTACCCCTTTTTTTTCAATTCTTCATGGCTATCTTAAAAGAAAACCAATATAAATTTTGATGTAAATTAAAAAAATAGTTATTAAATTGTATAAATACATTTATATTTATTATACATTCAATTTTGATTTAACAAAATAATTATTATTTAAAGAGATTTCTTATATATATGAGAAAATTTATTATTAAATAAAAAATAAAATTTAAATAAGAATTAACTCAATTTGAAAAAAAATATTAATAAGTAAAAATAAAATCACACAACCTTAGATCTTTCATCAAATATATTTTATCTATCAAATAACGTATTTATTTAATTAATATATTTATATTATTTAATCTTTAATATTGTTAATAATTAATAATATATTTATTTAATTAGTATAGTGACATTGTCTTCAACTTTAAATATTTCATGTATTCACAGCTATAAAGAAAACTAAAACCATGTTTTCTGCAAGTCCATTTTGAACTATGATAATGGATTTTTCTATTCAATCTTTGAATTCAATGGCCTCTACCTCATAGTTGGCCACCGAGCCATGAAGAGAAAACCCAAACAACCACTTCATCTCACACCCCACTCCTACCTATTTAGAAAATACGATTGACCACGTATTAGTTGGCGCCGCACAAAAAAAATCGATATAATGTGTGGGACAGAAATAATAAAACATCCACGTTAGTTTTGAATTGAAACACTTCGCAGAAGAGAAACGTCGGCGGAATGGAATGGAATGGAAGCGAACCCGCCACTTAACCGGTGGCAAAATAAAATAAAAATAAAAATAAAATTTAATTTGATATCGCTGGATTTGAAACTGAAAACGGATTACAATTTTTTTTATATAATTCCTTAGATTGTACAAAGAATATTTATTTAAGATCAAATCTTGTCTATTTATTTAATAAAAAATTAAAATTCTCAAACCCCAATTCCTCTGTACACCTAGCCTTCCCTTTAATTATAGAGTAAGATACTCTTGAGCAGATAAAAATATGTTTAAGTCCAAACCTATGATATTGCAAGGAATTTTTTTTTTTAACATGAAAAAAAAAATTAAATAAAAAAAAAAAATAGTTATTTATTTTGAAATTATTTTAAATTTAATTTAATTATTTTAAATGAAAAAAATAGTATAAATATTTTAAAAGAAAGTATTAATTTATAATAAATTTAAGGAAGAAAATGAAATTGTTTATAGGAAGTAGAAGAAATGGTGATAGGGTGTTTTGTTAATGTACTTGAGGTGAAAGGTTATACATTCAAAACCTTGTGGGGAGGCTAGTGTGGCACAATTTAGATGCACCTCGATCACAACTACTCTAACCATAGATTAGACATGCCATTCATCTTAGGACTCACATTACCTAACAAACAAAAAATCAAGATAATAAAATTATTGAAAAGTTCTCTTCTATAATAAAACAATTTCAAAATGGAAATTTTATAATGGAATGGAAAAAGGTTTAATGTCCCTCATTAAATAAAGTTTTCACGCAAATTGAAATTTCAATTAAAATTTTCTACATAGCCTTTTTTATATAAACCAAATATTGCTTCCGCATAATGAATCAATATTACCAAATATCTATGAAAGCCATAAATATAACCAATGGTTTGTTGAAGGTTTATGTAGCATATGTAATAATTTTCTAGAATCACCATAAAGCTCTAGAATTAGAAAGAGATCAAGTTCCAAGAGGGTGTCATGTCCTAGTTATTTTTATGCCGTGTTGTCCTTATGAGTTGGGTAGACCATTTAATTGTAATGGTACCATTTTATTATTATATATATATACAATAGACCTAATTTTAGGAGCATCTCATCTTGTACATCTTTTATATTGAAAAATAAGGTTTTCCCCTTCAAAGGGGGTTATCATTCATTCATTTTTCGTCCTCAGAGAGTGGATTTAATTCTCTTTATTTTTTTATGCTACTTGGGTGTTTTGGTGCTTAATATTTGGTTTCATGTGATATAAAATTTGTGTATGGATGTTTTAGATGATTCATCTTGTACTTTTAAAACAACTTTTTCCTTGAATACTCCGAAGTATGAAAATTTTGGGAACCTAAGAGACATATGAAAGCACTGGTACTAAATATTTCATGATCTAGTTTTTTATAATTTTACAATTACAAATCATAGAAATAATTGTCGTTTTCTAGTCTTTAAACTAATATCAAATAGATGTTCTTGGTAAATTTTTCATATATAAAAATAAACAAGTACAAATTGAGTGTCACTAGTTCCATTTGAAAAAAGACATATCATAGTCTTTCTAGTCAAAATTTTGGAAGTATACCAGAAAAATTGAACATGCAAAAAGCTATATAAGTTCACTCTCTTAAATGGACAAAAAAACATGTTTCAAGAAGGTTACCATAACTTTTCCTTGGCACATTGAAATTTGGTTGAATCTATTGTATTATACAGATGGCATATCAAACAATTAAATATGAAAATTTAAAACACAAAGGGACCAAAATTTCATATATGTTTCACGAGAAATGTTAGCCAATGATAAAGTCTAGAAGCCATGGTTTTTTAAAAGTATGTTAACTTGAACTTAGAAACATTTTTATTAAGAATATTTCATATGGTGATTTGAATTTGTGATAAAGAGAGAATATATGAATATTATTATTTTATCATGTGACAAATAGTTCTACAAGAAGCTATAGTACTCCCTCTAAACCTTGAAAAAACTCACACTTTGACATATAAAATTTAAGACTTAGCATACTATGTATATGTATTGAGGGACCAATTTAATGAAATGGGTGACATTGTGTTGAAAAAGATTGATTTGGTTGATTTAAAATATTTAATTAAAAGGGATTTGGATCGAAATATGGAATATATACAAAATTCTAAGAATAAGAAGTGGATCAAAACGTTGAAAAATTATAAACATTCATAGAAATAATGCTCCTAGATACATTAAATGAAAGGTTCCCTAAATGTTATATTGAGATGAACGCAAATCATGAAAATATGGATAACATAATTATTCAAACATGGTCCAAAATATTTTAATAAATGTGGAAAATGTAAATATTGAGCTCTAGAATCATAATTATTGATCACTCTTAAATTAGCATATTTAGGGGTTCAAGTCAACACGAGGGAACTACTCAATTCACAATATTGGTATGAAAAACTTTAATGGTAAATATCTTATAGGATGGATATTATGGATGGAGAAATACTTTGATCTAATTTAAATGCAAACCTTATAAAAAAATAACTCATTTATCCTTGTATGTAGAACATGATCAATTTGTTTGGTATCAATGAATTTGTGAATAAAAAAATATTCTTTTTTCAATTGGTCCATTTTTATAATTGAGTTGAGAACTCTATGAAGGTATTAAGAACAACACATGCTTCAATCAATTGATAAATTTGTACCAAGTAATTCCAATTACAAAACACATTCAACAATTCCAAAAGATGAGTTTGACGGTAAAAAATATTCCATAGGATAATTTGTTAAATCCCTTTAGGGACAACTTAAAGGAGATCTTCAACATGAGGTGTATCTCTTCAAACCGAAATACTTAAAGCATTTTTTACCGTGACAAGGAAAGTGGAAATTAAAAATAGGGATATTATAGGGGTATCCACTAACAACTATACAGAGGACCAGGTTCCCTTTCGTAACCATATTCAATCTATGAGGTTGACGCTATAGCAAATGGATTAAAAAATAGTTAAGGGGTTGTATTTCATATATATGCCTAGCTTCAAAATAACATGATCCAGGAGGCTCTAGGAAACCTCAAAAAAAAAATTCCCAAAATTTTATTGAAATAACACCACGTCGAAGAGTTGGACGAGATGATTCCAACATAATTTGAATCACATAAAACATAGCTCATACGAGGAAGATATTATAGTTTAAAAAATACATAAAATAGAGAAAAAGGTTGATAGGGTTTCCATGTGGCACATATGACAGCACCTAGAAGTGTGACGTGGAATGACTGTATGGTTATGTAAAATACACATGGCACTGCTAACATGGGTCGTACAACTAACATTGACCAATGGGATTCCAACATGTGGCATTAAGTTATCACCAATGTGGTAGAGATAGTACTACTAATGTGGAAAGCTCAAGACTTGACCCATGGTAGTCAAAGGTGATGTGACATTAGTGACATCTAATCTAGTCAACGATTGAGGTGGCAAATGATGGGCCAATATAATGCTGCTACATGGAGCAATCAAAGTGCGTCATGTGGCACCTTGAAAAGTGCCAATATTCCTTAAAATGTGTTCTAACCAAAATTTGAGCGTATGTTGTTTTTTCAGTTATCCCAAAAAAATTGTTTTAAAACCTAAAGAGAGCGTCGGTTTGTGCCGGGACTTCTCTTTAATAGATAGATATATATATATATATATATATATATATATATATATATATATATATATATATATATATATATATATATATATATATATATATATATATATATATATATATATCTATATATATATATATATATATATATATATATAGATATAGATATATATATATCTCTGTGTGTGTGTGTGTGTGTGTGTGTGTGCCAACCATGTCTACCAAACGTTTTGTTGATTATTCCACTCACTAAATTCTATATAAACCATTTTATATTGCTACAAAGGGGAGTTCCCGACCCCAGAGGAGGACTTGGGTATGAGGAGAATATTGTGGAAGTTTTGCAATGGGGAGACAGCCTACATAGAACCCAGGCGGAGGTGGCTCGTGGCCCAGTATGGGCACATTTTCTAAGGAAAATAATATTCCAGGGAATATTTCATCTATGTGGCACGAGTTTCAAAGCAGTGTAGCCATGAGGGGTCCTACGATGATGATGAAAAAATCATAGGGTGTTTATAGTCATTCTTCACAATTTTTCGATACAAGTTCATTGGTACCGACATAATATGGATATTAGAAAAAAATATGTGAGCTCATGGATGAATCCCACATGTATTATTAATCGTTGGCATGAATTTTGATAGAGATGTAATTTTTAGAATTTGTTCGTGTTTATAACTGCAAGGTACAAAATGATGAGTTAAACCTGCTTCTGTTAAGTTTGATGCGTTTTGAACATCCGATGGACTGTTTTGGAACGAAAACCAATGTAAATACCTTATGATGTTTATTTTCCCCTTTTCAATATTTGTAAAAGGGAGAACACGTATTTAAAAATATGCTTAAGCCTTAGCATCAGGTTCAAAGAGGATCTATGATCCGGTGGATCACTTATATGCTCAAAATTGAAAGTTTCCAGAATGGCTCAAAACTAGTGAGCTTGAATATATCTTGTTGTTATGAATCCATCACAATTCATTTCGCTCAAATCTGACGTCACATTCTCTCGATATCGATTTCTGTTCGCTTTTGGAAACAACAAATATTTTGTGTTTGGGTTGTACAATGCTACACATTCAACATTCTGTACAGTTTACTGTACCCTAAATATATAGTTTGACTGTGTTCCTTGAGACAATCTATGTTTGACACTTGGAAGGTTACTATTGGTGTGTTTATGGTGTAATTCGATTGGTTAATGGTATGGTGTAATATCCCAAAATAGAATAAACAGGAATATTGAACAATAAAATAGAAATTTCAGTAAACATCATTACATCAAACATATGAGTAGATCAACTGAGTCATTTTATTACATTCAATAGTAGAGATGAATTACAAAGTGCTTGAAGAAAAGACACTCAAGCTATACAGAAAATCCCAAAATGCCCCTAAACCTTAGCACATGATATGCTGCTGCTTCAACAACTGTTGGAATACTACCCCTACGCAGTCCTACTGGAAATACAGTGCCTGGAAGCTAGGAATGCATATATATATTTATTGGGTGCTTAGAAATAGCTGGGATCATAGATATGAGCTTTCTATCACTTTTCCAAGATATCCCAGTAAGGGTTTCCGCAAATGATAATAACGAAAAATGCAACCCTAGGGATGATTTACGCACTGCAGCTGGGAGTAGTTGGGAGACTGCTAGGAGGTGGTTGAACTGATGATAAATCTATTTTTACTCCTCACAATCAACTTCCCAGATGAAGGGATGCTCCCCTCACTAGATGCCAAGATAAGAAACTTGGGTTATTGCTCTTCCAATCTAGGAGGGCATATCTATTGGAAGAGAAATAACCCAAGTGAGGGCATATCTATTGCTCTTCCACATGCACTGACCCACATTCACACCAAGAAGTGATTTATTCATTTTGACCTTATCTAGATGCATTGATCCACATTCACATTAAGAAGTGGTTTTATTCCTACTAAAGGGATTTATGGGCCTCTCTACCCTCTTATTCATCTATCTTGTTGACAAAACAAAAATTAGTATTCTAATTAGATAAAAGCTAATTAGGAATATTAAATATGGTTTAGGTGGACCAAACAAGGAGGACCACGTGGGCCAACCATAAGCTTCCATGTGGCCACTAAAATTTTGTTAAGGGCTAGAGCATCATCCCCATGAATCGAATGTGGGACCTCCAACAAGATCACCAAACCTCTTACCATCTCTGCTATGGTGGTTCTTAACCCCTATAGTGCTCGAGTCATATTTAAATTTTAATGGTATTTATGTTGGGGGTTGGGACTAGGGTTAACCCTCAACCTCGGTCCATGGATGAGGGTTAGGGGCTAACCCAAACCCCAACATATGTTGTTATGTTAACAATGGAACCCATTCAGATGTAGTTGTTACCGAATATGACACCGCCAGAGTATAACAACTGAAGGGTAGTGGAACCTACCAGGGGCAGGGTTCTACTAACCCAACCAAACAACAACCATAGGTCACCTCCCCATCAATCTGAGTTACTCCACCGGTGGTAAATTCAACAGTCAACGGCGGAGATTTCATGACATGGCGAGTTTTAAGCCGAGTATAGGGGCTAATCGACGCGATTAAGGAGGCGACATTTTATCTCCTTTTCGGCGAGAATCCCACTGGTGTGGAGCCAAAATGTCACCCCACGTGGCTGGAAAAGGCACATTTTTTCGCCTAGGTGCTGGGGAAAGGGGAAATTGCAGAAAGAATAGAAGGAAAACTTGGGGAAATAATATTTGATTCAGTGTTTGGCCTTTTGGGAACAGAAAGAGGTTAGATAGGGGTTTTGGACTGTTGTGGAGACATTGGAGACATTATTGAAGCCATTTGAGAATTTTAACTTGATGTAAACACCATTTTTTTATCATAATTAAACATGCCCAACCATTGGAAGCTGGACCAGGAGATGTAATCCAGGAGGGGTGAACTCCTTCATCATTTTATGTTTTTTTTTTTACTGTTATGGTGATGTTGTCTTCTATTTTCTACAAAATCTGAATTTTTAATTCATGTTTATGTGTTTATGAATTTAACATAAGTGGCTAAGAACGGTAATTTATTCACTTGCAAAACTAGTCATAATCCTCAACATTTCATATAAAGATTAGTTTGGTATCAGAGCTAGAGTTATCTTTTGTTGTGAGGGTTTAATTTGTTTGAAAGTATTTATGATTCTTACGAGGTTGAATGTCAAGAGAGGAGAATAAAATCGTGTGGTTGCAAGTCCTCAAGTTAGGTGAAGAATAAGGAGAGCAAGTTCGCCACAATCTCCACCAAAAATTTCACCTCAAATTGTAGTTGAAGCTTCAGAAATCATGTCACGTGACAGAAAGCCTCAATATATGTTTAAGGATAAAAAATATTTCAGAAAAGCATTATTTGATATGACAGAAATTGTTAAATTTCTCTATTAGGAGAGAAACACAAGGTTGCAAGGTGAGACCTCCAATCCTCCAAAGGGATAGTAAGTCTTCAAAAGGAGATGGAGGAGATGGGGACAAGACTCCAAAAGGTATTAGAGGGAATGGTGACAAACCACTTTTGACACTATCATTCTCTTCACCTCCATTTTCACCACCGTGTTCACCATCATCTTCATCCATAACAAGCCCTTCACAAACAACTCCACATTCTCCAAAAGGTCATGGTAAAACTCCATTTATAAAACTTGACATAAATTTTGATTTTCCTATGTATGATGGATAGGAAAATGTTGAAATATTAGATAATTGGGTTTTTCAACTTAAAGTGTATTGTAGGATACAAAGGATCAAGGATTATGACACCAAGATTCAGCTTTCTTCATTATGATTGAAAAGTGTTGCACTTATTTGGTGGGAAGCCAAAACTCAAGAGGACATGAAGAAACATGGAAATGTATTAACCTCTTGGAATGATTTTTTTGCTACCTTGAGTAGATAATTTTATCCATTAGCATACATGCAAAAAGACATAATGGACTTGAAAACATTTAGGCAAGGAAAGGGACAAAGTGTGCAAAGTTATACTCAAGAATTTAGGAGAAGAGAACTAATATTGGGTGTAGATTTCACATCTCAATAAACTTTGTTGAAATATATTGTAAGTTTGCATAGTTAACTAAGACATACAATTCTCATGTTTAACCCTACAAGTTGAGATGAATTTTGTGTACCTGCCACACATCTAAAGGCAATATGGAAACATGTTTCAAATGAAGCAAGTGAGAATACCTTTGAGTTTGGAGAAAAAGGAAAGGGTACGTTTAAGGGAAAAGCTAAGAAGAATGAATTCATCAAGTTGGAAAAATAAAAGTACACATAGAAACAATGTTACAAACATGGACATGATGAATATCATTTCTGGAAACATTATCCAGAAATGAGACATGAGAATTTGAAAAAAAAGGAGAAGGGGAAGACAACTGCAACAATACAACATGATTTATGTTTTGATTTCGGAGATGAAGAAAATATCACAATGATGGGTTTAAAAGGTAAGAACATTGTATCAATGATACTCAAAATGAAGAAACAAGAATTTAGCTTTTCCATATTAGAGTTATTTCAAAGCATACCAAGATGTAGACACTCTTTGATAGTGGTCCACAAGAAAATATTATTTTAGAGGACATTGTCAAGAAGTTCAATTTAGATACCATTCACATCCTAGACCATATCCTTTAGGTTCGGTATCTGAGAATGCAAAATTTTAAGTTATAAGGAGGTCCGTCCTTAGATTTTCAATCACTGCAAACTTTCTTGATGAAGTTGAACTTGATGTAATTCGGCTTGATATTTGTGGTATAGTTTTGGGTAGCCCACATCTTTATGATAGGAGAGAAAGCTTTCATCACCATGAGAATATGTATCACTTTTTCAAGAATGGGATTGAATATATTTTTAGAGCACATAGTAATAATATGAGTTTGTTTGTTATGAATGTTGGACAAATTAAGAGAATTGTTGATGCTATTCAGAATTTTGCTTTGTTAATGTTCAAGCATAAATATGTTGTGAGTGATGCCTTTCAAGGAAATGCATCAAATGAAAAATATAATTTCATTGAGTGTGATAAAGGGTGTGATAATATCTTTCAAGAGTCTAACATGTTACCTCCTAAAATAGGTAAACAAGATGAAGTAAAATTGTAGCAACATGCATCATTGTTGAATAGTGATGTGAACAAGATTCTAGTGCTAGAGAGAGCAAAGGTCAAAAAGAAAGTGTCAAAGAAATTTGATAAGGAGGTAATTGGTTCCAAAAGTTGTTCTTGTGGGTTTCACAATGTGTTTTCTTTGAAATGGGATGTTACATGGTGATGGCGATCACATTTGGTCAAGAGTCGAGCCAAGCGCAAGGTTAGACATGTTATGCATCATCATGTTGACAATGTTCAAGGTGAGAAGAATTTGAGGTTGTTTAAGTTTCCTTAGATTGAAAAAAGAGGAGGGAATTTATTTATTCCTTGAAGGGAAGATTTTTGTTCTACATATTATAGGAAATTGTAGCAAGATGGTATTGACGACCACAAATTAAGGTCTCCAAAATCAAGGAAAATGTTTCATTTTCATGAAAAACTCAAAATGTAGCATTTAAGTAAATTTCAGTGGATTGAGACTAGAAGGGTGAGGGAGTTGTACCCTCATCTGTTTATTTATTGATAAATATATTTTGGAGGTCCAAAAGCTTCCAGTGGGTAGGAATGATCCAATGGATCAATTTTATGCTCAAAATTCAAAATTGGCATATTGGCTCAAAGAAGTGTACTTGCATAGATATCGTCGTTCTGAATCTAGCACAACTCATTTCGCTCAAATCTGACATATAATACTCCTGATATCGAGTTTTGTTCTTTTTTAGAAATAATAAAAAATGTGTTTGGGTTGTACGGGATTTCCTAGTCAACAATCTGTACTGTTGACTGGACCCTCACTGTACAAGATGATTGTGGTCTTTCGGCTAATCTGTGTTTGACACTTGGCAGGTTACTATTGGTGTGCTTGTGGTGTAATTGGATTGGTTAATGGTATGGTTTAGGTGGACCAACCAGGAAGGACCACGTGGGCCAACCAGAGGCTACCACATCACCTCCCAGTGGCCACTAAAATTTTGTTAAAGGTTAGAGCAGAAGCCCAATGAATCGAACGTGCAATCTACAACAAGACCGCCAAACCTCTTACTATCTCTGCTATGGTGGTTCTTAACCCCTACAGTGCTTGAGTCATATTTAAAGTTTAATGGTATTCATGTCAAGGGTGGGGACAAGGGTTAACCCACGGACCCATTCTGTGGACCAAGGTTAGGGGCTAACTGTGACCCCAACATATGTTGTTATGTTAATAATGGAACTTGTTCACATGTAGTCGTTACGATATATGCCACCGTCAGAGTATAACCACAAGAGGGTAGTGGAACCTATCGGGGGTAGGGTTTTGCTAACCCAACCCAATGACAACCACAAGTCACTTCCCCAGCAACCCAGCTTACTCCTCTTGCGGGAAATCGCAGAGTCAATAGCAGATTTTACACGACACAACACGTTTTTAGCCGGGTACATGGTCTAACCAATGCGATTAAGGAGGCAGCATTTATCCTCCTTGTTGGTAGAAATATAGCTATCGTGGGGCCAAAATGTTGCCCCATGTGGCTGGAAAAGGTGCATTTTCTCACCTAGGTGCCAAGAGAAGGGGAAATTTGCAGAACGAATAGCAGGAAAAATTGGGGAAATCATATCTGATTCAATTTTTAGCCTTTTGGGAGAACAAAGAGGCTAGACAGAGGTTTTGGATTGTTCTGGAGCCATTGGAGACATTATTGAAGAAATTTGAGCATTGTAACTTGATGTTAACACCATTTTTTGAGCATAATTAAAGAGGCCCAAACATTGGAAGTTGGACCAGGAGATGTAGTCCAAGAGGGGTGACTTCCTTCATCATTATTTTTTGTGTTTACTATTATGGTGATGTTGTCTTCTACTTTTATATAATACCAAAGTTTTAACTCATGTTATGTGTTTATGAATTTAACATAAGAGGTTAAAAACCATAATTTATTCACTTGCAAAATTAGACATAATCCTCAAGCTTTCATATACAGATTAGTATGGTATCAGAGCTAGAGTTCTTTGTTGTTGTGAGGGTTTAATTTGTTTTCAAGTGTTTTTGATGCTTACAAGGTTGAAGCTCAACAGAGGAGAAGGAAATCTTGTCGTTGCAGGTCCTCAAGTTAGGTCAAGGACAAGAAGAGAAAGTTTGCCACAAATGCCACCACAAATTTCACCTTAAATTGTAGTTGATGCTTCAACAAGAATGTCACATGAGGGAGAGCCTGACAATATGTCACATGATGAAAAATATTTCAGAAAATAATTCTTTGATATGACACAAATGGTGAAATTTCTCTACAAGGAGAGAAATACAAGGTTGCAAGGTAAGAGATCCAATCCTCCAAAGAGAGATAAGCCTTGAAAAGGAGATGGAGGAGATGGAGGAGATGGGGAGAATACTCCAAAAGGTAATGGAGGGAATGGTAACAAACCACCTTTGACACCACCATTCTCTTTACCTACATCTTAACCACCATCTTCACCATCATATTCTTCCACAAAAATTCCTTCACAAACACCTCTGCATTCTCCAAAAGGTCATGGTAAAACTCTATTTCTAAATTTGACATAAAATTTTATTTTCCTATGTATGATGGAGAGGTAAATACTGAAATATTAGATAATTGGGTTCGTCAGCTTGGAGTGTATTGAAAAATACAAAGGATCAAGGATGATGACACCAAGATTCATCTTGCTTCGTTTAATATTGGAAAGTGTTGCACTTATTTTGTGGGAAGCCAAAACTGAAGAGGACATGAAGAAACATGGCAAGGTCTTAACCTCTTTGAATGATTTTTTTTCTGCCTTGAAAAGAAAATTTTATCCATCATCATTCATGCATAAATTCATAATGGACTGGAAAAACTTTAGGCAAGGAAGGGAACAAAGTGTGCAAACCTATCGTATCGAATTTAAGAGAAGAGCACTAATATTGGGTCTAGATTTGATCTCTCAATAAACTATGTTGCAAGATATTGGAGGTTTGCATAGTTATCTAAGACATACAATTCTCATGTTTAACCCTACAAGTTTAGATGAAGTTTGTGTATAGGACACACATCTAGAGACAAGAGGGAAACATGTTTCAGATGAAACCTGTGAGAATACCTTTGAGTCTAGAGAAAAAGGAAAGCATAATTTTAAGGGAAAAGGTAAGAAGAGTGCGTCCATCAAGTTGGAGAAAGAAAAACTCACATGCAAACATTTTTAAAAATATGGACATGATGAATATCATTGATGGAAACTTCATCCATAAATGAGACCCATAAATTTGAGAAACAAGGAGAAGGAGATGACACCTTCAACAATACAACATGATTTAGGTTTTTATTCTAGAGATGAAAAAAAGTGTTAGAATTCTGTAATTTGCTAGATATTTTGAGAACTAATCACATAGGGCAACATCAAACCAATTTTGGAATCCAGGACCTATCCTTCCTAGATTTAGAGAGGGCTCTCTCTATAAGATATATCTTTGTTTAAATAAGTTTTGTGCTAGTTATGATAATACTTGGGTTTTGTGTTTGTTTTGGATTTTGGAATATTGATTGTAAATATAACTGGATGGTTGCATCAATATTTCATAGAGTAAACAAAGGGAAATCTAGGAATATTTACTAGATCTCTTGGATTTATAAATGGATTTATGACAGAAATATGAATAGATTTAGCAAAACTAAAGAGAAATTAAGAATTCTTTAGTTTGCCTTTCAGTGGAAAACATAATGATCGTAAAGGAAGCCAGAATAAGGTACTAAAAATTAAATACTATTCATCATGCTTTTTTCTTTACAATTATAATTCAGATGTTTACAATGAAAGAGGACAATGAAACAATACTAACTGAAGAAAAACATCACCAGTATTTAAGCCACAAGAATCTTGTGAATGGTCTGATCATAATTGATGCTCGAGTGCTTTGGAAAACCTTACAGTACTCCAAAATATAGTGATGATTATGATCTCAATCAATTTACCTTTGATACTTCCAAAACTGAAGTATTTATACAAAAAATTACAACCAAACAGTCTCTAACAGACTTGAATTAAAAAATCTAACTATTACAAAATTATAGTTTCGGTGGAATGTGTTGTGTAGAGCAGGTGTTGATGTAGTGGGGCAGTTTAGGATGTGGACCACAATTTGATGATATGCTGGCAGACTAAACTGAGTGCTATGATAGTAGATATGTTGCATGAACAGAGTGTTGAACGCTTTTTTCTACCTGACTCAATATTTCTGTCTTTTTGTTACTAGAAATCCTTTTGTCGTGTTAAAACCTTTTGGTAAAAAGAATAGTGTGAAAAACCAAAATACCAGACTTGAAACCTTTTAAATTTTAATTCTGAAGTCGCATTGCATCCACACACTTTAAAATATTTATAGTTTAAGTTATAAAGAATACAATCGGCGATTCAAGGCGATGTGAAGGGGAGGTGACATGGAGGATAGGTGGGACTGGACCGCAACGCACATTGCAATTTTGAGCTTTTAGTTATAATCGCGGAGGATGTAAACACTAAAAAATGTGAAGTGTGATGCACGAGGGAGGAGGTGAATGATGTGGTAGTGAAGAAGTGGGACCAGATCATAGGCGCACATCGAAACTTTTAGCTTTTAGTTATAAGATATGGGCTTAACATCTAAACTTTGCAAAATGAGGGAAGAGGCACCCACTGCAATTGGTGGAGTTTTATGAATCGGTGAAAGGTTTAAGCGGTAAGTGTATGAATTTTATAAGGTTTTCATGATATATCAATCTATTGCAATGACTATGAAGTGGGAGCGAAGCTCCTGAGGTTGGGCCAACCTGTTGCATCGCAAGTTAAAACAAATATGTTGCAGGCACTTTCAAAGGCAAGTCAAAACATATGCGATGCGATATCGCAAATCGACGATTGCAGAATTTAAGTTTTTTTGCAATGCGAAACATGTAAAATCTACGAATTGAAATGGAGGCCCCAATTTAATAGCGATCAGGGAATTAAGGAAGCAGATTAAGTGAAAAGCGATAAAAGGTAAGGGTAGAAAGGTAAAAGCAGAAAGGTGGAAAAAAGGGTAAGTTTAATGATTTTCAATGGAAGATGAAATGAAAAAGTAAGTGTGGCGGGGAATGGGTCCCGGTCCATCGTGTATGGTACTTCTGAAAGGTTTTTAGGAGACAACAATGTAAATGATTTTTGGTTTTGGCCTATGGGAAAAATGATTTTGAATGTGCGGGATTATAATGAAATGTGTGAAAATATATGAGTGGGGAAGGAAATAAAAAAGGGAAATGACTGAAATGAAAGTAAGGGGAAAATATGCTATGGCTTAAAACTTTAGGATATAAATTAATAATCAGAATTTAAAGCATACAAATAACCTTTCCATAGGTGCATTTAGACTAGTAGCCAATCAAAACCTTTAAAACATAATAAAGCTTTTCTTTTTCTTTCTTGTTTCCCTAACGTTTTGTTTTTCCTCCTTTGTTTAGAGCATCTAACACTTGATGTTTAGAGCATCTAACACCTAGTGGCATTTGAATGTGCAACACTTTCAGAATTTATTGTTTTTTCTTCTTTTTGATGGGGTTCACATCTTATATTTTTATTTATAACATATACCCTCTTTTTATATTTTATGTTATCTCCTTTTTTTATTTATTTTGAAAATTATTTGCAGATTTGGAAATCATTTTACAAATTAAATTTGATCGAAAGAATAAACTTAGTCACCTTGAGATCTTATGAAATATAGGACCCTAACAATGGCTCCAATTTTGGATGGCACTTCCATGCATTGAAGTGTCAATAACCCATGATTAGTAGCTTTATCCATTGGGCATCTGAGAAATCTATAATCTGATTCCTTTTTTGCTTTCAAATATTATGATGGTCTGTTGACCATGGCTTAGGGCCTTCTCTGCAGGCTTTAACCTTAATCATCAAAACATCCAAGCCAATCTATGTTGACTATGACATTTACAATGATGGAAAAAGAATCTTTATACTTGGAGAAATAATGTTTCAACATCTTGACATTTACACGACCCCCAGGTAACTCTATTCCATCTATATCTGTGAGAAAAAAATGCATTGTCACCTCTAAAAGTATTTATAATATATGGTCCCATCGATAGATTATCAAACTTGTTATGATTTCCTTTGTCTTCTCTCCTTCCATCCCATTTTAAAACCTCGTCACCAATAGAAAAATCAACTTCCTTGGTCCTTTTGTCAAATATTTTCTTGATATTTTCCTAGATGAGTTGTGTTATGTTATATACGTCTTCTCTTGTTTGATGCAACTAAATGGCTTGATGAATCCTTCTGATTGCATCATGTGGTTCCACTCGTAACTCTTGCATCATGTTCATCACTGATTGTGCTAGAGAGGATGGAAAAACAACATCCATTCCATATACAAGTTGGTATGGTGACATACCAATGGACTTCTTTGTAGTAAGCCTGTCAGCCCAAAGTGCACTGACAAAATTATTATGCCAAGAATATTTATTCTCTTCTAATAATTTCTTGATGATGTTTAACAGACTCTTATTGGATGATTCAACTAGTCCATTACCTTGTGGGTAATAGGTTGTTGAATGTCCTAAAGAAATATGATATTTGTCACAGAATTCAACCATATTTTTGGACTTAAAGGCTGTTGTGTTGTCAGTGATGATTTTCCTTGGGCAGCAAAATCTAGACAGGATATTGGTCTCAAGGAACTTGGTGATAACATCATCAGTGGAATTTCTAGAAGGGATGGCCTCTATCCACTTAGTGAAGTAATCTATGGCTGTTAAAATCCACTTGTGTTGGGTAGAGGAAGGAGGATGGATTTAACCTATGAAATCGAAACCCCATTGCTGGAATGGGCTTTCAACAGAAATAGTTTTGAAAGCAAAGGGTAGGAGTTTATTTTTACCTTCAAAAATTTGACACTTGTGACAAGTTGTGACTTTCTTGTGGACATCAAAAAATATGGTGGGCTGGTAAAAAACATCCTTGAGAATATTATTAGCAGTAGTCTTCCAGTAAAGGTGGCCACCACAATATCCCTCATGAAGATCATTCATAATCTTGTTTGCATCATTTTTCAACAAAAAATTGAGTAATAGGCCACCAGAATCTTTCCAACAAAGCACATTATCAATGATGAAAAAATTTACTGCTTTTAATTTCAGAAATCCATCTTTAGTTTTTGTAAGACCAAGATGAGCATTTAAATTGAACAATACACAAAGCAGGTCTACATACTAGGGAGAATCTAAAAATTCTTCATTGATTTGTGGAGTAGCCTGCTCCTCTTAATCATCGAAAGTTGCTACAAAATTTATGTCCAGAGCTTGAAAATTGGACTCAGCCATAAGCTATGCAAGTCCTTTCCCTTTAATCGGTTTGGTAGGTTTTATTTCTAGATTATACTCCAAAATTACTACAATCCATTTTCCTCTTTTGCCATCTGGTCCATTCTACATTAAAATATATTTTACCACAGCATTAGGTACATAAACAGTTATATGTGAATGCAGAATATAAACTCTAAAGTCTTTAATTGCTTTGACTAGTGAAAAGGCCTTTTTTTCCATGAGTTTTTTAATTGAGAGAAGAATCTCTTAAAGCTTTGCTGAAGAAAGCTATTGGTTTCTCAAATCCTTCACTATTTTTCTACAGTAAAACAACTGCAACAATGTGTTCAAAATAAAAAGAAAATATTATAAAATCTTTAGTAAAATCTGGACTGATCAACACTGGTGCTTTAGTTAATGCCTGTTTTACCATGTCAAAATATTTCCTAGCTTCTATACTCCATTTGATTTCAGAATCTTTCTTGAGCATATTGGTTATGTTTCTAAGAAGTTCAGCAAGACTAGCGATAAATATTCTCAAAAAAATTATTTTCCCTATGAATGATTGAAGTTCTTTAATGTTTCTTGAGGGAATGATCTTTAAGATTGCTTAAATTCTCTTAGGGTCAATTCTAACTCCATATTTTGATATGATATGTCCTAACATTTTACTTTCTTCTAGGCAAAATAGTGTTTTCCTATGATTTAAAGATATGCCAAATTTCCTGCATTTCTTAAAGACTCATCTCAAATGTCTCAAGTGTTCTTCATCAGACTTTGAATACACAGTTACATCATCCAGATAGATTAAAATAAAGATGCCAATCTATTCTGAAAAGGCAATGTCCATTTCTCTTTAGAACGTGGTCACAACATTCATCAGTCCAAAAGGAATTTTCACATACATGAAAGTGCCCCATGGAGTGGTAAAAGTTGTTTTAACTTGATCTTCCAGATCAACCAAGACTTGGTTATAGCTAGAGAAACCATCTAGTAATGATATCCTAGTTGATCCTATCACTTTTTGTAAGATATGGTCCATTTTGGGTAAGGGATATTTATCTTTCAGGGAAACCTTATTCAGGTTTCTGAAGTCAAAGAAAAACCTAATTTCTCCATTTTTCTTTCTCATTGGTACTATGTTTGACACCCATTTTGAATATCTAAGAGGGACAATTGTTTTAGCATCATACATTCATTTAAATTATTTCTCAACTAAAGGTAACAAAACTAGATTTATCCTTTCAATCTTCTATTTGAAAGGCTTTTGTTCTTATTTAATTGGAATTTTGTGCTGAATGATGCTCAAATCATAAAATTTTAGATCCTCATAACTCCAAGTGAACACATCAATGTATTCTTTGAATAGGGCTATATATTTCCATTTCGTAATAAGAGGTAATGTTTTTGACATTTTAATCATCTTCAGGTTTTGTTCAGTACCTATGTTAGATTCCTTAACATCTGCTCCAATGGGGTCAATTTTAGGCTTCTTTTCTACTCAATCCCCGGGGCAAAAATGTTATCTTTTAGTTAAAGCATTTCAAAATCTTCCTTTCTAGGATCTATTTCATGGATTTATAATTTATGCAGACTTTCATCTAAATGATTATTTACATCTAATCTATCACACTGGTTTACCAAAGGATTATACAAAACTTCTTGATTTTTTACCTAATCTTCTGGTTTAGTTTGATATTGTTCCTGATTATCCAAATCTAACTGTGTTTCCTCGAACTCTTCTTTTTGACAGTAAGAATTTTTCAATCTATTTGTCATTCCCGAAAACCTGGTAGTATCGCATGTTATCTGGTATTGCAGATCAATGTTTAATTTCAATTGTGTGTTTTTTATTCGGGTGAGGTATTTTGCAAGTGCTTGCAGAAACAACAAGACTATCAACTATGACATTTTGACTTCTTGGAATTACTACTAAGATCATATTCCACAAAAGTATGTAAGTAATCGAGCATTACATTTCTATAGGCTCTTAATCTAGGGTGTTTTGCAACATATTCTCCTTTTACTTGTTTTATGATTAATTTAGAGTCTCCCTGCACAGTAATTTTTTTCCCCTAATTTCCTAAGCAATTGTAGATCTAACATCAAATCTTCATATTCAACAATATTATTGGTGCACTAAAAATTAAGTTTATAGGAATTCCATTCTTAATGATTATTAGTTGGATTAGATAACCATATTCTTGCTCCAGACCCTTCTTTACTACAATCCCCATCAACGGTCATATTCCAGAAGAGTTCTAAACTAGGAGTTAATTTCTCAATTAGAGCTACATTTTCGGGTGTATCTAGGTAATTTCTAAACTGGGCTTCCATTTCAGTATCATTGAATAATATGAATGAATCTAAATTAGTGGGAACATAATATAGAGGGTAATTATGAGGTTTTTCTTGACTTCTTACTATATATTTTATGATATTCTTCCTATATAACCTTATTTGTTGCCCAAAGACTGGTATTGTAGCAAAAGTCATATCTAGTTGAAGAGTTCCTTGTAATTTTTCTCCCCAAGAACATGATAAAATCATGCCATATTTAGGAGGAATGTCTGCTATGATAATGTCCATAACTAGGCTTTTGTCTGGGATTTGAGACAAACTTATATAGAAGTCCTTGATGAGACCTAGACACTTCACTTTACTTGAATCAAATGAGTATAGATCTTTGCAGGACCTGGTGATGTGAAGGCCTAAATTTTCCATTACAACTTTGGAAATTAAGTTGTGTGAAGTCCCTGAGTCCAGCATAGCATTATGTAGGATTTTATCATATATTTTTAAGCTGACATAGAAAGGAGGGACTTCTACTTCTTGTAACTTACCATCTACTTCTGGACCAAACAAAAATTCAGGTTGATCATCATTCAGATTGAGAGTGTCAGTAGTTCCCCCTATTTTCGGTACTTCCATACCTGAGTTTTGTATGTTTTTTTTTTCATTAGCTCTATCAAAGGGATGGGAATTTTGACTTTAGCTAGTTTTTTTTCAAAATTAAATGACGATTGAATCTTTACAACATTGGGAATGTCAGGTACATCGACAGTTTCTTTAGATTTAAGTAGGGTTTTCTTACTAGTGGTTGGAACATCAATATGAGTTGTTTTAGAAATAAAATCAACTACATTTTTAGTAAAGAACTCTAAAGGTTTCTTCCCAAGAGTTTCATCAGATTTCTTAGAAGATTTTTCTATTGTTTTCTTAGGATCTGAATCAAGAAAAAATGGGAGGTTGATCAATATTCATTTTAGCAGTATTTTCAGAACTTTTTCTGCTCCTAAGATTATATTGTTTGTGCACCTCCATAGTGGCACTTTCAAATCCTTGTTTATATTCTTCATATTCATCAGATTATAGCTCTGTTTGAGCTAATGAAAATAGCTTCTGGTCTTCTTCTATAAGAAAAACAATATCATTATTTTGTAAACCAAATAGATTTATTTGGTTGTATTCTTCCTCTTGAATGATCTCTCCATTTAGCATCAACATAATTACCTTGAAAAGGGGGTCTAATTTGTTGGTCAGGTCCCCTTTTCTTAATCTGTGGTTGATTCTTCCTATTGTTTCGATTACAGTTTTGGGGAGGGTTTTGATTTTCCCTAGGGATGTTTCTATCAATCATCATTCGTTCCATCGCCCTCATTAGAGAATAAATCTTAGCATCAGTGCTTGAGGTTGATGCTTCTTCTTTTATGGTAACTCTCTACTCAACTCTCATCCTAGCTCTTTTGGCCTATAGATTGGCTTCTACAGTAACTTCTATGGTCTGAATTTCCTCTAAAGTGTTAGGACTCATCTTTGTTAAATGATAAGCTATGTTTGTTTCAAAACCATCTAGAAACTTAATCAGCACTAATCCTTCAGGTGGTTTTATGCGAGCAGGAATATAATTATAAATAGAGTTGAATCTAGCACAATAATCCTACACACTTTCTCTAGTTTCTCTTTTGATATTTCGTATTCTAATAAAATTTGGAGGGGGTTATTTTTAACTTGCCATCTATTTAGAAAATGACGTTGTAGAACTACTAGATCATTGATGGAAGCAGCTGGTAAAGCTCTAAACCATTTCCTAACTTCACCTCTAAGGGTTTGAAAGAATAACCTCATCATAACATCATCAACATCAATCTCATACCAATCAAATAAATCATTCATTATTTCTACATCCTGCTGAGCAGTAATGTGTTTGGTGTTATCGAATTGGGGTATTTTGGATTGATAATCTTGGGGAATTGCCCCTGGATTTTGAGGAAGAACTAATGGAGCATAACGTGCAACCATGATTAGATGTGGAGGGTTGATAGGTGGTGGATTAATAAGTAGTGGAGGAAGTGGCAAAGGATGAACTATATGTGAAGGAGAGGATGGATGAAGTGATGGAGATGAAGGCCTTTGAGTATTTATGGGAGGATAAGTAGTAGAATTTTCAAAAGGGGTTGAACTCACAGATCTTTGTTTAATTTTTTGGGATGTAATGGATGAAGCAACAGTATTTAATCCAAACAATTCTACTGATTTTTGAAGATAGGAATCTGTAACTACTGAAGTAAATTATAATACCTAATATTTAAGGATCTTAAAATCCTGGACAATTTCTTCATCGGTTTTCAAAGAAGACAGACTTTTAGATGAATCTGGATGTACAATCAACTGATCAAGGTCTATTTTATCTACCCAATTTAGGGATTTTCTTCTAAACAGGCTTTTCTCAAAATTTAAGTCAAAGTCGATATCTTGTAAGGTCTCAAGCTGAACAAGAAGGGATTGTGTTCTTGGGAGAGGATTATTACTTCCCAGGCTTTCTGATGAACTTATCTATTTAACTGATTTCTTTGAAGTATATTTAGTTCTTCTTCAAATCCTTGGAAGATCATCCACTATTTCAGGAGGTTTGGGATCAGGATGAGATCATGTATAAGGTCTCTTGGAAGCCAGTTTTAAAAAAATTCAAAACACACACTGTAAAATGTAACTCAAAATTTATTTACAAAAAACTTAAAAGATAGAAATCTCTATAGGATATTAACACAATGATTATTTAACTAGAGATTGAATTTGAAAGAAATTATGATGGATTTCATTTCGATTCCGCAATATGGTCGCCACTATGTTAGCGTTATGTAATTTGCTAGAGATTGTGAGAACTAATCACATAGCCCAACATCAAACCAAATTTGGAATTTTAATATTCCTAAATTAGCATGCAGCTAATAGGAATATTAATTTTTCATTGAAAATCTAGTTAGATGAATAAATGGGCAAGGAGGCTCTTAAGTTGCTTAAGTAGGCATAAAATCCCTCATAATGTGAAAAGGGATCATGTTAATAACTAGACCAAGCATCCTCATGTGTGAACAGGATCTAAAATGTGTGGAAAAAGTCAAGTTTGACCAAGTCAATAGCATTCTTATATGAGGAGTGGATCATAAATAAAGACAACTCAGTGTGAATGAAGATCAATCTAGCTAGTCTAAATGAAGGCACCTTGGGTGTGAAAAGAGAATGAAGATCAAGTCAAGGTTGACTAAATCAAACAGCATTGTAAAAATATGAGTGGGACTAATGGAGACAACATAATTTTGGTGGAGGAGCCTTTGCATGGAAGCAACCTCATAATTGGGTGGGACCCTTGGTGAGGAAGCTCATCAACTATATAGTGGAGGGAATGGCAACCATATGGAGCATGATTGAAGATTATATATTTTATGTGGTATATTTATAATTCTCTTCATTATTTGGCTATCTACCTAAGTTTTTTGCACTGTTTAGTGCAAGGGTTTTCTCATGCGGGAATTCCCCACTCTTGCTTGGAGATCTTGTTTAAGAAATATGAGAAGAGAATTTTATGCTACATTTTCCACTATCTGGTGTTAGGCCAAGTAGCTACCTTCAGAAATAGTGTAGTCCCTTTCAAAAACTATGTTATTTCTTAAGGTATTGCAGTGGAGGGGTTTAATCCCTTGTTTTTACAGGTAGTTTCCCAGGGGGAGGATCAACCTTTTCCCGGAAAGCTAGAATAAAGAGCTACAACAATTTATTTGCATGATCTACCATATTTATGCAGTTATTTAGCGATATAGCATGATTTAGACATATATCTACAATAAATATTTCATGTATATCATTTATGTCAAGAAACCCTTACCGTGTCATCTTGGATCTATGTAAAAGAGACTAGAACTCTGTTTTGTGCTCTATTGATTATTAAATCATGAGATATGATTTATCTCTCCATTTTATGAGTATAAACTTCAATAAACTGTGTTGTCCCTTTATGCAGTATTTCTGTGTTGCAGTAGTCTTGGGGTTTTTAGTGATTTTGGGCCGTTTTGAGCATGGGAGGCTTGTTTAACTAGGCTATAATGACTTGTTTCTGATTTCCTTCCAGATGTGGTTGCTATAATGTCAGATATAATGGATCCATGGTCTGCATTTTTCTGTTAATGCTTATATTTCTGAAAAATGCAATTTTCATGCATGTATTGCTGAGTTTTCCCATTTGGGAATATTACAATGGTATCAGAGCTCTAATCTTGACTCATCTTGTGTTCTTCAACCATTTTGGAGTCTTCTCCTGGTGTTATCACTCATAATTTCCTTGAAGTTTTGGGAAGAGGAAAGGGGTCCGAGGTAACCACTAACCAACTTTTAGATACATAATCTAGCCAATCTGTATCCGGAGAGGGCTCTCTCTGTAAAATTTAGCTTTGTTTTTAGAAGATATTAGGCTAGTTGTAAATTTCAGGGGTTTTGATTTTGTTTGGTTTGATGGAATTCTATAGCCGAGAGTAAGATCAAGTAGTTTTAGTCCATTGGGCTAATGGAGTCAAAAAATTGGCTAAACTGGATTTGAGTTTCTCAACAAAAGATGGTTTAGCAGGGCAAGATAATTGTGGAGCGATAGAAAGGGTCTTTTTAACTCCTAATTACCTTCACATTAATTATCAACCCAGGGACGACTTTTTATTTCAAGAGTGTACTCAGTCTGAGGCGGCTATTTACTCAAGAGTAATGTTTTGCAGTATAGTGCTTAAAATGCAAAAGTAAATGAAAGCTAAACTAATCATTCATTCGGAAAAATAAGCAATGTATCAGTCAAGGGTTCGACAGCAATAGCCCATCCCTTTGGAAACTGATGGAAAGGAAATTAGAGCATAGACCACGGGTCTGGGAGCTAGACAGTGAATGCCGAAGCTCACTACAGCCTTAGATCGTCTCTCACACCAAAACAACAAATGCGAGTAAATGGAACGACAGATAGCAAAATAGAACAACAAATAAAGAATTGAACATCAAATCTGGAATGGAACGACAATTCTAAAAGGGAACAGTAATCGAACAACTAAGTCTCGCGAGTCGTAACCAAACTTAATCTATTAACCCAAATGCACTCTTCGCAATCAAATAACAATCTTTCACTCTTAAGGCAAATCAAGCAGAACGCACTAATGGAACAGCACTAACTATTGATAAATTATGGAATAGTACTAGTAAATCGTATACACACACAACACGCTGGAAAGCCAAATACAAATGCATAATAACTTAACACAGGCACACATTAATAGTAATCTGAGTCTGATACCGCAAGTATTAATCCTGGTTAGAAAGGGTAACGATTACAATTCATAATGGAACCACAATGTCAATTGAATAGCAATCGTATGAAGTATAAACCATAGAGAAATACAGTAATACTAGCTTAAGAAGGTTACAGCTTGATTACTCTGCAATTAAACAGCAATAGCGTTATGTAGAGAACAGAAATGTTACATTAACGATTTTAAAGGAATAGCAATACGTTGGAATGCACATTACGACTTTCTTGTTGCAGAGAACGAAATATGAAATATAACAGAGCTGTAATATAAGATAACGAAACACACCAGATTACCGATTCAAGCTGATAAGCAAAACCACGCATAAACCAAAGAGATAATATACAGTAGCAGCACAATCCACCAGAGGCTGGGCCCTTAGCCGCCAGCGGATGCTGCTGGGCTACTTCAGAATGAGAAGAATGAATGGCAACCAGATTTACATTAAAATATCAAAGCAGAGTTATAATGGATTACAACAAGAAATCTCTCAATCTCTCAGCCATTATTCATTCTCTCTGCCATCCTCAATTCTGATTCTCTAATTCATCCTCAATTCCATCATTTGAATCCATCCCTGAAGTCCTCCCATCTCTGATCTATGTTCTGATTTAAATACAAAGAGAGCAGAGAGTGGTTACAATAGAGATAATTACAACATGATTCTATTACAAAATTGGTTTGCTTCTAACCATTTGATCAACAAGAACAAGGCGAATTTGGCTTTGCAGCTGAGATTTGGAGGACGGGCGCAACAACAGAACTGAGAAAATCATGCTTAAAGAACTCTGCGAATCTCTCAACACAGGCCGAATTTGGGCAAACCGTTCTTTGAAAAATTTAATTGGGTCCGTTCTGGACAAAACCCATGTTCCGGATTTTCCAGATTCGTCTTCATTTGCTCAGAATCTCAACCGCAAAACTGTCACTCCTTATTCCAGCGCATTTCTGAGTTGGCACTTTTAATGATCAAATCTTCAATCTGGAAATTATCTTGGAAGCTAAAAATGGTGAATAATGTTATAACCAACTTATTAAAACTATCATTGATAAAATAATTCATAATCATCAATTTATTAGAAATAAAGGAGAATAAATAACATTCATTCATAGAAGCATAAATCATCATAAAATGGATTTAAATAATAAATTATAATAAATGACGTGATGAAGAATGGTAGAAATGGGTGGAATAAGCGTTCACAAGTGATAATAATAATGGCATATTAATGGCCCAACAATAATCAAACAAGAAACAATTATAGATCTAAAATGAATGGAATGGAATTCAAACGGATGAAAGGAAATTAAGAATATTTCACCACATTCTAAAGAAATAAATTGATTGATTATCAATAAAGAGAAATTAAGTATTCTTTACTAAATAACCAGAAATGTATAAACTAGAAAAATAGGAGCAATTAAGAATTCACTGCTTAATCTAGCTTAGAAGAAAAAATTTAGAATAATAACGACTGAAATCAGATTACAATTAAGTACCTTCTGATTTATTCCTTTTCATTAATTATTAAGATAATGAAACACATATGATATTGTAAACAAATATAGAACTTCAACACATGAGATAAAGATGACTTATTGATCCTTCGTTTGACACATGAATCCTGAGAAAAGTCTTCTGCATCAATTCCTTGTCCAGCTTGCCTAAAAAATTTCTCCAATAGAACTTTATTCCAAAATAGTCAATGTTACATCAAATTCTAAGAATCCACCTCAAATACTTCCAAAAGTGAAGTATTTATACAAATTCTAAACCAAAATATCTTGAAAAAATATCAAGATTAGTTCACAAATCTCTCCAACTATTTTACATAAATAGAACTTAAGTAAAGGACACTCAAACTAATGCATCTATTTGGCACTATTTTGTATGGATAGGTGATGAAAAAGAGGATAATTTGAATTTGATCCAACTCTTAGTTGATGATGAGGAATCCAAGTCACTAACTGCTTCCTTTCTTTGTGCATTCTGCTCCAACAATTCTGCAAATTTGGGGTCCAATGATATGTTTTTTATTTCTCAGTCCGTAATATATATGTAAAAATTGAAAGAGGTTATTTTGGATTAATATGTTGGTGAGATACACCTCTTTCAGTTTCCTAAAATTTCTCTCCAGCTGTGCACAATGGGCTCTGTAAAACTATGTGTAAAACAGAGTTTTATGGAGTTTGAAAAATAGCCTGTAAAGATGTGCATGTATCTCTGAGTCTGAAATCACTGTGCAAAAAGTGAGATAATTTTTTGTAGATGGGTCTCTTAGAAAAAAAAACCTCCTTCAGTTTTTTATGATGTATTTCGGATTGGCCACAATCTTCTCTGCCAAATGATGACTTAACTGGAATTTTCCGCAAAAAGTGATTTCCAACATTGTTTAATATTTCCAAAACCATAATAGCTGTTAGAAAAGTGAGAGAGGTTTTTGTAGATGGTCCTCTTAAGAACATACACCTCCTTCAGTTTTTCAAAATTCATCTTGTATTGATCACAATAGTTTCTGCACAACAATGACTAAAACATGAAATTTCTGCAAAAATGTTTCTTCTTGTTGTGTTTTTCATCTTTTCACGTTTTTGTTCTTTTGACTGTTTTAATTTCACTTTAGAAAAAATTAAATGTTGGTGAAAGTATTTTCATTTATTTTTACCATTTTACTACCTCTATATTTAATTTTACTGTTTACCTTTGACTGCTCTATAACTTCATTTTAACTTTCACTCTGACTTTTACCTGATACACTTTAACCACTGATACTCCTTAACTGTTATGCTTTTACTATCCCTGTAAATTCTTATTTCACTTTTACCATTCACTGTGCACATTTCATCATTCTAATCTCTCTATGACTTCATATACAAACTTTTTTTTGAATGAAGAGATTGAGTTAAAATCTGAGAATTTGGAGCAAACAATTTTCTCAACTAGTATTGAAACTGTTGGTCCAAATCCATATTCAGATAGTAACCTGAAAAAATCAAACAATTTGCTAATGAAATCCAGGTCTGCAAGGAGGTGATTGTAGGTTTTTTGAAAGACCTGTGGAATGAGATCAGTCTGTGACGGTTTAACTCTATTTTTTAGGCATTTTGGGGAACTACTGCAAGATTAGATTGTTTACAGGAGTTATTCACTTTAACAGAGATGAAACTAAGTAATGTAGGCAAAGGATGGCTTTATTTTTGGAATTTTTTGCTCAATTAGGTTTTTTGAATTGGTTTGATTTAAAATAGGGAATATCAAGGTAATTCAAAGGTTTTAGTTGTTCGATCCTTGATTTTAATCTCTAATGTGAAAATTGAGGAAATTGGCTTTTAAAAGGTTCACAGTCAAAGAAAGGGTTTTTTGGTCTTTAACAGTCTTCAATTCAGTTGCATTCAGTTGGAAAAATTCGTGGAGATTCTCTGAGGACGAATTTCAGAGGAAATGGCTCTTAAAATGGCAACTGGCTCGAAAATGGCGCGGGTATGTTTGTTTTATTCATAAAGTCAAAGGTTGGCGGGTTTTTAATGGATGAAGTCAGCAAGTATGGAGGCTTCGTCGGGGGAAGCAGGCGGTAAGCGGTTTCAGCGGAGGGCGAGTGATTCCATACGATGAACGACGCATGGCGTGGTACTGTTCAGAAAACTGCCTAGCCATCACGCGTTATCGTTCAGACAAGGATGTCCAGCGATATGGATAATAACCGTTGATCTCAGATTGATTGATCAGACGTTGGTCGGGGTGATGAGATGACAGGAAATTAACGGAGCAGGCCCAACGTAATTTATTTTTAATTAATCGCATCGGGGGGAAGTCTATTGGTGGATTAGGTTATTAATTAACCATGAGGGTTAATTAATCCCTTTTATACGGCGGGGAGATGCGCTCACGATTAATCAAATATTTGACTAATTAATCATAATTAAGGCATTTATATGGTTATTTTTCAACCAAAGGGGCGGGATATTATTACTTTGGGAGTTTTATATAGTTAAAATAATACGGGAATGGGTGGATCATAATAGGGATTTAAATAATAAATTAAAAGTTAATATGAAAATATGGAAGCGCTAAGTATTAAAAACATTACGTTAATGTATTTAACTTATGCTTGAATGAAAATGGTTTTTATAAGATATTATGAAATTTCCCTAAGTAAAATGGAATTTTACTTAGGGAAAGATTGTTTCTTGGAAAGGAATGAATGATTTATGAATGCTTTTAAGTACTTAGGCTTTTAAATTATTGGGCCGAGGGTCCGGTCCCTCTAAAAGTCAAGGAAATGTCTTGAGCCCCTCTAATCTTCAAATGCCTTAGTATTTAAGGGAAATTAGTAAACGTTTTAGGGAAAAATGAGAATGGGAGTTAATCATTTGACCTTGTTTTGCTTGAAATTCTTCCAGTGTAATGTCTGCCTTGTATTTGTGAAGAAAGTAAGGATTAACACATTTAGAGTCATTATCCATCACATGTAATTCTGCAACATCATCTACCTACCCTACCTACTTTAACCTATCATTTTTTCTTCTTTATTAGGGTGCACTTAGACTGGCAAACCCTTATCACACTTTCTTTTTTTTTACATGTAGAAATCTATCTAAATCTAACCTTGTTACATCCAAGGGCTCAGATTAAGCTGTTGAGCTCCTTTTATTTACTCTACCTATCTACTTATCTTCCAATATTAAACAGTTTGGTCAGATTTTATTCTCTATCTCTAAAACATAAATTTCACATATGAACAAGCCAAGTTTAAGCTGTTTGACTGTCCATCAATTGTGGCATTAGATACAAGTTTCACACAATTTGTTTATTACATAAGAGCAAAAAGTAGTGGAATTTAGACTTGCACACTTTCCTTGGCCTTTCTTTTGGTGGGGTTCATTTTCTTTTACTTTTTTGGCCATTTTTTATTCTTTTCACCCTTTGATTTTTCTTTTGGGGTATACCCTCTTTACATTTTTTAAATTTTTTGGATTTTTTGATAATATGGAAACCTTTGCAACAAGAAAAGGTATGAACATATTACATATCCCATCAATTCAATCATGAAATATGACACCTATTGGTATAGGAGTCTAACACTGGCTCCACTTGGGGATGGCTTTTCCTAGTGAAAAGTCAAGAACAGTAGATCAGTTGCCCTTAGAATGATTTTGAGTGAACCTGTAAATGTCTTCTCTCTTCTGCAAACTAAAATCTGATCTGAAACTAAAACAACACACAAAAAATTTTCAAACCAGCTTAATGAAAAACTAGCTGAAAATTGAAAACTAAAAAAAAAAAATGCTCAAAAGTCTGAGCTTATTAGCACTCATCTACCTACTCAATCTATTGTTCAACTGTTGGTTAGGTAAAATGAAATATCCAATGCAACCATTCAAGCATTATGTACTTTGATATATTTTGTTTCATTTTCTTGTTGATTATCAAAACTGTACTTCTGCAACCTATTAGAAACTTGTCAACAAATGAGAGGATAAGGAAATACATGATTTCCTTTGTTGACTCTAGAAACTGTACAAAAGGATCTTCCAAAATATATACACTGATGTTTAACTGATCTAAAAAACTGTAAATCTTTTCTGGATGGCCTCCATGCCATGAATCTGAAATGTTAATTTCATCTTTATCTCCCTGCAAACTTTCAGATAATATTTGTGATGATATTCCTACTGATTGTAATGTTTGACTGTTGAATCCTTTATCATCTTGATTCTGAAAATCATAGTTAGTTAATAGAGGAATGCTTTGAATGCCTTCAATATTCAATATATCTGCTATTGGATCCTGAAAAACTTGGGAAAATTGCTGGAACCTATAGTATATAGGTTTGTATGAAACTTCATAAACTACAACAAGTTTCTTATCCTTTTCTTTAAATATGTTATACCATATTTCCTTTAAACACTGAAATGATTCAAAAAATAGTGGTATGGAACTTTCCTGTGTCATTTGATCATTTATTTCAATGGGAACTGGTAACTGCAATTTTGAAACTAAAAAATCTTGATCAATAGTTTCATTATCTTCTTTTTTTTTCAATCACAATTCCTAAATATTGCTGATTATTGATGGCCTGATAGTTGTCTCTAATGAACTTAAATGAAGAAGAACAAAGAGGTAAATAACATTCACTTATTTCCACATTTTCTGCTCTTTCTTCCTCACTCTCATGGCTGATCTGTACTGGCTGATCACTGTCTTCAATCTGCTAAAACTGAGTTTCTTCATCCCACAAACTAGCTTTTGATTGCTCTGTAAAGCTAGCTTGAGTTTGGAGAACATAACTATCATCATGATAATCATACTTAGGAAAATTATCAAAAGAAGGAATTTCATCAAACATACACATTAGATCAACAGATTCCTCTTCCTCATATTGATTTGTAAATTCATTTTTTGATCTATGATAATTGGGATTAGCAAGAATTTTTTCATGGCTATCAACCTCTTCTATTTCTTCATGGTGATTTTGAATAAAAAATTCTTCTTTCATAGTGATCTCCTATGTTATTTCATCTAGTTTTCTTACCAAAAGGCGGAGTTTTACCTCTGCAATATTTTTCTTTTCCTCTTCTTCCGCTTTCAACTTTTCCTGTTTGATTTGTAGATTAACTTCTACATCGACTGCAATGTTCTACATCTTTACAAGTGTTTTTGGATCTCTTTCTCTTAATTGAAATTCTATTTCTAGATCAAAGGCACTTGGATAATGCAAGAGAGCTGAATCATGAGGAGGTCTAATATTTTCTGGCATTGAATAATAAACTTGATTAAATCTGTCAGAAAATTGTTGTATTGTTTCATTTGGATGTCTTTTTAACTAATTATATTCTTCCATGATCACAAAATGATTAACTTTGATTATCCATCTATCAAGGAAAATTTTGATAAATTGCTGGAAATTTGAGATGCTAGCATTAGGTAGATTTTTGAACCAACTCTTTATTCTATTTTGCAAAGAAAGAGCAAAAAGTCTGATTTTAACATCATCTTCATCAATCTCAAATAAATCCAAATAATTTTCAAAACCTTGAATATGTTTTTGGGCAGTGATACCATTCTCTCCATCAAATCTAGGAAGATACTTGTAGTATTTTTTAGGAAAATCATGGAGTATAGGAGGTAAAATAAGGGGCTTATATCTATCTAGCACTTTATGTGGTACAGGGATATGTACAGGGATTTTAAGATCAGTCTTGATTATTTGAGGCTTCTTAATTGGAAAATGATCATCATTAGTTTCATAAGAAAGTTGCTCAAAGAGATTAGGAGAATTATTACTTGCAATCTTCAAAGGAAAATAACTAAAAACTAATCTAAGATCTTCTATAAAATACAATATACATTGAAAAACTTTATTAATGAGAAAGAACATAATTTCTTGGATTAAGATCCAAATTGAAAGCCTGATCTTTCCATATTGTTCTTTGAGGATCATTCCTCCAGTGGAGTCTTCATTGTGAAATTGATTTGGAGTCTCCAGGTGGATGATTTTAACCTTTGTGTGTCTGATCACTGTCCACCATCATAGATCAGATCTGAACCTGTAAAATATTTCTGAAGAAAAATGTTAGTCTTCCCGAGTGGAATCACCACTATGTTTAAATGGAATGAACAATACAACTTCGACAATCTCTTTAAGAAACTTAAGATTTTGGGTTTGAATTTTCTCAAATATTTATTTGACTAGAGGAACTGATCAAATGTTTGAAACCAAAGTTCAGTTCATAAACTATACCGAAGATAGACTGAAGCAGCATTCATTTACTATGCAATTGCAGAGCAAAAGAAGTTCAAAGGCTACCTGGCTAACTTCAGGCTTCGTTTGTAGCTTATAAAATAAACGATAGTAACAATAAAATTATTCAGGTCCCCAGCGGAGTCGCCACTATGTTATCACTCATATTTTCCTTGAAGTTGTGGGAAGAGGAAAGGGGTCCGAGGTAACCACAAACCAACTTTTAGATACAGAATCTAGCCAATTTGTATCCAGAGAGGGCTCTCTCTGTAAAATTTAGCTTTGTTTTTAGAAGATATTAGGTTAGTTGTAAAGTTCAGGGGTTTTGATTTTGTTTGGTTTGATGGAATTCTATAGCCAAGAGTAAGATCAAGTAGTTTTAGTCCATTGGGCTAATGGAGTAAAAAAATTGGCTGAACTAGATTTGAGTTTCTCAACAAAAGATGGTTTAGCAGGGCAAGATAATCAAACAAGAAACAATTATAGATCTAAAATGAATGGAATGGAATTCAAATGGATGAAAGGCAATTAAAAATCTTTCACCACATTCTAAATAAATAAATTGATTGATTATCAATAAAGAGAAATTAATTATTATTTACTAAATAACCAGAAATGTATCAACTAGAAAAACAAGAGCAATTAAGAATTCACTGCTTAATCTAGCTTAGAAGAAAACATTTAGAATAATAACGACTGAAATCAGATTACACTTAAGTACCTTCTGATTTATTCCTTTTCATTAATTATTAAGATAATGAAACACATATGATATTGTAAACAAATATAGAACTTCAAAACATGAGATAAAGATGACTTATTGATCCTTCGTTTGACACATGAATCCTGAGAAAAGTCTTCTGCATCAATTCCTTGTCAAGCTTGCCTAAAAAATTTCTCCAATTGCACTTTATTCCAAAATAGTCAATGTTACATCAAATTCTAAGAATCCACCTCAAATACTTCCAAGAGTGAAGTATTTATACAAATTCTAAACTAAAATATCTTGAAAAAATATCAATATTAGTTCACAAATCTCTCCAACTATTTTACATAAATAGAACTTAAGTAAAGGAAACTCAAAATAATGCATCTATTTGGCACTATTTTGTATGGATAGGTGATGAAAAAGAGGATTATTCGAATTTTATCCAACTCTTAGTTGATGATGAGGCATCCAAGTCACTAACTGCTTCCTTTCTTTGTGCATTCTGCTCCAACAATTCTGCAAACTTGGGGTCCAACGATATGTTTTTATTTATCAATCCATAATAGATATGTAAAATGTGAAAGAGGTTATTTTGGATTAATATTTTCTTGAGATAAACCTCTTTCAGTTTCCTAAACTTCCTCTCTAGCTGTGCACAATAGGCTCTGTAAAAATATGTGTAAAACAGAGTTTTACAGAGTCTGAAAAATATCCTGTAAAGATGTGCATGTATCTCTGATTCTGAAATCACTCTGAAAAACGTGAGATAGGTTTTTGGATATGGGTCTCTTAGGAACAAAAATATCCTTCATTTTTGTATGATGTATTTCGGATTGGTCACAATATTCTTTGCAAAATGACGACTTAATTGGAATTTTATGCAAAACGTGATTTCCAACATTGTTTAATATTTCCAAAACCATAATAGCTGTTAGAAAAGTGAGAGAGGTGTTTGTAGATGGTCCTCTTAAGAACATAAACCTCCTTTAGTTTTTCAAAATTCATCTTTTATTGATCACAATAGTTTCTGCAAAACAATGACTAAAACATGAAATTTCTGCAAAAATGTTCCTTCTTGTTGTGTTTTTCATCTTTTCACTTTTTTGTTCTTTTGACTATTTTACTTTCACTTTAGACAAAATTCAATGTTGGTGAAAGTATTTTCATTTCTTTTTACCATTTTACAGCCTTTGTATTTACTTTTACTGTTTACCTTTAACTGCTCTGTAACTTCATTTTAACTTTCGCTCTGACTTTTACCTGATACACTTTAACCACTGATACTCCTTAATTGTTATGCTTTTACTATCCCTGTTGTTTGCCTCTCTAAAATAACAATAATAAATCCAAAATAATTAATTAAATATTCCTAACTCTTGGGTTGTTGGCTTGTTCCTCAAAAGATGGAGTTTGTTTAGGAACTCCTATTTTGGTGGGTTTTTGGTGAGAACTTATCTCAACCGAAAGAGACTAAGATAGCACAGACTATCTTCTCTCATATATTTAAATTGTAAATTAAAGTTCTTTTAATAAGAGAGATTACATGAAGAATCCATGAGGCTTCTGCCTTTTCTGCCAATGTTTTGTCTAATTTCATTTCTATGTTTTCTGCAATAAGTTTCTGAGTTATTTAATTAGTATCATGTGGTATCAGAGATGATGGTTTTTCTTTTTGGGATCCTTTGCATCGTGCCATGGTGGCGGCCTCAAGACCCCAAACTTGACGAAAAAATGTGCGTGGGTGAATGTGTGTGGATGCTGCAGCGTGGACCTACGTACTCATGAAAGCGCTGAGGGTATGCAAGAAGTAGAGTTGGTTTTCCAACAACACCAAAGAATCTCGAATGACAGTGAAGCTCCTTATTTCGGAAAATAGGTATTCCTCCTCTAATAAATCAAAAAACTGGGTAGAGTCAAGGGCGCCTGCTAATGTGGTGTTCTGCAGAGTTCTGGTCGTGTTTAAGGTAGCCATGGTTTTTATATCAAAGGGCTGAGAGTGTGAATTTATTCTATTGTGATTTTATTTTGTTTTTTTTATGCGCAGATCAAATCGCTTCTACGCACCACAAATTTGGTGGACACTTGTGTGTTTTTTATTTTTCCTCATATATATGAATTAGTTGCATCGCTGGTTCGTTAAGCTGTAAACGGTGTAACTTGGTTGTGGCATCGATTCAGCAATCTGTGACATCACTTTTGCGTTCATATTAAATCTGTTGTGCGTTCGATGTGCTGTGCGTTCAATTGAAGCCACGTTTTTCAAACCAGCATTTTTTCATGTGGTAATCTGCATTTTAGATCTGCAAATTGGATTTCTTTCATGATTATAACCAGCAATTTAAATGACAGTGTTTGCGTCTCTGCCAACCAGCGTTGAATGTAAATGCCGGCGTTCAGCAAGCATTTGAAAACAACGTTGAAATTTCAATTGAAAGCGCTGAAACCAGCGTTGAAATCTGCAACTGAAAGATCGATTTGCAATTGAAATCTGCAATTAGAAGATCGATTTGCAATTTGCAATTGAAATCTGGTTCATAGCGTTTTTTTGTGGCATCAGATTTGATTGATTCTAGCGTTGAATGGATATGAACCAGCGTTCCAACGTTTAATCGCATTCTGCACTTTGAACTGAAACAGCAGCACCAATGTTTAGTCCGTTACGTGTTTTCAAGCATTCACATAACCGAAAACATCAACAGTGTTTAACTGCAACAGTGTTCTACATGTGGTATTGCAACAGTGTTTAATTGCAACAGTGTTTAACTGCAACAGCGTTCAGCATTGAGAACAGCGTTCAGCCCATAACCAGCATTATCTCCAGCGTTCAATAACCAGCTTTATCTCTAGTGTTCTCAGTGTTCAATAACCAGCAATAACCAGCGTTATCTCCAACGTTCTCAGCGTTCAAGAACCATATTTCCTCGGGTAAGAACCAGACTTGCGATCTTATCTACCGGTGTTGTTCCGTTGTTCAGAACCAGATTTTTCCATAGGCTATTGGTTGGTAGAGGCGGATGCCGCAGTGCATTTACGAACAATTGGGATGGGTCTGGCACTGGGCTGCTGTTGAAGGATGGAAATGGGAAATCGAACGAATATTTGAGAGGATTAAGTAGATTTTTGTGAAGAATATTATAATAGTATTTCTTTTTATTTAGGATTTGTAAATGAAAGCATAATTGGAGTGATAAAGTGGAGCTTTGAATTTGGACAAATAATTAAAAAAAAAAAAATTGTAATATTTTGTAATTGGAGTAATAAGGAGTATTTGAAATCTTTGGAGAGATGAGGAGTGTTTTTTATTTGTATTTGGAGTGATAAGTTGCATGAGTTTTTTCTTACTTTGAGAGAGATTGTGTCACTATCCATTTAGATTTTGAAGGCGAGTTGTTTCAAAAAGCTCCCAGCTTGGTATTATTATTGCTTCAGATGATGTACTCCAATGATTAATAAAGATATCATTTTTTTTGGTGTTGATGTGTCCTAGATCCGCCCGAAATTGAATAAGGGGATCTAAGGTACACTATCTGTGTTTGATGGCGCATGTTTTTTTTATGGCTTCATGTTGTTGTTTTTGATCTGTGTCTAGTTGTGACACATCAATAGTTTCATCACATACATGAAATTCAGCAAGCACAACACATAAAGAAATAGCTGCAAGATCAACACATGCATCTGTAAAAATTGAAGATTGTCTACATCATCATTTTAAATCAACAAGCCAATTCACTTCATAAAGTTCATGTACTTGCACATTCAAAAGTCTACATCAGCATTGTTATACATTCTTGTCAGAACTTGTAATCAAATTCATTATGTTATGTTAATCATTAAAAATTCATTGTTAATGAATTTTTAAGAAGACAAGTGAATTCATTATTTTAAAGTGAATCATTGTAAGCTTTCTTGGGTGAATTGTCGCCAGTGTTCGACACCCTTGATTTACACAAAATCAATTGAGTGCATGAGTTTTTTCAAACAAGAAACAAGTTTACATCTCCAAGCGAGCGTGATTTCAAACAATTTGTGTCAAAATACTACAAAGATCAAACCATCAAGTAAGCCAGAGTGCAGTTTATTGCACCGACCATCAAAAGCAACCAAACAAGTTCAACTATGACATCAATCAACCAAGTTGACATCGACATCAAGTGAGCGTGGTTATTCATTGAAGTGAGCGTAAAATCATCAAGTCAAGTGAAGCGTTCAAGCACACGCAATCGTCATCAAGCGAGCGTGAATTCCAAAGTTTTAGCAAGACAATTTTACAACTCTAGCAAGTGCAATAAGCAACAAATCAAGCGAGCGTGCCACATTCAAGCGAGCCTGACATTCAAGTGAAACAGTTCAAAGTACGACATCTACAACAAGAGAGCCTAATTTCAAGTGCGCAAGTTTAGATGGTGCAACATATTCAGTTGTTAAACATTCTTCACAGTTTGATCATCTCCAATGATGAAGACATGGTGCACATCAGCAAAGACACTCTTGCTGATCTTTCACGGCATCTAGAACAAACACATGAAACTATTGAGTTTCTTCAGCTCGAGTCGCAACTTCAAAGGATTGAATTGCAAGAAAAGAATGATACTTTCAAGTCTTTGAACCATCCAGATGATAAGTCTTTGCACAATCCAGATGATAAGTCATTCATTCAGCCAGCTTCCAGTGTCGAAGTTATTCCAGATCTAATTTCTTCCAAGCCCATCATCAAGCCCTGGGAAGAAATTCAGAATAACAAGAATCAACGAGGCTTAGGATATGTCCAAGATGACGCAAACTTACATATTCCCGATTATTCCAAGCCCATTCAGTTCGTCAGTGCGGGATTTCTTGAACATATCCCCTCAGCACATTCAGAGATAGTTGCAGACAACCAGCAGAGCATGAAACCCAAAGTTGCTGAAAAATATAATTCCACACAGCCTAAAGTTGAAGACAAACCGAAATGTTCTCATTGTCAGAGAACCGGTCATATGGACGATCAATGTTTTGATCTCCATCCCTGTTGCCATTGTGGCAAGTGAAATCATTCCTCAGAAAAATGTCGCAATCAACACAAATCAGCAAGATTGAAGATACATTATGAATGGATCGACCCTTGGGAATGGTCATCCGCAGTTAAAATATTGCTTCAGTTCTACCATCGAATCCAATCACACATAGTGCAGCCAACACTGAACAGATGATGGTACTCTCATGCAATTGAATGGGGGAGTACAACAATGTAAAACTCCTACACCTGAAAGGGGGGAGTTCAGGAATATTTTACAAAGAAGTGTCTCTTCTTTTAGCTGACAAAGGGGGAAAAATGTCAATGAGATTGACAGTGGTTTTCAGATTGAAAGTCTTGACAAAACCAGCAAAAGCAGCCAGTGGGCATCAATTTTCCAGTGGGCATCAACCAATTTGCCAGTGGGCATCATCAACAAACTTGCCGGTGGGCATCAACAAATTTTCCAGTGGGAAGTCGACAGCACAAAAGCAGTGAACAGTTTTTCAGCATAGCAAAAGCAACAGTGAGTTGTTTTTGACATCATCAGCCAGTGGGCTTTGAACAAATTTTTTCAGTGGACAAAGGATGCTACTTTCATGAAAAGGACAGATAGATCCTTTTTCAACTTGGCACTTGATGGAGTTGTCAAGCAAAATTCAGACATGAATCAAACATGCAGCTGACTCATGGTTTCTTCAGATTGCAATTTTTCAGCATCCAGCTTTGGCAGTTTTTCAGGCAATGTTTTTTGAGGATCAACATGAGAACTTGGAAGATGGTTCCTCATTCTTGTTTTGTATTTGTCATTGAAGGGGGGAATGTTAGCCTCTCTAAAATAACAATAATAAATCCAAAATAATTAATTAAATATTCCTAACTCTTGGGTTGTTGGGTTGTTCCTCAAAAGATGGAGTTTGTTTAGGAACTCCTATTTTGGTGGGTTTTTGGTGAGAACTTATCTCAACCAAAAGAGACTAATGTTGGGTATATGACCAAAGTCCCACATTGACTAGAAGTGGGGAGGATCATGGGTATATAAGGATGGACAAATATCTCCATTGGTATGAGGCCTTTTGGGGTAAAGCCCATAAGCAAAGCCACGAGGGCTTAGGCCCAAAGTGGACAATATCATACCATTGTGGAGATATGTGGTGTCAAGAATCCTTACAAGTGGTATCGGAGCCATGCCTCGAAGTTAGTGAAGTCGATGAATCCTCGAATGTCGAACGAAGGTGGTGGGCCCCGGTAATATCACGATGGGATCCATGGATGAGCTCGGTTAGACAGGCGGTATGCTCCAGATTCTTCATGGACGTGTCCTGGTCCCAACACGGTGAAGAGGAGTTGACCTGGGATAGAGCAAGCTCTCGAGGCAGGTGGTGCTCCATGTAAGGCGTGTGCTTTCAACGCATTGGAGCGGAGAATCCTGGTTGGTAGAGAGTGGACGGATGGATAATCGTTTGAGGGGAGGCTCGATGGTCCTTTGTTCGAGGGGAGGATTGTTGGGTATACGACCAAAGTCCCACATTGACTAGAAGTGGGGAGGATCATGGGTATATGAGGATGGACAAATATCTCCATTGGTATGAGGCCTTTTGGGGTAAAGCCCATAAGCAAAGCCATGAGGGTTTAGGCCCAAAGTGGACAATATCATACCATTGTGGAGATATGTGGTGTCCAAAATCACAACAAATAAGATAGCACGGACTATCTTCTCTCATCTATTTAAATTGTAAATTAAAATTCTTTTAATAAGAGAGATTACATGAAGAAGCCATGAGGCTTCTGCCTTTTCCGCCAATGTTTTGTCTAATTTCATTTCTATGTTTTCTGCAATAAGTTTCTGAGTTATTTAATTAGTATCACCCGTAAATTCTCATTTCACTTTTACCATTCATTGTGCACATTTCATCATTCTAATCTCTCTATGACTTCGTATAAAAACTGTTGGTTGAATGAAGAGATTGAGTTAAAATCTGAGAATTTGGAGCAAACAATTTTGTCAACTAGTATTGAAACTGTTGGTCCAAATCCATATTCTGATAATAACCTGCAAAAATCAAAAAATTTGTTAATGAAATCTAGGTCTGCAGGGAGGTGATTGTAGGTTTTTTGAAAGACCTGTGGAATGAGATCAGTCTGTGAAGGTTTAACTCTATTTTTTAGGCATTTTGGGGAACTACTGCAAGATTAGATTGTTTGCAGGAGTTATTCACTTTAACAGAGATGAAACTGAGTAATGTAGGCAAAGGATGGCTTTATTTTTTGCATTTTTTGCTCAATTAGGTTTTTTGAATTGGTTTGATTTAAAACAGGGAATATCAAGGTAATTCAGAGGTTTTAGTTGTTCGATCCTTGATTTTAATCTCTAATGTGAAAATTGATGAAATTGGATTTTAAAAGGTTCACAGTTGAAGATAGGGTTTTTTGGTCTTTAACAATCTTCAATTCAGTTGCATTTAGTTGGAAAAAGTCGTGGAGATTCTCTGAGGACGAATTTCAAAGGAAATGGCTCTTAAAATGGCAACTGGCTCAAAAATGGCGTGGGTATGTTTGTTTTATTCATAAAGTCAGAGGTTGGCGGGTTTTTAATGGATGAAGTCAGCAAGTACGGAGGCTTCGGCAGGGGAGGCAGGTGGTAAGCGGTTTCTATCACACCGTTTTTGAGGGAGGGCGGTTTTCAGCTGAGGGCGAGTGATTCCATACGATGAACGACGTGGGGTGTGGTACTGTTCAGAAAACCGCCTGGCCATCGCACGTTATTTTTTGGACGAGGATGGCCAGCGATATGGATAATAACCGTTGATCTCAGATTGATTGATTGGACGGTGGTCGGGGTGATGAGATGACGGGAAATTAATGGAGCGGGCCCGACGTAATTTATTTTGAATTAATCGCATCGGGGGGAAGTCTATTGGTGGATTAGGTTATTAATTAACCATGAGGGTTAATTAATCCCTTTTATACGGCGGGGAGATGCGCTCACGATTAATCAAATATTTGACTAATTAATCATAATTAACGCATTCATATGGTTATTTTTCAACCAAAGGGGCAGGATATTATTACTTTGGGAGTTTTATATAGTTAAAATAGTACGGGAGTGGGTGGATTGTAATAGGGATTTAAATAATAAATTAAAAGTTAACATGAAAATATGGAAGTGCTAAGTATTAAAAACATTAGGTTAATGTATTTAACTTATGCTTGAATGAAAAGGGTTTTTATAAGATATTATGAAATTTCCCTAAGTAAAATGGAATTTTACTTCGGGAAAGATTGTTTTGTGGAAAGGAATGAATGATTATTGAATGCTTTTAAGTACTTAGGCTTTTAAATTATTGGGCCGAGGGTCCGGTCCCTCCAAAAGTCAAGGAAATGCCTTGAGCCCCTCTAATTTTCAAATACCTTAGTATTTAAGGGAAATTAGTAAAAATTTTAGGGTAAAATGAGAAGGGGAGTTAATCATTTGACCTTTTTTTTCTTGAAATTCTTCCAGTGTAATGTCTGCCTTGTATTTGTGATGAAATTAAGGATTAACACATTTAGAGTCATTATCCATCACATGTAATTCTGCAACATCATCTACCTACCCTACCTACTTTAACCTATCATTTTTTCTTCTTTATTAGGGTGCACTTAGACTGGCAAACCCTTATCACACTTTCTTTTCTTTTACATGTAGAAATATATCTAAATCTAACCTTGTTACATCCAAGGGCTGAAATTAAGTTGTTGAGCTCCTTTTATTTACTCTACCTATCTACTTATCTGCCAAGATTAAACAGTTTGGTCAGATTTTATTCTCTATCTCTAAAACATAAATTTCACATATGAACAAGCCAAGTTTAAGCTATTTGACTGTCCATCAATTGTGGCATTAGATACAAGTTGCACACAAATTTTTTATTACATAAGAGCAAAAAGTAGTGGCATTTAGACTTGCACACTTTCCTTGGCCTTTCTTTTGGTGGGGTTCATTTTATTTTACTTTTTTGGCCATTTTTTATTCTTTTCACCCTTTGATTTTTCTTTTGGGGTATACCCTCTTTACATTTTTTAAATTTTTTTGATTTTTTGATAATATGGAAACCTTTACAACAATAAAAGGTATGAAAATATTACATAGCCCATCAATTCAATCATGAAATATGACACCTATTGGTATAGGATTCTAACACCTGGGAAGGAGAGGATCTGTAGGAGGGATCAAGGCAAACCCTTATTGTCGAGAGGGAAGAAGTTCTCAAATATTCTTCTACACAATTTGCATGGCATCAAAAAGGACATCAAATAAATGAGGAGGGAAAAACATGGAGATCCCTCAACAAGATCTACAATATCTATACATGAGGAAAGCTCTAATTACTCATATTATGGGTGTGAGTATCCAGCCACACCATTAGATTTAAAATTCTCTATCGACCACATGTTCAAGACAAATGAGATGGAGAAAGAAGAAGGGCCAAAGAAGGAGACTCTTGGTGATTATTTGCAAGAGTATGAAGCTTAATCTAAGGGGTTCAAATATCACTTGAACTTCCAAGGGTTTTGCAAGATCAAAGAGGAAAGAAGCACAAGGAGCAAGAAGCATGGTGTGGGTAGATTCTTTCTATCTAATTTTGATGGATCACCTAAATATCCAGCTAGGGTTTGGGTGAAGGAGCTAGACACCTATGTGCAACAACATCAAGTTTCAGAAAATGAAGTCATCAAAGTATCAAAACTACATCTTGAGGGTAAGGCTTATGCTTGGTGGTTGTTTGAATATTTTTCTGTAAAGAATGAAAATACATCTACTTATGCAAAGTTCATTAGAACAATAGTGGAAATTTTTGATGAAAAACTTTGTTAAGCAGGTAAATCCTCTCTGCGGACAGAGACAATCCCTCTAGCCCTAGAGTGGGTCTAGAAACAAAGAGACATGCTAGAGTGTTGATTCCTAATTACTGAATGAAAGTAGACACGATAGATCAACCTACCTGGAGTCCAATGTTGTCGTCATTTCTGTAGTGTTGGTGGCCTCTCGCTCCTGCCTTGGCAAGTCACAATACTTTCGCAGTCATGCTTGGATACCTGCACATAGAACTAAAAACAAGAACATCATATGACATTATAATGCTTCATTCATAACTATTAGCCAGTCAAATAGGGCTAAAAGTATTGCATTAAACAAACATCATAACAAAAAAGTGGAACCAAACAATAGTCACGTATATGTATTGATAGAAGGAAGAGATACAACCAAAGCTTTGATGTCGCAGTATCCTCCAGGAGGGTTCAACCAAAGCGCGTCTCAGATGTTCGTCAAGGAATTCAGATGGGATGAAGGCATGGACTCAAGCTCTCTCAATGTAATTCCTTCTTATTCTATCTCTTCAAAAGTTCTGCTATAGTATGTTCAATTCTCCAAGTTCAACTAGCTTATGCAAATAGAGATAACTTCTTTTTATAGAGGAAAAGGAGGAGGTTAGGATCCCTACAAAGGTGGGAGGGAGGCCTATCCTTTAGGAGGTTCCCATAAGAGGTGGAAACCATAAACCAAAGGAGGAAGTCTGTGGTTTATCAGTTCAACCACTCCCAATGACTCATCCTCGAAGTTGTTGGAATGGAATCTCCACCTCTATTTTTAAAAAGCATTCCATAACTAGCTCGGTGTAGGTGGCTAACTGAGACAGAGCGCCATCTGGCGTGAGGGCATAATTGACTACTCATGCCCAGGAAAAAATAGGGGTTTTTGAGTCTCTACTCAGGGAATTGTCAACAGAAGGAATATTAATCTCATGTAAAGGGATACAATTATGGTCTTTGCATGGCATGACATTGCTTATTGATCATGAAAATGACCCTCCAATGGGCGAGATGGGGATTGCAGGGACAGTGAAAAAAAGATGTGTAACAGATGCCCCCTAAAACATGATGTCCAAGGGAGAGGGAGGGGCGAAATGATTTATGAGAATGCGTTCAAACCAAACACCATTGTCAGAAAACCTACAATTACGAATATAACTGATATCTCTGATACATGAATATGTGGTATGGGTGAAACCATACATAATAGAGTATATAAAAACTGAGATCCGAGGTATGGACACATCCATCCAGTAGTAAGGATCAACAAATAGACTCAGGCATGGTCACAGCCATCCAATCAGAAGAGTCATGCAATAAGTCATGATAATCCACAAAATCCGCAGCCTGGATTTTATCACACAAAACCCAGGGTCTTGTGCTCCATCTCGACCCGAAAAAGTACAAATTCAAGAATGCGAATGTACGAGATGAAGTCGAACATACAAGAAAATCACCTGATTACCATCCAATGATGAAAGTTGCTAACAGACATGAGATAAACCACCAATAATGGCAATGGCTCTCAAGGTACGACCAGTACAATCCACAAAATGTGAATAGTGATCTGGCATCGAACACCCACAAAATCACTCGATCAAAGGCCAATGATGTTGACCTTGCGTCGAATGCGAAGAACCTGCCATTGAGGCATGCATGCTCCAACATACCAGAAGGGAGTCTCTAGATCAAATTCCTGGATAATGAGCTAAAGTCGACAAGAAGTGACCTGATCAAAGGTGGGCCATAATTTTTCCCACATCATCGACATGAGACAGAGTAACATGATGATAGTGAATTAGGACCAACAGAGAATCAGAGGGAGGTTGAAAACTGCAGAGGTAAACTTCTCTTGAACATATCAGCGATACAACTCTAGATTAGGCAGTATTTGACATCAAGGGATTTGAGGTCATGATGACATGGCAAAGAGCAGATGAGAGGTCAAAAGAGATTACCCAAACCCATGGAGGCATAAGTGATGAAATGAGATGTCCCCATCCTGACACGAATGCAGACAAGTGCCATGTTCAAGAGTGACATACTGCCAACATAACTAAAACTTGGTTCCATTTTTCTCCACAATTTCTGGCGAGTACCCCAATTATTTTTTAAAAAAAGCTTGAAGGGGATAACATATTCTTGTGCTGTAAGTTTTTCCTTTGGACGAATCCATCCTAGTAAATTTCATGAGCCCTAGGAAGGAGGAACTCGAATAACGTCATGGTGACGAAGTCCGATGTCATCAGGTTTTAATGAGTTTGAAAAAGGAATAATTCGGCATCTTTTCATGTTTAGAGAGTTTGAAAAGAAGACAGAAAAGAAAACTCCATCATGCCCCTTTTCGTAAATAGTCTCTCATATCCGAAAAAGTAGAAAAAAATATATTAAATAACCTCTTAGTCATGATAGGCTAAGGTATTCCTTTTTCGTAAATAATCTATCCTAGCACGAAAAAGGGCTAAACATATACTGGGTAGATATCGCTTCATAGCCATTTAACGAGTTTGAAACGACAAGAGTCTCGGTAATCTTTTCAATTTTAGAGAGTCATAAAAGAGCTGAAAGATGACTCCAGTAGTGAATTTTTCGTGTTTTTACCAAGTCTGAAAAAGTATAAAATTTAACTCATTACTTCATCACTACGTCCTGAAAACCTGTTGTTGCACAAGAGACACGTGTAAAACCCATTTCTCGAAAATAATATAATAAAATAATAATAAAAACATGTCTTAAAAGCTAATTATGGCTGTAAAAAGTTATAAAATGCCAAAAATGGTAAAAATATTTACTTTTTACTTTTTACCTCTTGTGGAGCAATAGTTACCCATTTTATATTGTGATTTTGCTGTGACGATATCAGGAAATCCGTCAGACCAATCTTGAATCCATCAGTTCCAGGTAAGATTTGACATCCTTCCCTTCATTTTAAGTCATATTTTACTACCTACGACTTCCAATTTTGATTTTTGGGGGAGGAAATGCAAATATTAGGGCATGGTAGTTGTCACGGGTTTCAGGCACGGACTCGCGCCAATCGCCCATTTTTCTGAAGTAGGGTGCGCCCATTGGCGCGACTATTTGGGAAACAGTCACACCAACCGCACAAATCATTCTTGTGCCAAAATGCAAGTCAAATACCCAATTTCTTACAAATCCTAGTTTCAAAAAAGGCTAATACTATCCATGTGAATATGTTTGCAGGTAGAAAGTGGAAAAATGGTAATCGAATGGAAAGAACGGGAACACAACGAAGAGGACGAGCTTGCCATGGGAAATGAGAGATGTACGGAAGCTCTCAAAGAATGTGGATTGAATAAGTTCTTCTTGACACCGTGTCTCTGTGCTCAATTGGAGCTGCTACAATATTTGATCAGTATATGGGTTGAGAACCAGGAAAATTTCATCCTTCGAGATCAGGAACTCGAGATTGATGTTTCTAACGTGTATTTTATAACAGAATTTTCGCGGAGTGGAGTAGCACCGATCCTAACCGGAACCCGACCTTGCATGGAGAGCATGTCCATGGTGATTGACAGGGTATGTCTAGGGGTACGGAAGGAAATATGAAGTGGGAAAGTTAATATCTAGACTATCCCAGACTTGGCACTAAAAGTAGTGCTACATACCATCACACGAGCTACAAGATCGCAAGCACGGCACGAAGCAAAAAAGACACAGTTCCTTATTTTTGTATACTTCTTGACACTGACCATATATAACTAGGCAGAGGTCGTGACAATAAACATGAAATGACAGCTAACAAAATGCAAGAAGAACAAACTGAAGTAATTCAGTTATGGGTCTATCTTGGTATCATTCTTCCTGGAACGACTACCATTTTTTTAGCATCAGGAGATCATAGTCCCAACACCACCAGCGAGAGAACCATGGATGTCCTAATGGGAAGCTCTGATGCCAAGGCAGGGGAAAGTCAACAGATGTCTTGGAGACCAATTTTTTTTTATTGGCTCCGCCAACAGTTGATCGTCATGGAGGATTGGCCCTACTCTAGTATAGATTTCACTGGTGATCTAGACCAAGCACTCCCGGAGGGAGAGGATTGGGATGAAGATTTGGGTAAGACTCATTTTTAATTTTCATGAGTGTTATGATTTTCTTAACTATGTATGTTCTAACATTAAATCCATGCATTTGCAGAAGTTGGCCTAGAAAGACCTGTGGGCATGTCTCCGATAGCAAGGCGAATGCCTCGCGATTTAAACCCTCCTGGTGAGGGAGGCGAGGAGGAGGAAATCGTGTGCAACCTAGAGGGGATCACACATGGAGTCTCGAACTATGCATGATTTGACGATGTTTCTCATTCCTACCAGAGGCATACCGTAGTGGTGCCAATCCGCATTCACCGCTTATTGAGGTGGCTCGTACGGGAAGTGACATGCTACCATGATCATCACGCCAATTAGAGACCTTAGGCTTTATATCTGCATATTTTGAGAGACATGGTGTCTCAGGATGTAATAGAAACACACATATTTTTTGAATTTATGATGCACACTGATGCAAACACAAGACATATATATATATATATATATATATATACATACATCTATTTTCCCACATGGATCCTTTACATATGATGATGATTTTACATATTACGCAAATGTCTATCTAATAGAATGTTAGACACTATATCAGTTAATGCATTCATTCATCTAGGAATATGTTGATATGTGATCAAATCAAAATGTCTTTCCAACAAATGAATACGTAAATACAATCTCAAAATGTACAGGTTTCTAACTGAATAATTACCATTGATTTGCAGAACAACAAGTTGTGAATCTATATTTACAAGCAATGCGTGTGTGCCGAGATTTATTTCCTGAGTTAATAGTTCAATGACAACACTATATTTAGTGACATTGTTTGTAGTCTGTCCTAGAAAAATGCCTTGCAGTTCTATCAAATCACTAGTAGGATCATAGATTACCCAGGTTGCTGACGACAAATTCCTGGTACTGCGGGAAGCACCATCAATGAAATTGACATAAGGGGTAATAGACATCTGCACAAATAAGCAAGACCCAATAAGCAGGGAAACTCTCACAAAGCACACCAAATCACAACATGTACAAAAAAGAAAAAAAACATCTAAGTACATAAATCATGAATGAATGACTCATGCATAATATTTTTTGGGATACAACCCATTTCTAGGTTGTTCTAGAGGATGACATTCGTAATCAATAAGCTCATAGGCACCATTCTACAACACAAGTTTAATAATTTAAGGCCCATGCCACATGGGTTGAAATTTTCCTACCCCCAGCTTATCATGAGCTTGGTCGTACAGGAGGACGAGATCTCCTTCATCGAAGGAACGAGGGGAAACCGATTGGTCAAAATGAGCTTTGACCCACTTCTTTTGTGCTCCAATAATGAGAGCAGGAAAGTGACGAGTTTCATCTAGACTTTATAGGTAAAGGAGATGCTTTTCTTCTGGTGAAGTGTTCGGCAGTAATTCAACAGCCAACTTGAGCGAAGTTATTTCACACTCAATCAGGAGAGTAGCTTCCAGACCATAAACCAACTAAAACAGAGTAAATCGGGTCGCATTCTTAACTGAGGTTCAGTATGCCCAAAGAGCCGAAAATAACATGAGATTCCAATTGGATTTGTGGATCCCAATCGTATGTTGAAGCATGGTAGCAATAAATTTGTTCACGGCTTCAACTTGGCCATTGGCGTGAGGATAGTATGGCGTTGAGTTGTCGTGACACAGACCCAACTTAGAAGTCAACTCTAGCACCATGTAATGCCGAAAATGGGAACCCTAATCAGTAATGATGGCCTAAGGGACACCAAACCTAGAAATTATGTGATTGAATATGAATTGAGCAGCTTTCTTACCATCAGCGGGAAGTGTAGGCATTAGTTCGGCCCATTTGGTGAAGTAGTCCATGACTACGATAATATAAGCATGCCCCCTGGCCGAGTGAGGGCTACACATCATAAAATTGATGCCCCACTTCGTAAAGGGACCAACGGTAATGACTAGATGAGGTACAGGCAGCGCATGGATCTTGCTTTGATAAATCTGGCAATCATGACATTTAAAAACCGCGATAATGCAGTCTTTGAAGATAGAAGGCTAGAAATAACCAACATGAAGAATATTTTGTGTAGTGGCATAACCAGACATGTGACTGCTATAGGTGCCATTGTGATAATAATTTTGGTCTTTCTCAGCTTCCTCGAGAGTCAAACAGCGACGGAGAATGGAATCCACTCCGACACGATAGAGTGTATCCCCGACTATACGATAAGGTTGCGACTGATGACAAATGCATCGACAAGCATCCTTCATCAACTCAGATCTGAAAGTAGATGTCTGTAGATAAAATATTATATCACCATACCATGGATCGAGGGTGCTAATAAAGAAAATAATATCATCTAGAATGTATTCCTCGGAACGAGACGGAGGAGATTCTGAAGGGAGGGAACAGATCAAATCAACAAAGACTAGCGATTTATTTGACTTGGCAGTAGTAAATTCCAAGTCAAACTGTTGGAGGATGACAATCCACTTCGATTATTTTCCCCTCAACAATTTTCGAGACAATATATAGGTCATGGGGTCACAATCAGAAATCACAGTCACCGTACGCAAAATAATATAATGATGAAAACATTGAACTACTTGAACCACAGCTAACACTAACTTCTCGACATGTGCATAGCACGTGTTAGGATCAATAAGGTTATGAGACAAGTAATAAATAACATGCTCATTGCCTTCATCATCGTCTTGTACCAGAACCATGGAAATCATGCTGAAAGTGGCGGCTAAATAAAGGGAAAAAACACGATGATATTTAGGAGGACGCAACAGAAGAGAATTGAAAAGTAATGTCTTCAGGGCCTCAAAATACTTCTGAGCAATCTCATCCCAAGAGAATGGGATGCCCTACTTTAATAGTCGTGTGTATCCTTGAGCCACTTCTGCATAGTTAGGTATAAAATGGTGTATAAAATTAGCTTTACCTTGCAAACTCTACAACGGATGTAATGAGGAGGGAGAGGGGAGATTAATAATAGCCTCAACCTCAAGTGGATCGAGGCGAATTCTGTTTTTGGACATGATAAACTCTAAATGTCTCTAGAATCAACGCATAAGATGCACTTGTGCATATTAAGCCAAATATTGTAGCATCGAAAACGAAGAAAAATCTGACAAATATGGCTAGGATGGTCCCTACGCTTAGCTAAATGAGCAAGAAGGTCATCCAGATAAGGCTGAATGATGTGGTGAATATCGTGAAAAGCATATGACATCACTCGCTAAAATGTAGCCCCAACATTCTTTAAGCCAAAAGGAAGCTTCTTATATGCGAAAGTACCCCAAGGACAGATAAAGGCAGTCTTATGTTGATCAGTCGGGAGAATGTTAATCTAATTATAACTAGAAAAACTGTCCATTAGGGAAAAAATCTCACTCCTGGCATATTCATCAATGATTTGATCGATAAAGGGAGTAGGATAATTATCCTTAGGACAAGCTCGATTGATATCACGATAATCAACGCAGACACAAATAGTTCCTTGTTTCTTAGCTACATGAACAATATTAGAGACCCATTCTATCAAAGGAATCAGATAAATGAAACCGGCTCTGAGAATTTTTTCAACTTCACCTGTAATGGTAGCATATTTTCTAGGGTGCACCGGACGAAGAGGTTGGCGAATAGGCTTCGAACCAGGGTAAGTACATATTTCATGCACCACTATACTAGGGTCGATGCCAGGAATTTCTTCATATGACCATGCAAAGACATCACGGAATTCACGAAAAAGGCCAGTATAAACTTGTACTTCATCGAAAGAACAAGTGACCCTGATATGGATGTTCTCGACGATTCCCAGTTTAACGGAAATTGAATAGGCATCATCTGTGTAATATTGCTCAAGTTACCTTCCGTAAAAATTTCATGCATCAAAACAGGCAATTGAAGCAGAGGAAAAGGAACTTGAGATGCAAAATGCTTGAGACAAGTAGACATGGCCCCAAGGCCAGGCATGAATGAGGAATGATGATGACCATCGTCCCACGGAAAACCCTCAAGAGACATGGTTTCTACGATGGCTTCATCGGAGGGAAACACTTCTTTCAAAGGATCAAGCAAATCTGAATCACCAAGCCAGGGGTATTGAGAATAAATGTCAAGAGATATGCTTGAAGGAGCACGATCAGAGGACGCATCTTCTGAAGCTGTGATGAGTTCACAATAATCAATCTGAATCAGACTCAAAGGCATTGAATCTCTGAACGAATCGATCTATTCAGGCGAAGGAATAATCCATGGGTCATCAGACCGAGAGATCATATGGATCTGAATAGTATCTGGTGGAGGAAGAGGAAAAATACCAGTGAGGTCAGGATCACTAAAAATACCTAGCCCTACACTCTTGTAGGGAGTAGGAATATTATCCACATACGGAACGTTGTTCTCGGAAGAAGAGGTGAAGAAGGACAATTGATCAACAGTAACAATCTTTCCTTCATGTGGGAATTTCAGAACACAAAAGAGAGTGGACGAAAAACATAACATGTCATGAGTCCAACTGCGACCAAGGAGAAGATTATAATTTATTTTAGCATCAACGACTTCTACCTCGAAATTGACTTTCTTCCCTTTTAGAGTAATCGGTAAACTAGCGAGAACACCTAAAGGCTTTGATTCTCTTCCATCAAATCCTTCAAGGTAATTTGGTGATGAATTCATGGTTGGAGAACCAATAGCTTTCCAACATGAAGATGACATGACACAGGTTGATGCACCTTCATCCACAACTGCTTGATAGATGTCGAGACCATTAATAACAACTTGAATAATGAGCACAATTTGATGCGAAAGTCATGGAACAAAATTCTCAAAATTGAAAGCAAGAAGGCAAGTATCGGCAGGATCAATCCCACCAATCACAGATAACAAAGTTCTTCACTGAGATGGACAACTCTGACGTACTTCTAGCTCAGACATCACAGATAGCGCCTGAGCCAAATCCTCAACAATATTGTAATGGTGAGTGGCACGGGTGTTGGGATTATAAGAAGACTTGTGGAGTACACCTTTGGAAGGTGGTCACACAACGGATTCAGCATTGGGCCTTTCAATTTCAAGAGGGCCCATTACAGGCGGAGGATGAGGACCATCAGTTATCTCCTTCCCCATGGCTTGATGGGATCTAGTATAATATTTCGACTAAATAGCAATAGAAACGGCGGCAAGTGCATTCATCATGAACACCTGAGATCCAAATAGGTTAAAGAACTAAGGTTTCTCTACCATCTGAGTCTGCTGAGATGGGAGAGGTTCTTTAAGAAAGAACGAAGTCCCTTGGGTGCCTTTGAGCAAGCGGCTCACTTCGAATCGTCTAGGACAGTCCTTGGTGAAGTGCTCATCGTCACAAATTAAACAAGGGTACTTCAGTTTGCATTGAGAACCATCGGTAGCACGATGTTTCTAATAATCCTGTTTCAGGGTATCGGCTTTGGCTTTACCTTTACCCTTATTTTTACCTTTAGAATCATTATCCGTAGGATTGGCCTGAACAACATTAACTTCGGTGGGTTTACCAGAATTCGAAGTGGACTGAGAAGCAACATTATTGGAAGAAGTGGACTTCGAGTTCCCAGAGTTTGATGAAGAAGACTTCTGAGAAGTCTGAGACATGGAACCAATAATACCATCGACAGATGGAGTCACTGGTGGTTTAGAAGTTCTAGGTCGGGGAGCATCAGGCAAGATATCATATAATGCGTCGGACTGAGAGTACACAAGATCAAGGTATTGGGCGTAAGTAATGACTTGTTCCTCGGTTACACATGCCCCAATAGCCATGTCTTTTACAATTTGATTGAAAAAGGAGGTGGTGAACAAATGATTCAGAAGTTGATCAGGAATTTCAAATTTGATCATGCGATGACAACGTCACCACTCATGAATATGATCCGAGATATGAGTAGATTGGTCCTGTTTCAATGAAGTGAGGAGGTGCATCCTGGTCTCATAGTGGACTAGTAACTGAAAATGCATAAGGAATTCCATGGCTAAAGAATTGAATTCTTGGAAGATGCCACGAAATAGCTCAATGTACCACTTTGCAGCGGCACCAGTAAGATTTCGCTGGAAAAGACGGAGTCGAATACAATCCTCAACCCAAGAGTTAGAGGAACACCACAAGTGGTAAGTCATAACATGTGCTTTGGGGTCTTCTCTAGATTTTCCCTCAAATTTGGGAAAATCATTAGGAATCTTGGTTGGAACTAGAGGTCAATACGAGTTATGAAGAATGGGATCATTCGTTAACTTTTACACATTAGGTAATTCCAGCGTAGCAAGAAACGGTAATTGAGAATTGAAAATCATCGGAGGTCTTTGATAAGGACTTGTGTTTACATTCCACCCAGTCTGAGGGGGATTCTGTCCCCATGCATTCTGTCCCATAGGATTCTGACCATATGGGTTAGAAGTAGGATAATTCGATTGATACTGGGGTTGAGGACCAGGATATTGAGTTGGAGTAGACCACTAAGGTCCCTGCTGAGTAGCATATGGAGTCTATTGTGGAATGTAAGCATGGATTTGAGGTTGAATTTATACAGGTTGATTTTGAGGGTAAGAAACCTGGGGCGCACTATATATCAGTTGATATAAACCTTGAGGATAATAAGTGCCTTGTGGTTGAGAAGTCGAACCCGACTGAGCAGGTTGAGAAGGTTTCTGAGCGAGTAAACATGGATGACTAAAACTGGGTAGAATTGGCTGCTAAAACAATGGAACCGACTGAGGAGCACGTTGAATCGATTGCTGAGCTGGTTGACCGAGTACTGAGGGCCACCAGGTTGGCCTTGTGGGAAAGGTTGGCCCGATTGTTGCGATAGAATAGGTTGTCCCTATAACCAAGTTGACTTGGATGAGGAGCGTAGGGTTGTCCTTGTGACACAAAAATTTGGCCATACGAAACATGTGGTGGTAGTTGTGGTGCTAAAGGTTGTCACTATAGTGGATAGTTTTTCCCCTTGAGAGCATAAGATGGTCATGATTGATTCTGAGGCTGACCAAACGGACCATAGGGTTGGCCATGTTGGAGCAAAGGTTGACCTTGTGAAGGTTGGCCTTGTGGACTGTATGTTTGTCCCTGTGGACCAGAGGAAGGGCCTTGCTGGGCTAAAGTTTGTCCCGATGAGGGTTGTCCTTGCAAGCTAGAGGGTTGCACAAGTAAGGTAGGTCCAAGATGAGCAATGGTCTGATAAGGATAATAAACATATTGATAAGGATAAATAGGAGGCAAATGAAAAATATTACCATACACATCATAATGACGCGGGAATGAATAAACCGGATTACCAACAGCATCATAGTGATGGAATCGAGGATTACCAAGAGATTAGAGGGGTTGAGAACCCTGAGAGCTCTGCTACTAAACAACCAATATATACTTTTCAAAAGTAAGGCCGCCAGGAATGACAGGAGTAGTGGAAACAACACTAGAAATAGGTGGGGCCTCCACATCACTAAATTGTGATCTACTAGAATCGGGATTAATAGGCCACATTGGATTGAGAAAAAGAGACCTACGAGTGTGAAAATATCCTGACGACTGAGTGGTAAAAAATGGTGTGGATGAAGCCACATAGATAGTCAATTGTACTGGAACAGATGTAACAGTAACCGACGATCCAGGTGTCAAAGGTGACAGTCCTAATGAAGGGAGGACTGAAATCTGAGGAGGAGTAAATGTACTGGATTGTGTGATGGATGCAACACCAGACATAATCTGACTCAATGACCTATATCTAGGCAAAGGTGACATCGATGGTGGAGAAGATTGAGTAGAAACGTGAGGGACATATTCCAGAAAAAGCTGATATTCTCCTGTGGAAATAGGAATTCCTTCACTACCAACAAGACTAGATGAATCCATGTCTGACTCCGCTGTAAGATCTTCGAAAAGACTACGGGGACTAGGAGGCACAATAGCAGCGGTCAGTATGAATCTTAATTCCAAGTGTACGAAAAAAGACAACTTTAGCTGTGCATAACAAACAACCCTAATAGTAGAAATGACTGCTAATATCTTCATTTCTGCAATTAGGTAATCAAGATAAATGTTGCAAAAATCTAGATCTATGCATTAGAAGACATTAAATAGTAGAAAAAACAAGATTTACTCCATGCATCCAATAGACAAGACAAGAATATATCAAATGAATTTTTTATTAATGGCACCTGGGAGGAAAACATAAGAGGGTGTTCCTGGTTCTCCTCAATGGGATGGGTTCTTGTAATTCCTCAGCACTTCAGATTTAGAATTCCTCTTTCTTGATGGTGTAGAAAAACCCAGAAAAAAATGATGGAAAAATATGACTATGATGGTGGATCGATATTCAGACCAAGAGTTGAGATACAGAGTGATCTTTAGGCAACAAAAGGTGAAAAATGAATGGAAAAACCCTTCTATTTATAACAAAATATTGAGTTAGCCTAGATATAGGTGCATAGTTAAAATATTATTAACCAAATCAAGATCCAACTTTTATGGAATATTTTATTATATTTGTTGGAGGGAAAAAACAGTTAACTTGGGTCAAATCCCTTTATTTGTAAATAATAAATGAATAAATGATTTATTTATCATTTTAAGGATGTGGTTGAGTAACAATAAATAAATAAATGATTTATTTATCATTTAAAAGATATGGTTGAGTAATAATCAAATAAATAATGATTTATTTAATCATTAAGGGAGATTTAGTCATATTTAACAAATAATATTATTTAAATAATGTTTAAAAAATTATTCTTAGAAAATAATAAGATAAATAATGATTTATTTAATTAATTTCATTGTTTTGGGTTAAATATAACGAGGAATATTAATTAAATTGTTGTTTAACTAATTATTCCTTGAGGAAAATCAAACCAATTTAGATTTATTTAATATTTACTCACGGGGTTTCCTGTTTAGACCATAATCAACTTAATAAAGTTGGCTTACTAAGTTATTTTTCATAGTGAATGTGATTTTACTTAGGGTAAAATTGGTCTTACATGGTGTACTTGGGTCCATCTAATAACAATGGGTTAGCTGACCAAAAAATAGTGTAACAGATTTCCCCCCAGCGTGGAGCATTAGGAGCTAATCGTATGATTGAAGTACGTTGTGAGAACTTAATCACTAGACGTAGAAGGGGAATTCAAAGAGAGAGGAGTGTAAGGTAGACCAAAGTGCTGAAAAAACTAGACCTTGAGGAGGTGAGACTTGTAGGTGTGACAAGTCTCTTTGATGAGTGATTACCTGCTATAGGCGGCGGGGGAGGCATACCTATACCCGCCGAGGAAATAGTACAAACAATAAGGCCTCCAGAAAACCACGAGATGAAATAATATAGGATATGCTAGCATAAACATGAGCCAGATAAATAACATGATAATGAATCCCATATATAGATTGTGCCCAGGATAACAGCCAGAACTTTATACAATAATATCTGAGTACATGAGATATGAACACAACCTAGATGACCTTGCAAATAGGAAAGGGTTCTAAAAATCTAACTGACATATGCAAACAAGAAGGCGCTGCAGGCGACTGAGGCCAGCATCATCAAATCTATGGAGCTGCATCGAAGGCTGAAGTGAAGAAGTCATCAAGGTATGTGGGGGGCTACGTGTAGGGCCACCCCCTCATGAGGGCTAGTAAATTTCACACATACCTGGCAAATCACCGATATCAGCTGTTGCATCACTGAACCATCAAGTATATGGATCTTGATCATGTTGAAAGGAGCTGGAGCTGAGAAACAATCAGGTCAAAGGGAAATAAGGAGTCCCTTTACCTGACCCAAGGCACCGAACAAGAGTGGAAGTTGGAACCAAGGTACACCACCCTCTAGACCTATCTTCTGGAATGAATGAGCTGATGTCGACAGAAGGAGGGCTGCCATAGGTGAGGCAATAAGGGATCCTAAACTAAGGCACGAGAGAAAATAGTAGAGCGACTGACAGACTAACATCAATGATGATGATGAAATGGGGGGGGATTGATTAGTGAACGGATGACTTCCCTTGTTAGAGCATAAAGGGAATGAATGACCTAGCAGTGACTGACACAACATCATGAGGTATAGGGGATAGTGGGAATGAAGGCCATAATGTGCGACACGAGAGAGGGACCAAGAAATGAAGGATGGAGGACTATAGCGGGATGCAAAGGGACTCGGGATAGATTCCATGGATGCAATGATGACTCAACTCAGATGCTCTAAACAAGGGTAAATCGATGGTGCTACCACGTAGAAAAGGACCAATAGAGACCATAACAACATGAGTATAAGATGGTAACTCAGGAAAAAATTTGACACGAGTGTGGAAAATTATGGAGGCAAAGTGATGCCCCCAATACGAGTGTTGCAAGTGAAGAAATTCAATTTTGAGGAAGGGTGAAATGGTGCTTCTTGGACAAAATGTGTCTTGGTGAAGTATCAAATCAAAAAAATCATGAGCTTGCTACCTAAATAAAAGAACATGTGCCTTCCCAGAAGGGAATGCTAAGGGTAATATTTCTTCACATAGAGTGCATTGCGAGGATTAGGAAGGGGATGGCCTTCAAAGTCCTCTAATAGATATGCTCCCTGACCTAGATCCTTACTGATGATGTAAGGTCCTAGCCATAATGAGTCAAACTTCCCATGACCAAGTACATCATGGGCTTGGTCATATACCATAACAAGATCGCCTTCATGAAAAGTTCAAGGGTGGAATTTTTGATCATATTGAGATTTGGTGCGTTTATTAGCTGGTTGAAGGGTTTGCAATGCAACATGACGGTCTTTGGAAGCACGCTCAAGCATGATAAGTCTTTTTTCTAAAGGTTTGGTGTCAGGGAGAAGTTCGACAACTAGATGAAGGTAAGGGATTTGACAGTTGATCGGTAAGACTGCCTCCTCTCGAAAAACAAGGTGAAAAGTAGTAAACCCGGTGGCGGTTTTAACAGAAGTTCGATAGGCCCACAAAGTAGGGAAGAGCATAAGGTGCCAGTTGGTTTTATGCTTATCCACCATCCGTTGAAGCATAGTTTTAAGAATTTTGTTGACTGCTTCAAGTTGGCCATTAACTTGGGGGTAATAAGAGGAGGGATATTGGTGCTCAAAGCCCAAGAGTGAGGATAGTTCATGACATATCTCATCTTCAAAATGTTGGCTATGGTCAGAGACCAATTGTTTTGGAACTCTGAATCGAGCGATTACGTGGTTGAAGAAAAAGAGGGCTGTGGTAGCTATCGTGTTGTTAAACGTTGGCATGGCCTCAGCCCATTTGGTGAAATAGTCAACTACCACAACGATATGCTTATTGTGACCAGCTGATGACAGTCAAAAATCCATAAAGTCTATGGTCCACTTATAGAAGGGACCAGCTGAGATGACAGGATGGAGAGGAGTTGGAGGGGCTCATGCCTTAGGGGAAAAATGTTGGCAATTGGGATAGTGCTTGACTACCTTGATGCAATCACCGAAGAGAGAAGGCCAAAAGTACCCAGCGCGCATGATTTTTTGGGCAGTGGCCAGACCGAAGAGATGGTTGCCACAAGCACAGCTATGACAGGCATTGAGGACTTGTTCTGCTTCAGCGTGTGTGAGACAACAACTACATCGCGATGATAAAGGTCATCACCGATAAGAAGATAGTGGGGGGCCTGGTGTTGGATACGTCGTCAAGCATCACGGTCAAGATGGAGGGTGAAATTTTAAGTTCAAAAATAAGTGAGGATGTCCCCATACCAGGGGTGATCAGTGGTAATGGAAAATAAGTGTTCATCAGGGAAATTATCATTAACTGGAGGATCATGCGTGCCTGTAGGTAATTTGGAAATGAGTTCATCGAGGGCTAAACCCTTCTTACTTTTTGGTGTGACGAATTGGAGATCGAATTCCTAGAGGATTACGATCCAATGGGCGTACTTACCACTGATGATTCGAGGACTCAATAGGAAGGCCATGGGGTTGGAATTAGTCACAAACTTGGTGGAACGCATGAGGATGTAATGATGAAGTTTTTGGACCAAGAACACGACATCCAGTGCTAATTTCTCTTCTTGTGAGTAGGATACAGGAGGTCCTACAGGTTCTTACTGACATAATAGATAACATGCTCAATTCCATTATCATCTTCTTGAATAAGGACTCTAGTAACCGAGTGGGTGGATGCACAGATATACAAGATGAAATTCCTATCAAAGTTAGGGGGAAAAATCAAGGGAGCAGATGTGAGAGCATGCTTCATGGCATAGAAAAAATTTTGAGCACAAGCATCCCATACGGAAGGGATATTAGAGCAGAGAAGTCTAAGGAACCCATGTGCCATGGTGGCATAGTCAGGTATGAACCGGCGAAGGAAATTATCTTTGCCTTGGAGGCTTTGTAACTGGTGTAAAGTGCGAGGGATAGGAAGCTCAAGGATGGCTTGAAATTTTAATGGGTCAAGAGTGATACCATCTTTAGACACAATGAAGCCTAGAAGACGGCTATAAGGTACACAAAATACACACTTCAGCGGGTTAAGGCGGATATTATACTTGCGACATTGAAGAAAGACAGTACGCAGATCATGGAGGTGCTGAACCCGATGTTTAGAACGTGCAGTAAGGTCATCTAAATAAGCAAGGATAATATGAGCCAGGTCATGAAAATAGTAAGACATAGCCCGTTGAAAAGTGGCTCCTGCGTTTTTAAGGCCAAATGGCATGACTCGATAGGAAAAGGTTCCCCACGGACTAATGAACGCAGTTTTGAGTTGATCAGCATGACGGATAACAATTTGGTTGTACCCAGAGAAACCATCCATAAAGGATATAACCTCATGCCCCACACACTCATCGATGATTTGGTCAATGAATGGTGTAGGGAAGTTGTCTTTGGGACAAGATTTGTTCAGATCGCCAAAGTTAGTGCAGACACAAATGGTGCCTTGTTTCTTGAGAACGGGAATTGTGTTAGACACCCAAGTGGTGTATTCAATGGGATAGATAAAGCCAGCCTACTTGAGCTTATCGATTTTGGCTTCGACAGCTTCTCTTCGGGAAGGATTAATGGGTCTCATCTTTTGACGAACAGGATTGGCCTTAGGCCATGTATCGATATGATGTTCAACAATGGCAGGATCAAGTCCGGGCATTTCAGAATAGGACTAGGTGAAAATGTCACGAAATTCTTTGAATAGCTTGGTGTAAGCCTCAACTTCTTTCGGGGTGCAATTGGCTCCCAAGGTGATATTTTCTTCTATCCCTTGTTTGTCAAAAATGTCAGTTTTAATAATAGGAGAGATATTGGCCATATTTCCTTCTTCGAAAGCATCAAGTGCAAGGATGGGATTTATAAACCAATCGACCTCATCAGGAATGAAGTCTTTAGTTTCCACATCATATTGGTCATGGGACTCTTGTGGTGCATATCTTCCCACGGAAAGTCAGGTATGGTCAATACTTCCATAATGTCTTCATCGAAATGAAAGATGGGGTGATAGGAGGAAGAGAGACCTCCTGATGCGGTAGAAATGCCTAACTCATTATCATGTAAAGAGAGACTTACATGTGCAACGTCATGCGTGGTGACAGAAGAGTGAGTAGATGAAGGATCCACCGAAGTTGAGCCTACGGTGATCGCTGAAGGGAGGTCCGGCAACATGTCAGGGGAAGCCTCCAAGGGGACTTCTATTGAAGGTCTCATGCATGATGATAGGTAGAAAATGTGGGTTGTAGGCTCCATCATCTTGACATCAGGAGGTGGAATGTCAATGGGAGCAGGTTAGTCTTCTGGTTCTGCTGGAGTAGAACTTGCAGACAAGTGAGAGGTGAACTTGCCATGTTGGGCCTTGGTTTGGTGGAAGGCTTCCAAGGAGGAGCGATACTCTTCAAGGCGAGGGCAGAGGTGAGTGTAATGGCCATGGAAGTCGCATAAAGTGCAGGGGTGATTAGTGCACCAAGTTCTTAGTTTCAGGATTGAATCGGGTATAGTGACATAAACATCAGGGATATCAAGGTCTGAAAATGTCTCTTTGACCATGGACTTAAGGTGAGGTAGATTCGGACAATTACGGGTTGCGTGGCCAACAACATCACACAAAGCACACTGGATGGTATGCTTTGGAGGTTGAGAAGGGGTAGGGTTTGTTAGGGGAGCCTTGTCCTTTGATGCCCCCTTGCGAGCTTTTACCTTCTCACCTGAAGCAGTCACAACAGGAGGTGGTTCCTATTGAGGTGACTGAGGCACTGTTACAGTGGGAGAAGTCATAGGGACCAGGTTAACTGGGGTCAAAGCAAGATAAGGTTTGGGTTGACCAGGCGGGGTAGTGGCTGGAGGAACTAGGTACTAGGTGGGAATCCCAAGGGTCAGGTTAGGCAGAGAGAGGGTGGCCATAACAGGTACTGTGTACACTCCTAGTGGGGGGGCTAGGAACGGTATCTGAGCAGAGGGGTAATGACCAGGTGGGATGGCTCCAAGATGGTTAAGGCCTGGAGGAACTGTTCCAGGAGGATAAAAGGGCTCTTAAGTACCAACTGAAATTGAAGGGCCAAGGGAAGATGGTTCAAAAGGCTGATCAGAGGACATCATGAGAATCTGGTAATTGGGGGAACCAGATGGAAGAGGTTGAGTGGCCCTCTGACCTTCAGGCGGTTGGGTAGCCAGAAATCCTTGCTGAGGGAAAGGATCAATAAGCACAAACGGTTGATTAGGTGCAGGACTGGGAGGAACATAAGGGATGGCTTGTTGTCCTCTCAATGTTGCTTGAGACTCCCATAGCTATCGAATCTATGGTAGAAGAGGAAAATAATGCATATAATGACCATAAACACCACAACAAGAACAGGGCTTGTTCATACGAATAGGCCTATCCTGCTTCGGCTAAGTGCCTTGTTGCTGGTTTGTAGTGTTGGAAGCATTACCTTGATTAGGACCACGATTACCAGAGGCAGCTTGATTTGAGTGCCTTTCCTCTTCCTTTTTGAGGGAGGAGGATTAGTCGTGCCCTGTTGTGTGTACACCTGCCCCAGAGGGGGCAGTGGTTGCTATTGCGGGGGTTGAGAACGCAAGGGAGGAGGAGGTGCTAATGCTGGAGGAGCTGAAGCACCAGGCTGTGGATATGGATAATAGGGAGGTTGGGTAGTAGTGTGGTAAATAGGAGGTTGGGAAAAAAGAGGAGGCATGTCGTATCCTGGATACGTGCTACCGGAAGGGGGAAAATTGCAAGAAGTGCTGGCCCCTCCCTGAGGAAAACCATAGCCCATGGGAGGTTGAACATACGGATTAAAGAGAGCTCCAACGATACCGTCGGTAGCATGAGATGCCCCCAGTGCATTGGCACCACTGTGTCTAGGAAGATCAGGTAGAATGGTATAAACATAACCCGACTGAGCATAGATCAGTTCATATTTTAATGCAATTTGGAGAGCGGCTTCTTCGGTTTGAGGAAAGTGCAATGCGACATCTTCCCCAATATGCAGCAAGAGATATCTAAGGAACCAGTCCATGTAGACATGGTCTTCGAAGGTGGGGGCTCGACATAGGCTCTTTCCTCTCCACCATTCCTGAACATGGTTGGATAGGTAGGTTGCAGACGATTGAAGGAAAGAGGTCAAGAGTTCAGTACCAGTTTCATAATGAAGGGGAAGCTAGAAATAAGACAAAAAATCCCAAGCAATAGTCACAAAGGTGTTATGGGAGGAAGGGGCCTGATCAACATACCAAATATAAGCTTCACCTATAAGCGTTCGTTGGAAAAACCGAAGATGGTTAGAGTCATCTGTAATTGAGTTAGATGAACACCACATGTCGAAAGATCGAATATGATTTGAAGGATCTTCTCCAGCAAGGCCTTCAAACTTTGGGATGTTTGAAGGGAGCTTTGTTGGCATGGCATGCCAACTAGCGTCATGGTGTATAGGGTCATTTATCAACTGGTCAAAATTGGGGAGGCTGAGGCCTACCATGAAAGGGAGCAAGGGTGCAATCAGGGTAGTGTCTGTTGCGGTCCCACTAGTGGTATTCCCAGCCTGAGGACTGGGGTTACCACCACCAGCAGGTCCTACACTAGACATGGTGAAGGTTTCAGGAGGAGAACCGAAGGTGGAATGAGAAGGAAAACCCAAAGGACCAGAAGAAGAGTTGGTGTGCGGAATTGGTGGGGGACTAACTCGAACTCTACGTGGAGGAGTAAGTCTTCTGACCGGAAACTGAGGATGAAAGCCAAGAAGTCTCCAAGATAAACACCTTGGTGGCGCAATGGTGACGACACAAACATGGAACAAAGGAAAAAGAGACTGACAAGGGTAGGGAGGTGCAGGATCAAGTGATTACAATGTCGAAACAAGGGCAAAGAGGTGCAGTATCAAATGATTTCAATGTTTTTAGAGTCTTTTCTTGGCGGTGTTAAACAAGCCCTTTTTTGCTTAGGGTGTGTGTGTGTGTGAAAGTGTGTAAATTTTAATTTTTAAAACCTAGATGTTTGTAGAGAAAAATAAAAAGTGTTGTTGTATAGCTGTAAGTAAACCTGCAAATGACAGTATATAGGCCTGCAAAATAGAAAATAAACAGCTAATAATGCAATAATATAAACCCAAGGAGGCGGGTCTCTCAACAACTAGTGTATAGGTGAGTAAAAAACTAATTAAAACACACTAAAAAAAGCTAATATATCTAAGGTCAAGAGGGACAGGGATCTAAAAGAAAAAATCTGTTGGAAAGTGGTGCAGAAAATAGCAACAAATCAGAGGAAAATTTGTTGTAAAAGAGGTGGTGAAAGGATATCTCCAGGAGGGAAGCGGGGTGCACCCTAAAGAAAAACCAAAATAAAGCTAAATGAGGAGATTTGGATGGATAACAAGATGATCTGAAGGTAAGCTATCAGAACTGAAAAAATGGCTGAAGACTTTGAAATTTCAGACAACCCGCAACAGCAAAAACTCTTCCACAAAACGTGAAGGGTACTGAAGCCCTAGGGGGCTAGGTTCCCACTTAGTTGAGTGAAACAGAACAATTATAGGTCCAAAACAGGTGGAGACAGAGGTCAGACAACCATGAATAGAGTCTCAGACAAACCCAAAAAACTTTCAGAAAAATCCCTGCAAAAAGTCCAGGTTGCAGTTTCTGACTTGTTTTCAGCAGAGGTCATAGTTTTTGGGCTGTAAAGTGCGCCCTGAAGGTCTAGGTTGCAGGTTTTGTGCCAAAAAGTGTGACCTACACTTCCGGCACTCTCGGTGGAAGGTTTCAGAAAAAGTTGTCATCTCAGCTGTGGCTGATGTCTGTCACCTGCGCAATAGGTACGAAAACACACAGAAGTCAGAATTTTTATTGGTTTAGGGTTTTATAGGTTAAAAACAACATCAAGAAAAGAAAAAACAAGGGGTTGAAGAGAAATCCTAGGGTTTGAAGAAGTTGGATATGCAAGGATCATAAAAATGACAACGGTCGTAATCGTAAAGCCGTGTGGAGTCGACAGTTGTTAGTATGAATCTTAATTCCAAGTGTACGAAAAAATACCACTTTAGCTGTGCATAAAAAACAGCCCTAATAGCAGAAATGACTGCGAATATCTTCAGATCTGCAGTTAGATGATCAAGATAAATGCTGCAAAAATCTAGATCTATGCATTAGAAGACATTAAACAGTAGGAAAAAAAAATTACTCTGTGCATCCAATAGACAAGATAGGAATATATCAAATGAATTTTGTATTAATGGCACCTGGGAGGAAAACACAAGAGGGTGTTCCCAGTTCTCCTCAATGGGATGGGTTCTTGTAGTCCTCAGCACTTCAGATTTAGAATTCCTCTCTCTTAATGGTGTAGAAAAAACCAGACAAAAATGAGGGCAAAATATGACTATGATGGTGGATCAATAATCAAACCAAGAGTTGAGATCCAGAGTGATCTTTAAGCAACAAAAGGTGAGAAATGAATGGAAAAGCCCTTCTATTTATCACAAAATATTGAGTTATTCTAGATATTGGTGCATAATTAAAATATTATTAACCAAATCAAGATCCAACTTTTATGGAATATTTTATTATATTTGTTGGAGGGAAAAATCATTTAACTTGGGTCAAATCCCTTTATTTGTAAATAATAAATAAATAAATGATTTATTTATCATTTTAAGGATGTGGTTGAGTAACAATAAATAAATAAATGATTTATTTATCATTTAAAAGACATGGTTGAGTAATAATCAAATAAATAATGATTTATTTAATCATTTAAGGGAGATTTAGTCATATTTAACAAAGAATATTATTTAAATAATGTTTAAATAATTATTCTTCGAAAATAATAAGATAAATAATGATTTATCTAATTAATTTCCTTGTTTTGGGTTAAATATAACCATGAATATTAATTAAACTGATGTTTAACTAATTATTCCTTGAGGAAAATCAAGCCAATATCGATTTATTCAATATTTCCTCATGGGGTTTCTTGTTTAGACCATAATCAACTTAATAGAGCTGGTTTACTAAGTAATTTTTCATAGTGAATGTGATTTTACTTAGGGTAAAATTGGTCTTACATGGTGTACTTGGGTCCATCTAATAACAATGGGTTAGATGACCAAAAAATGGTGTAACAGATTTCCCCCCAGCGTGCGAGCATTAGGAGCTAATCATATGAACGAAGTACGTTGTGAGAACTTAATCACTAGACGTCGAAGGGGAAGTAAAAGAGAAAGGAGTGTAAGGTAGACCAAAGTGCTGAAATAACTAGACCCTGAGGAGGCAAGACTTGCAGGTGTGACAAGTCTCTTTGATGAGTGAGTACCTGCTATAGGTAGCGGGGGAGGCATACCTATACCCGCCGAGGAAATAGTACAAACAATAAGGCCTCCAGAAAACCACGAGATGAAATAATATAGGATATGCTAGCATAAACATGAGCCAGATAAATAACATGATAATGAATCCCATATATAGATTGTGCCCAGGATAACAGCCAGAAATTTATACAATAATATCTGAGTACATGAGATATGAACACAACCTAGATGACCTTGCAAATAGGAAAGGGTTCTAAAAATCTAACTGACATATGCAAACAAGAAGGCGCTGCAAGCGGCTGAGGCCAACATCATCAAATCTATGGAGCTGCATCGAAGGCTGAAGTGAAGAAGTCATCCTGGTATGTGGGGGGATACTTGTAGGGCCACCCCCTCATGAGGGCTGGTACATTTCACACATACCCGGGAATCACAGTTATCAGCTGCTGCATCACTGAACCATCAAGTATATAGATCTCGATAATGCTGAAAGGAGCTAGAGCTGAGAAACAATCAGGTCAAAGGGAAATAAGGAGTCCCTTTACTTGATCTGGGGCACCGAACAAGAGTGGAAGCTGGAACCAAGGTACATAGCCCTCTAGACCTGTCTTCTGGAATGAATGAGCTGATGTCGACATAAGGAGGTCCGCCATAAGTGAGGCAATAAGGGATACTCAACTAAGAGACGAGAGAAAATAGTAGAGCGATTGACAAACTGACATCAATGATGATGATGAAATGGGGGGGGACTGAGTAGTGAACGGATGCCTTCCCTTGTTAGAGCATAAAGGGCATGAATGACCTAGTAGTGACTGACACAACATCACGAGGGATAGGGGATAGTGGGACTGAAGGCCATAATGTACGACATGAGAGAGTGACCAAGTAATGAAGGATGGAGGACTATAGCGGGATGCAAAGGGACTCGAGATAGATTCCATGGATGCAATGATGACTCAACTCTGATGCTCTAAACAAGGGTGACTCGATGGTGCTGCCACGTAGAAAAGCTCCAATGGAGACCATAACAACATGAGTATAAGATGGTAACTCATGACGAAAGTTGACATGAGTGTGGACAAGTATGGAGGCAATGTGATGCCCCCAGTATGAGTGTTGCAAGTGAAGAAATTCAATTTTGAGGAAGGTTGAAGTGGTGCTTCTTGGAAAAAATGTGTCCTGGTGAAGTATCAAATCACAAAAAGCATCAGCTAGCTACCTAAATATAAGAACACATGCCTTCCTAGAAGGGAATGCTAAGGGTAATATTTCTTCAGATAGAGTGCATTGCGAGGATTAGGAAGGGGATGGCCTTCGAAGTCCTCTAATAGATATGCTCCCTGACCTAGATCCTTACTGATGATGTAACGTCCTAGCCATAATGAGTCAAACTTCCCATGACCAAGTACATCATGGGCTTGGTCATATACCAGAATAAGATCGCCTTCATGAAAAGTGCAAGGGTGGACTTTTTGGTCATATTGAGCTTTGGTGCATTTCTTAGCCGCCTCAAGGGTTTGAAATGCAACACGACGGTCTTCGGAAGTGCGCTCAAGCATGATAATTCATTGTTATAAAGGTTGGGTGTCAGGGAGAAGTTCAATGACTAGATGAAGGGAAGGGATTTCACACTCGATCGGTAAGACTGCCTCCTTTCCCAAAATGAGGTGAAAAGGAGTAAAACCAGTGGTGGTTTTTATAGAAGTTCGATAGGCCCACAAAGTAGGGAAGAGCATAAGGTGCCAGTTGGTTTTGTGCTGATCTACCATCCGTTGAAGCATAGTT